>OZ014484.1:703593-1022193 GCA_963965965.1 Trididemnum nubilum
TGACGTAGTTGGCCTTGATGGAGTCCGCGGACAGATGGCGCGAAGTAGAAGAGTACTTGCAATCAATCTGAATAGTGCGAAGACATGCATTTTCATCAACTTGTAAGAAAGGGATTAATTAAAGACCAAATGGGTGACACTAAGTTGTTTGCATACGTTCGTGCAAGGTGTTGGAGCTGAATAAATTTCGAAGCTGCTCCGCAGTTTCTACCAACACTTAGCTTTGACTCCAGATCTACCTAAAACTAACTGCTCTGGCTCAAACACACTGGTTTCGAGTCATTATATACTCTCGATTGACGGACAAAGGCTGATTCCTTCGACCGGTTAAATTTTATTTCAACCAGACACTTGCGAAATAGGAGAGAAGTTTCAATTCGTTAGTACCCCACTGTCGCGTTGGGGCTACAATGGAGTTTAAAAAGAACTAAAATAATATCAGTTGTGGGTTGGTATCCAATTATGCCCTGATACCATGGGAGGCAATTGTCAGAGGGTAAAGGTCGTGTTCGAGATAGCCTACGCTAATCTTTAACAAAAATCAACGAGAAGCAATACAGCAATCGTTTAATAAAAAAAAAATATATGAAGTCACAGCAATCACGGCTCTTCAATCTTCCGCTCCGAGCTTGCTGTTTAGTGGATTGACGATCATGCTCTCCACGACCTCAAACACCGTCAACGGGTCCTGGTCGGCATTGATGCGCAGAGCCTGAAAAAGAAGGGCTGGGCGACTACGTGCGACTAAAATACCAAACCACGTCGTATGACGCGTGCGTCGTTGCGCCTGGGCAACCCTGCTTACTAGAGAGGTCGCAAGACAATGATACGTAAGCAAAACTGTTTGATTAGACCTGGAACCGAACTCTAGACCTACTGCTCTAAAGAATTTATCGTTCGATTAGCGCACTTGAATAGGTGAAAGACAGTTACATGTGGCAATTCGATTTTGGCCGCTGCCTCCGCGACCGTAAGCGAAAGTGACTAATGGAAAAAAGGCGATTAAATTCATTGTTCGCAACCGGCAAAATTAAATTTACCAAAAAAACTCCTACATCGTCAAGTTGAAGTCAACGGCAACAAGTGCGGTGCAAAATTTTATTTGACTGAACTGCATTTTACTTGTTCACTAGCTGTCTGTTTGTAAGCCGAATAAAGCTTCCGGTTTAGACTCGTGAAGCCAAGTAGATATCGATTAAATGGCAGAGATGATAGAATCAAGAATTACGAAAAACAGCCAGCATAAAGTAAGGCCACGCGATAAGTGTAGAGACAAAGCAATTTCAGACATGATCAACACCAGTTGGGTGGTCATTGGTCAAATTTGAACTGTTTACCGAATAGACAGCTGAAAATTACCAATCCAACGTACCCCATCTTCTGCGTAGTACTCAGATAGCTCGTCGGAGAAAGAGTAGTAGTCGTCCAGCATCTTCTTCACGCTGTCCTCGTTATCGCTCGGGTGCTGTCGGCATCGGTCCCTCACGTCCTCGTTCTTAGGCGGGTTGTAAAAGGTGTGGAATCTAAAGTAGAAAACTACGGAAGAGATGGAAATAACTCATTCTGCGAAAATGCAGCCGCACCGCTGTTCAACATCACAAAAAATTCTTTGCTTCATTATACCACCTTCAGCAGCTGACGTGGTGGCTAGTTGGATATCGATTCAAGTTGCCACCTGCCCACCAAACACGGAGGTTTCAAGCAGCAGCTATGAATGCATAATATAGCCTATCACTATAACTTTCGCTTGACCTCAGTGGGAATCAAAGCCGAGTCATTCGTTTCATTAATTTATTATGTTTATCATCTTGGGTGATCACTGATCAATCAGACACCTGATGATGATGAATTGTTTGTCTTTCTCGCCGAGTAATCCAACCCCATTCCCCCTAGACTGCCGATAACCGGGCAACCAACTCACCTTTCCCCACTGACTGGGTCGGTGAACCTGTACGAGAGCCTCTCCATCACGCAGTCCTCTGGGATGTCCATGAAAAAGATCCGGTTCGGCTTGATACCGGCGTCGCTGAGGCCCTGGGTACGAAACGAGTTGAGTTAGCTGGAACGTTCGGTTGTTTTGTTCTTGAGAATTGTTTTTGATTTGTAAAGTCTTGAAGTCACTAGCGCTAAACTGATCTCAAAACCAATAGCTAACAAATTCGTTCTCGTATCGGAGCAAGAGTATGACCAGTCGACTTTCAATCTAACCAGTAAAGCATCAAAGTTTTTGGCAGTGTTATAACAGCTTTTCTATCTAACCATTTTGTTTGATACCAATTAAGCCCAAGTTGGTAAGTAAAATGATTATAAAACGTCAAAAACATTCGAATGACAAGAACATCTTCATTTAACACGGTTTTTCAGGAAGGTATTAATTGGGCGATATTAATTAGTTTCTATGAACGATACCAGATATAAAAATATTCGGAAAAGTTTTAGTACACTAGAGAAAGCATAGCGCACAGCATAGTAATGTATTCTATCGATAAAGACGAATTCCAGAAACGGAATAATTTTAAAACTTCTAACGTACCAGCTATATATTAGGGTGTTCGGGTTTTTCACTTTTTGCTTAAATCTTTTTCTTTATACGATTTTAAGGGTACAAATTGGCATGAAAAAAAATCGTGATACTTTTTTTTGAAAAATTTTTTTATCTTTATACCCTGGGGGGGCACTGAAGGTTTTTGGGGGGGCGCGTACGACTAATATCGCATAACTCAAAAACTACTGCACCTAGAAAGACAATTTTTACATCAATCGATTCAGAAACACAGGTTTCCTATCTGTGTTCAATACATTATATGGCTTTAACTGCTTTATTTTTCGAGTTATTTTCGAAAAACTGTTTTTACCCCTTTCTGCTTGCCATTTCGCTTTAAATTAAAGGTATTTTCTCTTCACCGCACAGATGACCAATTGGTGGACGCACCTGACCTAAAGCCTGCCTGAAGCGAGAAACTTAATTTGATTTCTGGGTGGATACCACCTTAACACAAGTTACTAGTGACTCAGCAAGCGCTTCTACTTCGACACTGCACTGCATGGCTGGATGCAAGGCATGGAAATGACTACTCCTGCTCATTCCCTATCACTTTAAAAGTTACTACTGCAAGTCTAATAAGGATGTAATTTTCTATTCTGCAGTATGCAACGTTGCACAAGACAAGTGCAATTATTGCACTAATTTTCACTCTTGACTTTTGTTTTCACTTTATTAAGAAACCCAAACATTTTAAGACACGACTTTCTTTTTCAGCCACTCATTCATTTTCGTCTTTGCTTCCGTGACAAATAAATCCCCTGATTCTAATATCAACTTGCCGTTTTTCTTCGGCTTTGCGAAAACCCTTCACTCAGGCATTATGACACAAGACCATTTCTCGCAAGAGCGGTTGTGATTGTCGATCGAATTCCAAAAAAACTTTGTCATCAATCTGGAGGCAAGGTGCTGCTTTACTGCTGGATCCGAAGTATGGCCTGATAGGTGCTCGCTTCCATGCAAGTTGTTTGGTGTCAACATCACCAGGAAGTTGCTGATCGGGATCTTTCACTGTTTTGCTTGGAATGCAGGACTTTTTGAATGAATATTTAGGGTCACATTGATTGGGTTCATCCAAGAGCAGAAGTGTTTTAAAAACACAGGTTTACGCAATGATCAACCAGATTCGTATGTTGTTGGCGAAAATCCTGCGATAAATAACGAAGAAATATCATGTTTGTTGGTCCTTCTGACGCGCGTGGATTCGAATGAATTTTCACAAACATTGGCACATAAACCGATATGATGTAGCTTGTGATTTGAAGAAGTTTGCTGTTTTGAGTGACGGTCATTTTGGTGTCAACTAGAAGTCTCGTGTAACCATTCGCAGTTGTCAACCACTTGTAACGATAGATCTGTAATCAGTAAAGTCAGATATAAAGCGAAGATGGCCGAAATATGCAGCACTTACCTTGCAAACGAAATGCTTTCGTGGTTGTAAGACAAAAATCGTTAAAACTTCGATGGATTACAGATTACTTACCGTACTGATTATAGATGGATTACAGATTACTTGCTGATTACAGATCTATCGTTACAAGTGGTTGACAACTGCGAATGGTTACACGAGACTTCTAGTTGACACCAAAATGACCGTCACTCAAAACAGCAAACTTCTTCAAATCACAAGCTACATCATATCGGTTTATGTGCCAATGTTTGTGAAAATTCATTCGAATCCACGCGCGTCAGAAGGACCAACAAACATGATATTTCTTCGTTATTTATCGCAGGATTTTCGCCAACAACATACGAATCTGGTTGATCATTGCGTAAACCTGTGTTTTTAAAACACTTCTGCTCTTGGATGAACCCAATCAATGTGACCCTAAATATTCATTCAAAAAGTCCTGCATTCCAAGCAAAACAGTGAAAGATCCCGATCAGCAACTTCCTGGTGATGTTGACACCAAACAACTTGCATGGAAGCGAGCACCTATCAGGCCATACTTCGGATCCAGCAGTAAAGCAGCACCTTGCCTCCAGATTGATGACAAAGTTTTTTTGGAATTCGATCGACAATCACAACCGCTCTTGCGAGAAATGGTCTTGTGTCATAATGCCTGAGTGAAGGGTTTTCGCAAAGCCGAAGAAAAACGGCAAGTTGATATTAGAATCAGGGGATTTATTTGTCACGGAAGCAAAGACGAAAATGAATGAGTGGCTGAAAAAGAAAGTCGTGTCTTAAAATGTTTGGGTTTCTTAATAAAGTGAAAACAAAAGTCAAGAGTGAAAATTAGTGCAATAATTGCACTTGTCTTGTGCAACGTTGCATACTGCAGAATAGAAAATTACATCCTTATTAGACTTGCAGTAGTAACTTTTAAAGTGATAGGGAATGAGCAGGAGTAGTCATTTCCATGCCTTGCATCCAGCCATGCAGTGCAGTGTCGAAGTAGAAGCGCTTGCTGAGTCACTAGTAACTTGTGTTAAGGTGGTATCCACCCAGAAATCAAATTAAGTTTCTCGCTTCAGGCAGGCTTTAGGTCAGGTGCGTCCACCAATTGGTCATCTGTGCGGTGAAGAGAAAATACCTTTAATTTAAAGCGAAATGGCAAGCAGAAAGGGGTAAAAACAGTTTTTCGAAAATAACTCGAAAAATAAAGCAGTTAAAGCCATATAATGTATTGAACACAGATAGGAAACCTGTGTTTCTGAATCGATTGATGTAAAAATTGTCTTTCTAGGTGCAGTAGTTTTTGAGTTATGCGATATTAGTCGTACGCGCCCCCCCAAAAACCTTCAGTGCCCCCCCAGGGTATAAAGATAAAAAAATTTTTCAAAAAAAAGTATCACGATTTTTTTTCATGCCAATTTGTACCCTTAAAATCGTATAAAGAAAAAGATTTAACCAAAAAGTGAAAAACCCGAACACCCTACTATATATATTAGACAATAAATTGTACAGCAGCCTTCGTCGTAATAGGTAGGTAGGAGCTTCACTCAACGACCAAGCAGCGTGGACCCACGTGACAGAAATTTTCTCGTTCGCATTATTAACGAGAATTTTTTAAAAGGCGCTACCGAGCGAAATACCCGCAAAAGGCAAGAGGTTATTTTTGCTCGTGCATCTGAAGCTCTGAGAGCTCGTAAACGTCATTATCGCTCGCTAAGTTGCTTGGATCGATTGCGAGGCATATAACTCGAGTAAAAAAACGCCACATTTTCCTCGCCAACTTAGCGAAGATTTTGAAACACTCTTTAAGCGCTCGAGAAAGTTTTTTTTTGGTGCAGAAACTTAATTGCGAAATCTTGAAAACTTCTAACTAAAGCGAACTTTTGGTGAAAATTAGTTAAAATGGTCGTCATGTTTGCTATTAGACTGCTAAGAAGAAAGCGAATTGCATAGAGAACGGTTTGTTGTTTCGCCTGATAAAGAAATATTGAGTAATGCCAGTTGACAAAAATAGCAATACACTCTTTTTATAAGAACAATTTTCTAAGAACACGAGCTCATTTTTGCTCAAAATTTAAGAACAAATTAAAAACAATGCCAGCCTCGGCAGCAAAATAAACCAACAAACAAACGGAAACAAAAATTCAAATCAAGGAAAGAAACTAAATTTTGTGCTGATTCAAAACGATAAAATTTTAGATTTTCTTGTGTTTGCAAGCAAAATTGTAACTATTCAAGCATGAAAAAAAGCTTTCACATAAGCAGACAGAGCAATAGGAATGCAACAGTGTTACTTACACACATGCCCGCTAAAATTGACATCGATGCTCTCAAAACTTTAAAAAAATCAAGAACAAATGAGGCTGAAAATCGGTAAAAAATTAAAAACAGCCAGCTTCAACTCAAGATTTACCGCTTCTAAAAAGAAGAGTGTACAACTGTACATTGAGTTTTTCACTTTTGAAACCTTAAGTTACAGTTAACATATAAGGTTACCCACCAACAACCTTAAGGGCGCTTCACGTCATTTTAAAAATTTTAGTATGGAAAAAGTCTAAATGTAATGTAGTTGTACACCAGTCATTTCAAATAAGAAATTTCTGAAGTTCTTCTGGTTTTCTAGGCCTAGAACACCACAAGAACTTCAGAAATTTCTTTTCAGAAAAAGTTGTTCTTTTTTGACACTGATTCAAAAATATACTCATATTCTGTCGTTCATTAACTAGTTATTATCAGTCGAGGAATTTGCAAGCTTAGAATAATAACGCATGGCTCATAGTATCTTTTTCCATACATACAGTACGCTTGAACGCATTGTCTTGAAGTAGAAATACATCTGACGTGACAATGAGATATCTATTACGTACTAACACAACGTTACAAAAAAATCGCAAAGAAATTCGAGCAAGCAGTTTTAACGCATGGTGGGCGAGGCGGTTCGGAAATAGTAGTTAGTCTACGAAGTTTTTTTGTTCGTTAGCGCTTTTTAGCAAGCGAGAATGGCCTTTACGAGCTCGCTAACATGTTCTGTCATGTGGGCCCAGGTCAAGCAAGCTTGGTGGCGCAGCGTTTAAGAAACGACTAAAATTCACAATGGCAAAGGTTTAGCTCCCTACCGATTCCGCAAGTGCGTGGAAAAACTTGCGTTGATAAAATTGTCGTGTGTTCGTTCTGATTCATATTCGCTCTGTTTAAAAAACAAGCTCTTGGTAAATAAACGCTGTAATAAGGTCACTCACATCTGCTTGGTCGCTGGAGCGAGGGAACCCGTGGAGAACCCAGCCTTGTGTGGAGGCATCGAGCTGGGTGAGACGATCCACCACAGCCTTGTTTACCAGGGTGTTAGGGACCAGCTCTTTGGCCTCCACAAACTCCTTGATCGCCATCCCCATCTTTGATTCGTTCGCCACGTGCTCCTTGAGTAAGGAACCGCAGCACACTGAAACAGTAAAACCAACTCGATTGTTTCCATGTGCGTGTTTCTACGTCCGAAATGGAACCAGTAAGCGCTTGTATCAACAAACAGTAAAACAGCACAGCACGCGTCATAAACAAAAATGATTAAAAGATAAACATAAATAAAAATACCTAAAAACAGCATAAAAATGCCTCCGTAACGTGTTGGTGCTGCAACTTCAATTTCAAATGTGATCAGCCCGGGAATCGAATACCTGACCCCCCTCGAAGTTGTGAAGCGCAAGCCATGTTCTGTACTTTTACTAAAGGACTTTATCGATGCGAAATTGATTCCAAGTAACCAACTGATGAGAAACACGAACTTCCAATCATCAGCATCGATTGTGGCATTGGGATGATTGTGATATCAACAAACTACATTACCTTGGCCAGGAGACAAGCCAAGGGACCTTTCGGTTTTTGAGTGACGCTGCTATCTGCCCACCTATCTGCTATCTGTCCAAGGGACCTTTCGGTTTTTGAGTGATGCTGCTATCTGCCCACCTATCTGCTATCTGTCCAAGGGACCTTTCGGTTTTTGAGTGACGCTGCTATCTGCTATCTGTCCATCTGTCTACCACACACGGCGGAGGCTTCGCATTCTCCCTTTTTACGCTGAACGTCAAGCAGGGAAGCCGTGAACACCAATTTTTACAGTCGTTGATTTGTCTACCGCTTCAGTAGCAGACGGCCAATCAACTCGACCGCTGACCAGTATTTTCCAAAATCACTCATTTTTGATTCATATCCCAACACACCACCACAAGACTCGACTCACCATTAACCAGTTTGTATTTCTCGGCGAGTTTGGCCGCCACCGTCGACTTCCCGCACCCGGTCGGCCCCAGAAGCACCACCCGGGGTGTTCTCGGTGCCGCACTGCGAGGCAGTTTGTTGATGAACGTCAAGCTCTGAAAAGAGACAAGGAGAACTACTTTTTTAGTTGCAATTAAATTAAATTAAAAATAAAACAGAAGACTGCCATTTTAATTGCAAATCATTTCTGTACCCTACTCAACCCTAAGCTTCATCCAATGACCCAAACACAAGAATCTCTGTCCAAGAGTTAACAAAAATGTGCGGATATTTTTCATTCACTTCTCTGTGAAATTAATGCTTTTGGCGTATAGAAGCCTACCCTTTGACCATGTTCGATGCATCAAACCTCACCCACATCCGGGTATATCATTAGCGACATTGCAACCGAAAACGCCTCTGTTACGTCAGCGCTGGTTCGCAGTAGGAAGTGGCAGTGGACAACTTAGCACAAGCCGCTAAGAAAATGTGATACAAATGGCAGAACTTTGAAAGAAAAAAATCGAAAGCAGGGGAGCAATAAATGAGTTTCATGAGACTTGCCCAAAGACACAGCAAAGCTTCAAACCTGTGCCAACACGTCGGCTTTTGGTTGATCAGCGTTAATCTTCTTGTGGATGTGCGGATACGCTGCAAGGACTCCGTGTTCAGTGCGAGAGTAAGCCAACTGAAAAGAAAACTTAAAGTTATAATGGCGGAGCAATGCTTGCGCTAGATAACAAGTATCTCTCAATCACAACCTCTGACCAGTTGTTCAACAGACTTTTTCGCAAAACAAAACTCAGGAAAGCTTTTTAATGTCTTCTAAACACCAAAGTACAACCACTAATGAAGTTGCCTTGGCCAAGCGGAAACGATGGGACTTTTTTCTCTTTGGTGGAAGATTTATCCGGCCGGACAGCGAAGCGGCTAACACAGGGGTCGAAATTACCTTTTTTAACAACTTGCCCGTCGGGCAAGTACTATCAAATGTCTACTTGCCCGAGGAAATTTCAACTTGCCCGAAAAAAAATTGGCACAATAAGTTTTGATGCTGTTTGCCTTTAGAAAAAAGTTGTAAAATGTACCTCTTGGCAAAAAGACTAAAATGTACGTGTAAAAACGTACGCGTATCCTATTTCGAGAAACAAGTTTTTTGTGCGCCATTGTTATGGTAATGTGACATAATAGAGAACTTTTTCCAAATGCATTACGCAAAAATTGATTTTTTGATTGTAATGCGTTTTCAATCGCAAATATTTTGGAAATTACACCAGCTAGAAAGCCGAAATTTTTTCAACAGCTATAAAAGCTAAAAGATCTTTAAAAATCAAAATAATTACAACAAAAAAATTACAAAAGTTTAAAGTTATCTTCATGCAACGTTGTCTTCATGCAGCGCGGGATATAGTTGCATTTTTGCGATATTTGAAACAGCGGTTAACGCGATAAGACTGGGAAAATTTTTCTCGAAAAAAAAAGCTAGCACTTTGTGCTAAAAAGTTGCAAAGTGCGTCTGAGTATCGAAAAATTTGCGTGCGATTAAGAAGTGTTAATTGCGATTAATTATATGCGTACGATTAAACCAACCAATGACTATGATGAAACAAAGACAGTGTTCATTGTGATGGTTAGTTGCAAAGTGCTAAAATAAACCAAGCAACATCTTTCTCTACTAACATTCTATTTCATTGCAACAAAAGCGGACCTAAATCGCATCTCTAAATAATCTTGTTTGATGTTGTTTAACATGCTGTATTTTGTTAGCTAGCCCGTCGGGCAAGTTAAGCCAAAAAATAACTTGCCCGAGGAGATTTCAGCTTGCCTCCGGCAAGCGTTAATTTTGAACCCTTTGCTAACATCAATTTTAAAGTTTTTGCTTAGGCCCAACTGGGAATCGAACCCCAATCTACCGATCAGCTCTATTCTAGCATGATGGCGAGCAATATAACACGTCACTCACCAGTCGCTTCTTGGTTTCCACCTCCGTGTTTCCTTCAGGCTCCACCAACCTCGCCTGCACGGCCGGGTCCTGGGGCCAGTCGAACGTGGTGTGGTAGACCTCCCCCGTGACGCGGTCCACACGTTTGCCGGCTTGCCGCTCAATGAGCACCGTGTTGTTGGCGTGGAGGACGACTAAGAGTCAAGCGGGTGAGCAACAACATATCATTAACATTTATACAAGAATAATTGCCCAATTATTTAGACACGACTTCTAATTGGGCAAACTCAGGCTTTTTCAGAATTTACGCAAAATACAACAATTCACAGATCTGTGAAAACCGCCAAATATTCAAACCACAGAAAAATAATTATTTTTCGGTTAATTAGCGAAGGTTACAAAATTTCTACTACACTGGATTCCAAAAGCCGACGATAGTTTCACCGAAAAATGCGGTCAGGGGAATGTTCACGTCTTATCTTGAGAGCCTGTGGTGTGGGTCGGAAAAACACCTAGTAAAAATCGACTTACAGTGAATGACAAGGTTTTCAAAGCACGCCGTCGAGATAAAAATAACGCAAATTTTGATCATACTTAGATGTTGAAGCAGGATCCCGTTCGACTGCAGCATTAGAGCCTGATTTCTGTTCCTCGGAAAATCTTCGAGTACGTAGCCGCGTCGGGTGCAGTCTTTTCGCCGTAAACGATCGACTATCATCTCGATCTGCAAGCGACGAAGTCACGCGTTTCGATTTTCTACCCACTTTTAAGCTGACAGGAGCTATCGTTATTTGCTTAATTCCGCTTGTTCATGAAATGCGTCAAATCGTTGCACTACTTCTTCAATCAATGAAGTGCTGTTAAAATGAAGGGCAAAGCCTAGGTTATTTAAATCACTATCAGCATCAGGCTAGCAGCAAATGCAAAGTATCGATTCAAAGGTTTCAGTATCTAAAACATAATTTGCATGTAAATAAATGGTGTCTAAAACATAATTTTGTTTGTGCTAACGCAAGTGATTCAAAAAAGGTCTAGATCTGGGCAGGTTTTATTGGATTACATTACCCATATCGCGTCTGGGACCGGTTTGTTGGTCTCCATCAGCATCTTGGCCTCCATCGCAGGATCAGAGAGTTCGTCGTCCAGCAACATGACAGCGTTCACATGAACGGCACTGATGCGTTTGCTCAGCATTGAACTCTGAAAGATTCAAGTGGTCAAGCAGACAGAGTATGACGTCGGAGGCATAAAGTGGCCAAAACTTTCAATGATCCCAGTTTATTCACTATGCAACTAAGCATCAACCACTTGTACATTTGAGGGCTTATCGTTGCAACATTGAACCAACTGCAGGTCCAGATAATCAAAAATCGCAATGTTCAAACCATGCAGATTCTAGGGTTGGTACTGGATTGGATTTTTTTGTAAATCCTGAACAACTGTTGAATTTACTCTGAGAAAGTGTAACATAGTTAGGTGGTTTCTTAACAATGCCTACATTCCAAGAACCACACTTCTAAAGTAACAAGCTAACCTAATCCTACAAAATGCCAAACAAAAATTTTTGTAGGAGCGATACTCAGATTTGCCCCAAAAGACGCCCGAGATGTCTAGAAATTCTGCCCCATTCCAATATCTTGAGGTCCACCATACCAACTGCCAAAAAAGTCTCATTTTGACATTGTGCAATCATCAAACAACTGCCATGTATTACTGCAGTAGAATAGAGAATAGTTCATGCATTCATTGCACTGTTTAGCCAACTAACAATAAACCTGAGCATTCAGCAATTGCAGTTGGTGTTCCATAACGCCTTTTCTAGTCTCACAAGAAAAGTGAAGTTATGCAGCATTCAATATATAGCCACTTCAATGAACTTTTAATGAAAATTTTCACAGGCTTACGTACAATTCCACTTTTTCCACTTGCTGCCGGTCCAACCACTGCAACTCTGGGGACTGAAAAAAAGTAGAACATTGCAAGTTGGATACACAGTTTAGAGCAAGTAACAAAAAACATTGTACAGCAAAAGATATTTCACCTGTAATCTGCAAGTGACAATAGTTGTAAATGTTGCAGAAAACTGGTGAAAGTAGGTTGAAATTGCTCAACATCTTTTTGCTTTCTTTAATGGACACAAAAATACAAACGATAGTACAAAAAAAATAATAAATGAGTACGTTGACAAACATTTACAAAATCACCAGATATATTTCATTGTTTTTGTTACCAATGAAACTTCAGAGTTTTAGAGGGTTTATGCTTTGTGAAATATTTTGTTCCAAAAATGCAGTTGTATCAGAATAAATGAATCACACACCTGCATGATGATCCTTCTTAAGCCACTCAATTGAAAACTGAATCGGGTCTTCGGGTTTGTCGATGATAATCTGACTTAAAAGTCTCTGAACACATTTAATAATATTAACATCAAAACAAAGCATAATTGTTGTAATTTCCAAGCATGAATCTGTAACAATTTATCATAAGCTTTTGTTTTAAGTTTTTCTATTGTAGATACAAAAACAAAATAAATGTTGCTGCAATCAAAATAACTACGACATGAAATTTAGTGATGATTGACAAATTGGTACGTTTCATCATAACATTAACAGAAGGGTGGAAACAGCCATTAAATTGGTCAACTATATACTGTATATTAAATAAAATGCAGCAATCCCTAATCCCAGTTCAAATATACTAACCATTTTAGAAATGAAACCAGCAAATCACAAAGATTTCAAAAATATCAAAAATACTTTGCATTTATAAAGGCTTTATTTTAGTGGAAATTTCGATTTAGTTTTTTATTTATTGAGACCAAAGTCTAATCTAAATCCAAATCCTTACCAGTAGATAGCCTACTTAATTTCAAAAAAGATAAGAAACTGGCCCCAATTAAATTATTAAACACCTAGTTTTTATTATTTAGTGATAAAATCAATTTTGACGCAAGCGGGGCATCATCAGTGACCTAAAACAAATGATTAAAATCAACATCACTGACTTTGGAAAACTACTACACCTGACTACTAGTACTAAACTGCTCAAGATAAAAATATCTGTACGAATATCAAGTGGAACTGCAAAGCAAGAACTGAGAACAGGCAAAAAACAAGAGCAGCAAGAAATTATGCCGCACAAAGGAAAAACTAAAGAGAAAATAAAATATGCGCATTACTTGACTTTTGGGCAAAATAGTTTCAGCAAGTTAATCGTAACATTCAAGTTTGCAGAGATGGGCACAAATAACATTATACCAAAAGCACAGTGCAACAAAGCTCAACAATCTTTTCAACCAGTAAAAGCGCAGCGCAAAATGTGCAATTTTATTTTTTCAACTGTTGAAGCACAGAGCAACTTCTGCAATGAACTTTTTGATTGAATTGAAGTGAATTCTGGAACGCAATTCTGGAACAGCGTTTTCGTACCAAGTTAAAGCACAACCTAACTTCCACAATTGAAATTTCTCAACACAAGGCAAATACAGCATTTTTTGCAATTTCAGACCGAAAAAAAAACAAACATTTTGCTAAAAAAGGCAAACATTTATCACTATTACGATCGAATCATCATCACATGTTGGATCCGGTATTGTCCCCGTCGACAGAGTTGGCCGGATTTCGAATGGCCATTGTCTTTACCACACCTCACCATTTTGTTCGATCACATGCATCCTCTTTCCCAAATCCATTTTTCTTCACCTAATTTTCTACTTGCTTTTTCCACGTTTGTTTCGATCTTCCTCTTCCTCTACTACCACTCACTTTAAATTTCAAAGCCTTCACTATCACATTTTTATCTTCTTTCCTCAAAACATGACTGTACCACCACATACTGCTTGCTTTAGCCATCCTATCTAAAGACTCCTTTATGCCCAACATGTCCATCAACTCCTCACTGTTTCTTCGATCTAATAGCTTGACATCTCACATTGCTCGAATCATAGCTCTTTCTGTTCTTCTCAAAATTGCCATCTCTTTTTCTCTCAAGCACTATGCTTCACTTACATACAACATAGCTGATCTTACACAACTTTTGTAAATCTTTTCTTTCATCTTTAATGAAAACTTTCTGCCTCCATTTCGCTACATTCCCTGAACTTCATCCAACCAATTCTTGATCTAGCTGTTACCGCCGTTTCGCACCCACCAGTTGCATTCAATCTGTCACCTAGATAAGTGAACTTGCTTATAGTTTCCACACCATCACTCAGTTTTTCATCTGCTGGTCCCTTGAAGTTCTTCACCATACTTCTACATTTCTTACAAACAAAATTTATATTCAAATAAACTGCAACTTTCTTCTTATTCGTGCATCTTGCGTGGACCCACTTACCACATGCTGTACATAACACTGAGTTAGACATAACTCGTGTTCCACACACGCCACAAGGATCTATCTTACTGTCAAACGCTTCTTCCTCTATCCCACTCACCATCAACTTTGTCTTTCCAAGATTGACTCTCATCCCTTTGCTTTTAAACGCCTCTCTCCATTTATCAAAATTCTCTCTCAATTCTACCATAGTTTCCCCCATTAGGACCAAATCGTCTACTTTTTGCTTCATCCAGCCTTTTCTTGCATTTTTCGTTACTTCATCTATCACCATTGCAAACAACAAAGGTGACAACACAGATCCTTGGTGTACACCAACTTTCACAGAAAATTCTACCGACAAACCCGATCCAACTTATCGATCAAATCGAAACAAAACAAAATTAAGTTCAATGTATATTGAATTGCACTATTAACCAAAAAAAATTTGAAAGTGCAGCGCAATTAAAGCACAACAAATTTTAAAGACTTTAGTCTGCAATGCAACTTGCGCAATCTTTCAAAATAAAAGATTAATGCACAACACAACTTCCGCAATTGCGGAGGTTACACTTTGTTCACCTCTGCAAGTTTGATACCATTCACTAATTTGTGGGCACGCAGTTGCTGCAAAAAAGTAGTTTATAACATTCGTAAATTTTTTGATTAAAAAAATTATTATAGTTTTGGTAAAAATAAGTAAGCAACGCTGCCTTGTCTTAATTCTCCAAACAATTGGAATTCCGAGTATTACAGTGGCTCAACCAAAGAGTACTAAAGAGAAAAAACATAATAGCCACCAAAAATTAATCCTTATTTGTAACATCAATAAACTCTTTATATTTGAACTGTATCTTGAGCTTAAACCTACATCTCTGTCAATCTGCATTGCAAATGAAAGAAATTATCAAAAAAAAAAAGCATCATTTGTATTTGTTTGTGTGTTTTGCTGCATTTTGAAATGGTTCTGAGACAAATTACGTTGCTTGATCAAACATTTTTTGTCCTCTTTGAAGAAAAAAAAAATTGTTAGAGAATTTTAATAATGTTCTGCAGATTGTAATAAGATTTCACTTTAGCCTAGTTTTTTAATGAATCCCGATATCAACAACTAACCTTATATAGATCAAAGATTCCATGTTCTTCTGCATAAATTCCAAAATCCGGAGGTATTCTTAAAGGTTTTTTTGTGGCATCCATTCTTTCTGTGGACTTCCAACAAAGTAGGCTACTGGTATATGCTTTTTTGGCTACAGGTATAGGCTTTGTGCATATGAATGGATTTCTGGTATGATGTTAATTATCACTAGACTTCAATAAATAACTGATAACAATGCACTCTAACGCTTACACATACAACATATTGAAACTACATTTTCGAATTATATTGGATTACAGGTACCGTATATAATAGTATCCATCCAACTTAACTCAGCAGTACTGTATGTTATTGTTTGTAGTGTACTTAACTGTCTGTATATATCTGATATGATGCGCAAATGTGTGAGGTGGCAGGGGGCCTAGAAAACCGTATGGTCACTCCCATTGTTTCCTTGTGCAACTGCATATGCAAAGGACAACTACTAACACAAATCCTCTTAAGTATGACCAAGCTATTAATTATTTAATAATACTAGTATAAACATTGTTTAGTAGCTGAATGTAAACTTAGAAAAACTGTCTAATTAACAATATTTATTACTTTTTCATGTTTACTCTAATTAATTCTAACTACTGTAAACACTATCTGACTATTGACTTATCATTTGAACTAACGTTGCCCTAAGCCAATTTACTGCATGTTTTGACTCAACAAATTAATGGTACGAATAATATGGCTATTGGTCAAATTGGTACATATATTTGTGTGATTGGTTTGTTCTGCATGCTTTGCTGTGTTTGCACTTAACCTTAAATCTTTCTCTCTCTTTTTAGTCTAGACTAATGTTTTAGTATTGCTAGAAAAATTATCTAACAACATTTATGCTAATGAAAGCTGTAATGGAAAACTAAACTGCAGTAAAAAGAAGTAGCATTCAGTTAATAACTTTAAATTAAATGGTTTGTTTTCTTTACAAATGCACTTTTTCAACTTTCAAACTCTGAACTACATTTAATTGCAGCATTTTTCAGTACAGTATAATAGCCTAGTAAATCTACAGTATAAGCACTATTCTCCAGTTGAAAGATTTACTGCAGGGTAGCCAATTTCCACTGCATGCCTTAAACTGAATAGGACTGGGCTACTTGTGGCGGTAGGCCTAGCCCTTTCGTACCGGTATGCTGTAGTGTAGCCTATGCCTACAGCCACTGCAGTACAGTTGGCTACCGGAATTTATATCAAATATACGGTAGTCAGTGTCAAATTTCTCAACAAAAACAAATAAAAAACACAGATAGATATATTTTTAGTGCCTAGATTTGCTGTTCAGGAACATCCAAAGCTTTGTTGCCACTAAATTAAGCTAGGCCTACCCTTTTGCTTCCAAACTCTCCAAGCTCAAACTTTGGAAATGTTGTGTCGTTGCTAAGTTGTGTAGAGTTTCCAATAAAACTTTGTAAATGAGTACGGAGAAGCGCAGCGGAGTAGCGTTATATAACACCATGGTCTTTCATAATGCATGATAGTATGGACTTCGAGCTCGAGCAAATTTAGTTTCAGCTGTCAGTATAGGGTTTGTTAGTTGTATGTTATATTGTTTGCTTTATATTTTAGACTTTGTCATTACGAATGCACACGAATCACTTCACTGCTACTGCTGAGTGCTTGCAAGCAAAGTTGCAATTAGTTGAACTGTCCGCAGTGTGTAAACGCGTATTTTTTTTCAACGATTTTGGTCGCACAATCTGAGTTCGGACCGCTTGACTCTGGAATGTTGTTGCATCTTTGCATAAAACTCTCTGCAATGATTATCTTTGCTTAGTGGCTTCAACAAGCAACCAACTTAGTGGAGAAGAATTGAAAGAAATCTGCAGAAACATCGGATCGCTGGAAACTCCTAAGCAGGTGCGGATTCCTCCAAGCACAAAGTACTTATCGAAATGGAAAATGTGCGGGTTATCAAATAGTTACCGACCGACACTTTTCGGGGGCAAGAGGATAAATATATAACTACAACAACAACTATTCATAGCGTTTTTACTTTTTATCTTTGTAAGCATTATCAATTATTCAAACTACTACTTCAGCCAGGAAATTACTAGATTCATATACCGGTACATCTAGTGTGCCTGCGTCCGACACAAATAGATTGTTGAGTGTGATTATCCCTACCTTGTGCATATTTTAGTGTGATAGGTACAGGGATACCTACAATCGAGCAAATAAAAATCTTGTAGGAAATGGGTGGATGAAATCCGAACTTGAATGCGATAGCTTCCGGAGAACTTCAATTCCCCAAGGTCTACAGGTTCTTAGTTTTGGTTTAAAATATAAATTTTTCTTGATTCTACTTTCTTCTTTGGTAGATGAATTTTGTCCAGTGGCGGCTCGTGACCAAAATGTTTGATGGTGCTGCAAACGCAGTGTCATAACAACATCTGGGAGGCTTCGCCCCCCAGACCCCCCACATGAAAACTACACTAATACTGTGCCACTTATAACTTTAGACAACTTACCTATAAAATCTGGAAGAAGGCTCTATTTCTTAAAAGTTTGCTTTAATTAAAGCTACATACAAAACACGTACGCAGGAATTAGAAAGTTCTTTATTTTTGAAACTTTAAATTTAACAGTTTTACTTTTACTCACTTCTGGAGCATGACTGAACTTGAAACATCACGTAAACAATAGCAGCAAATTGCGATAATCTTTACTTGATAAAATAAAGCTGAAAAAGCGATCCAGAAAAAAATGAAGAATGTTTTCACACCAAGATAAACGCCACTTTCTTCCGATAACAGTATCCTGGCATAATCACAAACACATGTTATGGCAAAGTGAGCGACAAAAATCTGTCAATAAACAATGCAATTTAAAACAACAGTAAAATGAAGTCATACAATAATGCTGGTGTGGTAGGTCTACTGATAATGCGTTGGCAGTACTGCAGTGAAATATAGAAAGAACAATATGTAATTCTTCATACTAAATGTACACTTACTGCAAAAGTGAAACCAAAAGTATTAAATGTATATACGTTATACACTTACCGCGCTCAAAATAAAAACAAGGTCTGCGATCTTGGGCATGTATCTTATAAGAAAATTAAAACTATGTTTTCCCTTTAACCAATAAAAAGTAAAAATGCAGCTGTTGACCATATTTGTATTGATCTGTATTCTTATGCGAAGATTGAACAATCTGTAATTCGCATCGTTGACGGCTTCATGGAGAAAATTAATTAATGATCAACGCAGAATAACGACACCAAAAATTTGATACCATACATACAAAAACAGAAATACCAGAAAATGAGGAAAGACAAAGCGACCCAATATTGGTTGCAACAAGTCAGCAACACGTCGCAATAGTTACGACGCCTCAAGCTCTTTAAAACAAACAAAACGTACGATGTCGTAAAGCTAACAAAGCGTTGCATACTACGGCAATTGGCTAATGAAGATCGCAAAACAAATTTGAAGCAAATGGTTTTTCTTCATAGCCCATACGACTGGAAATGTATCGTCTGGAAAGATACGTTCAGGTGGTATGAGTTGTGAAAAATAGCCATTGCCAGGGCCTGCTAGAAAAGGGTTCAGGGGCTACATTATAACGGGCCCGGGAGGACCTATAAGTTCACCCGCACTAAAGTAGTTGCTCCAGCAATCATTAAGTAACATTTTAGTTTACAAGCCAAAGCTTAGCGAAGAAGCTTTTTTCTTTGTCTTCACCTAATTTCTGTTCCTGGCCTCGGTAAAGCGACCCGACATCAGTCTTCGTATTTCCGGTAAGATTTCTCTTTGGGACCCAGGCCGTTGCGATCAAGTTTATGTTACGGTCCCAAGACGGATTTGTTGAGTAAAATTACTACAATTTTAAGCCGTCGAAGCTTTCAATTCATGAAAGGAGGGGAAGTGTGTAGAAAAAAAAACAACACTCTAATTCATGCCATGATACTTGACATTGTTCAAATGGGAGATAATAATATCGATCACACGAGAAAGGACAAGACAAATCGCAATTGTCAAATACCACTAAGGGCAAGAACTTATTCATTCGTTTTCTAATGAAGCTAAAATCCAATCCGTTGCTTTTCAGCAAATAAAATTCCGCTCAATCATTATTTAACCTGATTGGAAGTTGACAAAGTAAGAAATGCAATTTGTCAGTAGAAAAAAAATTACATGAAGATAATTCTACGTTAAAGACACTCAAAAGTTGTTGGGATAGCACAGCATCACATCGGCGCAGGGAGTTTAAAAATCCAATAAAATAGTAAATTAAATCAACCACAAATCGAAAAACGTAAAGTTATTAAAAGCTGTGTTTCTATAAACGTCACACATGAAATAGACATACATGTACAAGTGACCTAGAAATGTTTTCACAAAAACGTAAAGAGATAAATTTGCTACTTCCTTCATTACATAGAACAAACAGTTTGTTGAACCGTAGATATGAATGGTACATCTACAACATGCAGTACTTCATTACACACGAGTTTATTGTCTCACTCATCAAACTAGACATAATTCTTCTTCTTCTCGTGCATCATGCACTCATGCAGTTGGTGTGTTATGTAATGCATGCAAGCCCTGCATGTGCTCTATCATTCAAATGAGCCACGCCTTGAGCGGAGCATTTTGTTGGTCTGGCAAGGCTCTCAACAGGCACAGTTGGCGAGGCTTTTTGCGGCATCAAAGCGTCATTGAGCACTCTCAGAACAGACAATACGACTTCCATTGTAGAATCGAAAGGAACAGAAACGCATAAGCACTGCCAAGATAGATTCATTCACCTTGAACGAAGAAATTCACCTAAAGAATAACAAATACCAACTAGATGTATATTGTACAATACTGCATAACCATTCCCCAGACACCATTCCGTACTCTCAACTTTGGTAATAATTTAATAGAACAATTCTGAATTTTAGTAAGTTATTTTGCAGTACTGCCAGATATAACTTACAGTGGATGAAATGTTCATCAAGCTAATGCAATAAAAATAAATAACATGGCAAACGCACTGCTGTATCCATCTGAGGTAGGTTTGGCAATTAACTACTATCTACACATCAACCATGTATGGGTGATGTGATTCTAGAAACACAAAATGACAAATGTAAATTTCTGAAAAAATTTTGAAAATTCTCTACAATTCTAGATGCTTTGTTACAAGCAGCAACATAGCTTCTACAGTAGATTGTGGTACTTAACGTATCTGTGTTGTTTACCTCCATTGTTCGTCTTAATTCCAATCCCACATTGCTGCTCGTGGAACATCTTCAATAGGTACTTCACGAAGAAAAGATACCAGTAATGGAGGTAACATTTAAACACTACAATAACTAAAAACTATGATTCTTACAACCTCTGCAAAAAAGATGATTCAAATTATTCAAAGCCACTTCAGTCTGAATCTTAACAACTTATTAATCAAACTGTTAAACATGGGCTAAAAGCTGTGAGTGCATCTCTTACATGCTAAATATGTTAAATGACAAGTGATAAGACTGTACTTTTAAACTTAAAAGTTTGGGCAACAAGTTTCTGAGGATCTTTGCCAATTAAAGGATGTAGCTCGTTTTGCAGTAAATTGGATAAAGTTTCAGAAGTCAAATCATCTGGATTGACAAAGCTCCAAAATCTTTCAACTGGTTTGCTTCCACGCAGATATCGATATGTAACTACCACTTGTGATTTTTAAGCAATATCTGTAGTTTCATCAGTCATTATAGCAAGAAACTCTGCAGATTTAATTTCTTTTGTAATTTCCTCCTTACAAACTTGGAGGATTGCACTTAAAATATCATTTTGTATGGTCTTTGATATTCCCTTGAAAAGAACATTAGATTCCATATGCCATTTTAAAGCCGAGTCAAATTCACAAACCAAATCAACTAACCCACGAAATACACCAGGATTTGCTGAACCAGTTGATTCATCATTTCCTCTCAATGGCAGTTTAAATTTTCCACAAAACTTGATCAAGTCAATGAGTTTTGGCATTGTATTTCTATTTTTGGCTACCTTTTCATTATGTTGTGCTATGGCAATCTGAAAACCAGTATTTAACTCAGTGAGTATGATAGTAGATCCAAGGTAAGCCAGGTCAATTGCATTGTTTGCATGTCTTTCCGAATTTTCATATGCCTTGATATTTCTTTGCAAATGATTTAAATCTTTCATGCCAACTTTTGTCCATGTTGACTCACCACCAAATAATAAGCACGGAACACAATATAATGCATTCGTCTCCAAACAACCAGTCAACCACTGATGCTTTTCATAAATTTTCGAATTGAATTTTCTAGTGTAGTGTTTACCATTGCTTGTGCCAACATTATCAGATTTTACTACCAGATCTGGACAATGTCTTCCCCTTGCTTTAATCTGTAACTTTTCTGCTAATGTCAATTGCAAAAACCTGATTCCTTTTAAATATGCAACTGTATTGTTTAATGCCATTGCTTGCTAGAAAACTGAAGCTTAAATAGATCAAATAAAAAAATACTAATATACAAAACATAAATAGTTTTTTACGCCTACTTACTGACTTAGCAATATACCTAGGTTTACTGGTACTGCAGAGTTATCAAACAATCACATCTGATATTAAGTTTAAAGTTACTACTGGATAGGCTAGGCCTACTCATGACCTACTATCTTTGAGGTGTACCAACTACACTACCAATACTTCTTTTGCCAGTTTATGAATTGCTAATGCTAGAACAAAATATTATTCAGTGCAACAGTAAGTAGAGCATGCTTTATCATTTCATTACTACATCAAACATGAACTAATAAAGCATTATAGAAGTATTTCAGACTTGCCAATTCACAGGTCAACTACTGAGTGTAATTAGAAGACAATACAGTACTGGTTTCAACTAGGCCTGCCTCTAATCTAAGACTGTAACTGTAGTAGCTTAGGCTACAGCCAACTTAATGAAACTGCGTAGCTAATAGACCTATTACGGCAAAAGTCTCTCTTTAGACTCTTTGAGACCAAAGTCTCCCTCTGTCAGTCCAGAGTAGGCCAACCAGTATGTCTCTCTAGATGACCGCCTAGTAGCCTAGTCTCTTCCTTTCTAGAAACCAGCGAAATAAAACATGTAACTTCTCCATCAAATATACGCTGTTCTAATAGCTACCGTACGTAACTTCTCAATCAAATAGCCTATATTTCTTCAAATTCTGATAACATTAGGTGCTGGTACAGTTTTATTTTGTCAAATATCTGATACGCTTTTGCCATGCTGCGTCATGGTTAGGACTGGAGCTGTTTCAATGCAGCACCAATCACCTCCTATTTTCCAACATGCAAACGCCAATATTGGACAAGGTTCGATTGTTTTAGTTTCTTTTTTTTTGATTTTGGTTCACAGCACCTAAGCGACCGGGTTGCCAATAAATAATTTCAAAATTTGAAGCAAAAATTGCAATAACATCATGACAAAATAAGAATTTATAAGATTGATCTGGAATTAAGAAGAAAATATTTTAAGATGCGATGAAAAAATTGTTTCAAGCTAGATTGGGCCAATTTTTAGGTGGTGCTGCAGCTCCACAGCACCTGCAGACGAGCCGCCCCTGATTTTGTCCTTGAAAGTAATTTGAAAAATTAACGATTTAACTTTAACCAGGTAAGCTACGTAGAATTAAACTACGAATGAAGGTCGAGTTGAAACGGATTGTAACCATGATTGATTGTAGAGTATTGCGCCCTCTACAATCAAATTGCCCAAATTTGGCTCTCTTTTTACTCAAAATCAATATTTTAAATTTTATTTTGGAAACCTACTCCGAGTTTGTTAGTTTCGAAATCTTTTGAGTGTTTGCAGCACACGCTACAATAATTTGTACAGCATTTTTGCATCAAATAGTTCGAAAACATACAGGCCTATCACAAAGATAGCGGTAGCAATGAGTCAATTGTGGTATATTATGTTGTTTTATTATCATTTCAAATTTTTTGGAAAAAATACCTTTGGAATTTCAATAATGAACTCACTTGACTCCTACTATCGTTTCATTGGAACGACCAACGCTCGCGTTGCATATTCTTTTGTTTTTGATCTGTTCACTTGGCCATTTTTAAACCAACGAATGCGAAGTTTCAGACTTTTGCTTATTACTCGAGAACGGTTAAGTCAAGCTAGCTACATAAAATTTTGACAGCAGTTTGAGATTAATAAGTTGTATGTATGTACCAAATTCCGAGGCAATAAGTCACGTGACTTAGGTTTCGGGATCGGGAAACCGTCCTCAAAGTTTGGCGTAAAAAGCGGTCTCATTCAAAACGGCTTACAGATGCGGAAAAAAATATTTCACATGATTATATGTCTTAAGATGCCCTTTTATCCCTGCCAACCCACTTTTGGCCTCAATGAGTTTTTTTCTTTCTTTTTTTCTTCCAAAAATCTTGTACGTTTTTCTCCTCCTAAACCACAAAACATTGAAATCAAATCTTTATGCAAAGTTGTTGAGCTGCAAATGCAAATTCGTCTCCCAAGATTTTTTTGCCCCCCCCCCAAATCAATTTTTGATCACTATTTGTGCCCCCCATAAGCGAAAAATGTGCCTCTCAAGTGAGAATTGTGCCCCAAAACAAAGCAACAGGCCCAGTGTCACTGGAGTGCATTTCGGGGCCTGTGCCCCCCCAAAGTGCTATACTTGTGTCTCCCCAAGCGTGAGTGAAGTTTAGTTCCAGGACGAAAACACAAGTGAATGCCATGACAAGGACTTAGAATTTGCGACAAAGACCTTTTATTCTTTTTTCTTTTGGTGTTTACCCTTGAATTCAAGGAAAAAATTACGACGAAGACCTAGACTATGCTATGAAAACTTTTTTTTGGTCTTCGCCCCTGAATCTGTGAGAAACAACCGAGATCTGCACAACAGGATCCCGTCACCCCAACCAGCCCGTGTCCCCTGCGCAAAAATTGTGCCCCGAAAGGAAGCAACCTGTCCAAATGTAGACCTTTTTTTCGGTCTTCACCCTCGAATTCGAGAAAAAGTTATTTTGTGCCCCCAATTATTGTTTATGCCCCCGCAGTCATGCTACTCTAGCGCCGGGCATGGTTTGAGGGTACCACCCCCGGAAACCCCTCCAAATGGACCCCCCAAAAATCACTTTATGGAATGTCTTAAGCAAGGTCGCTATTTTTTTTTTTTTTATCCGTAGATATTTGAGAGACAAATATTTTGATATAGTTTGAGGTTACCATCTCTCTCTCCCCTGGATATCCCTTCAAAAACCAACTTTTTTGAACGGCTCAAGCTAGGACAATATTTTTTTTTTTTTTTTGATAATAGTAGAAATTTAGAGGAAAATATTTTGACATAGTTTGGGGATACCTCCCCCCGGAAAATTCCCAAAATGGTCAGGGACGTAGCCAGGAGGTAGCAGGGGGGCAACTACATTTCCAAAAATTATACTTTGCCCCCCCCCTCTCACCAAATAATTTCAGTTAAACCTCATTTTTAACAACCTTTTATGCATTTCGTACCTAAATACGTTACTTTGCCCCCTCCAAAAAATTTTTTGCTTCCCAAAATGATTTGAAATAAAATGTCCTAAGTCAGCCAATTTTGAGTAAAACCATGTTTTAGCTGTGCGAAGACCTTTTTTTGTGTTTGGTCTTCCCTGAAATTTGGGGGCAAAATCAGTTCTTTTTTCAATTATTGAAGACCTTTTTTTCTTTCTTTTTTTTTTGAGATCAATGCGAAGCCATTGCTTCCCCAAATTTTGCTTGCCCACCAAATATTCCGTTCTGGCTACATGCCTGCAAATGGACCCCAAAAATCAATTTCTTGAATGGCTCAAGCTAGGTTGCTACTTTTTTTGATATCAGCAGATATTTAAGAGGCAAATATTTTGACATAGTTAGGGTGTACATTCAGTGGTGCAAATCTTTGTTGAGCATTGGGGGGGATAATTTGCAATTTTACCCCAATTTCGCCCTATTTTCAACATTGGCGGGATGAATCTCGACCAAGACTTTTTTCAGGTGAGCAAATTAAAGGCGGTGAATCATCCAGCCAATTCCAGTGGTTTACTATAGCTAAAATTGAACTATAATTTTTGATATTTTTTGTTTTGATTTTGGGGCTGCGTTTGCAAAGATATTCAACAAATGCAAAAAGGTGTGCCCCGAAAAAAGTTTTTGGAAACTCTGAGTTTTGATCTTCCCGCCAAAACCACAGTTCTCTAAACTATTAGGCCTACTGTAATTTTATTAAACTATTAGGCCTAACTATCTCTAAACTATTAGACCGAATAGTTTAGAGATAGTTAGGCCTAATTAGGCCTAAACTATTTATGAATAAACTATTTAGAAATAAACTATCTCTAAACTATTAGGCCTACCACGGTTCTCTAAACCATTAGGCCTACTGTGGTTTTGGCGGGAACAACAAAACTCAGAGTTTCCAAAAACTTTTTTCGGGGGGACATCTTTTTGTATTTGTTGAATATCTTTGCAACCGCAGTCCCAAAATTAAAACAAAAAATATCAAAAATTATAGTTCAATTTTAGCTATTGTAAACCACTGGAATTGGCTGGATGATTCACCGCCTTTAAGTGAAGACCAAAAAAAAAGGTCTTCACCAGAAATGGAACACTTTTTTTAAGTACTGACCTGCGCTCAGATGCACACCAGAATCAATTTCATGGAGGGGATGTAGATGAAGACCATACTCAAATTGTTGGGGGGTATACAGTCAAATTATTGGGGGGGATGTATCCCCCCAACGCCCCCTGGTTTCGGCACCACTGTATACAACCCCCACGAGAACCCCCTTAATAGAGCTCCCAAAAATTTATTCTCATGATTTTACATGCGTTGGTCGTTCAATGGGCTTGTTTCTCAATAAGCTTCCATCTAGTTTGCATTAATAATTTATTAGATTTAGCTGTAACTTCTTAATGTTTGCTTTCTTCACCATAACTTTTTTTTGGCAGCTTCAGCGTTTTAATACGTCTGATATTTCAAAATTTTCTTCATTTTAAATATTGTCTGTATTTCGAGATGCTTGTTGGCAGAGGTGGAGTCCTCGAGGACGTCCTTGGCCTCGAGGACGTCCTCGAGGACACATTTTGAAGTCCTTGGCCTTGGCCTTGGCCTCGAAGCCTCAAGTCCTTGGCCTTGGCCTTGGCCTCGAGGCCTTAGGTCCTCGAAAATTGCCCTGTCCTCGGCTCGAGGACAGCACTATTTTTGAACCGTTGAAATTTTGT
Source organism: Trididemnum nubilum (assembly GCA_963965965.1). Lineage (NCBI taxonomy): Eukaryota > Metazoa > Chordata > Ascidiacea > Aplousobranchia > Didemnidae > Trididemnum > Trididemnum nubilum. The sequence goes on from OZ014484.1 coordinate 730,386, forward strand.
TGAAAACGCCAGAAACCTCGCGGAAAATTTGTAAATACCTTTTTTATTTTGCGCAATTGGAGCGTAGGTTTAGCGAAGCGGGCCTCCCCCCCAATTGAAATTTCATCAATGACAAAAATGTGACAAAAAAGCCTATTGTTTCTTCAGTTTCAGTTTCTTTTTAGCGTTTTTCGTTTACACCAGTAGCGAACATCAATACTGAAGACCAAGGGCCCCGGGACCTTCTAAAATCAATTTTGCCAGCCAATTTAAACGTAAATCTGGAAGAAATGGATAGTTTTCATCCTAAAAGTTGCTATCTCAGGATCACATCTAGCCTTTTTATGAACGTAATGCATTAACCAAGGCCGGATTTACCACAATATGGCGCAGTACCAGCTAAGGGCTCTGCGCTCAAATCTTAAGACTTTTTATGGTCACCTACATTTGGCAGAAAAATGTTGCGAAAATCTCCTAAGTGCCAGGGGCCCAGCGCGATGGAAATCCGGATCGGCAATAACATGGCCAGTAGCGTAGCGGGGGGCGGGGGGGGGCTATATCCCCCCCACTGGCCTGTCAACCAAAATGCAGAATAACAAAAACACCACGTTATTAGCTCTTCTGAGACTGTCTTTTGCGCTGGAATTGACTAAAAAGTGATTTAAAGCATTTTTGAAACATATATTCAGAGGGGGGGCTAATTTGTCAAAAATTAAAGTCACCAATTAATGAAAACTTTAAAAAATGCCCAAAAAAAAGCAATCACAATTGATCGCTAGTGTAAAAACGCCAAACATAGGTTTTATCAACAAATATATTATAAACTCAGAAATAAAGGGGGGGTGGCTACTCAGTGTTAGTTAATCGCCAATCACTTCTCTCAAATATCTTTCCATTAGCGCCCCCCCGATTATTTTTCTTTATAAAATACAGACGAAATAGATTACTTCGAGTGAGTTTAGTTGAATAATAGGATTTTATGATTTACCTGCATGTAAACAAGAGAACTGCAATGTTATCATTAGCCACTTCCCACATAGCCCGATAATGCAACTACAGTACTTCCTCGATTATCCGTACCTCGTTTATCCGGCATTCGATTATCCGTCCATTGGGTCAGATAATAATTTTATGATATAACTAACACTTTTCCAGTTAATGTGGGGCAATAGATAGCCCTACTGTAATTTTAACGATCATGCAAATTTACATTGCTTTCAATAAAAAAGTACTGAGATCCCTCAATGCGGTACATTATTTGATGTTGAACCTCGTTTAAGTTTTGGTGCATTCGAATCTGCTTCTTGCTGCGTTGTTTTGGTTTAAACAAAGAAATTCAGTTATGCGTTTTTTTACTTATCCGTTCAGGTTTTGAAGAAATGCTGTCCCGACTAGACCGGATAATCGAGGAAGTACTGTAGTTGAATCATGTTGAGCGGGTAATTTCTATGCCACGTTTTAAAAGCATTATTTTTTTTATTAAAATAGCTCTAAAATTAAGTTATATTTGCAAAAAAATGCAAAATTTGCGAGCCCTGGGTGCTCCGCCCCCAAACCCCCGTGCCTCCGGTGGCTGGGGGCTTTGCTTCCAGACCCCCAAACACAGCTCCCCTCCATTGCGAATTTCTGGCTGCGCGCCTGACACATGGTTAGTAAGCGAAACTACCCATCTATTGTACTATTTTTCAATAACAATTCATAAATTCACCTCCACCTCGCCAGTTTTTACGCACAAAATACTTTTTAAAAAAATTAGCCATGGAAAATGCTGATGGAACAAATCGTTGAACTTCAGTAAAAGGAGCCTGGGCCCCTGGCCTAACATGCACTTCTATAGCTGGCTATTTTCATGACAAAACAAAAATCTCTAAGGAAAATCTTCGAGTGGATTTTCATTTACTGCTAAAACGTTGCACGAGTCAATGCACCTTACTTTCCCCTACCTGGAGCAAATCACGTACAATTAAACTTTAACACCAAAATGCAAGATGTTAAACGTGTTTTGAACTAAGATTGCAACTAGAAGGAGGATTAAACAATTTAATTTTTCTAATTGGCTTTCAAATGTCAAAAATCTAGTGCTTTCAAATGGTTCTAAACATGTGCGAAGTGTGATTCAATTGCATTAAAATAGCTTTTTTTACCAAAAAATTACAAAAAATCGCCCCCAGACCCCCGTCTGTGATACGTTTGAGTTACACTGGTTTTCTCAAAACGTCTCCAAAGTTACGTATCTGCACTTTTCAACTATATTAGTTGAGGCCCTCTCCCTTTGCAAAATCCTGCTTAAGTCAAAAACAGGCAAATTTTTGATGATGTCATTGCATGTGATTTGTGGTTTAAGCCTCCCCAATCAAAAATTCTGGCTACGCCTTTAAATTGGAGATTGCCTGAAAAACTTTTTTGAAGATCTTTTTTTTTGGAGAACACTTGCAGCTGTGTCCTTGGTCCTTGGCCTTGGCCTCGAGCATTCCTGTCCTTGGCCTCGAGAGGGTCTGTCCTCGGAAAGGCTGTCCTTGGCCTTGGCCTTGGCCTCGAGCCTTGTGTCCTCGACTCCACCTCTGCTTGTTGGTCTGTTTTATCATGCCCCTCATCAACAAATTAAACGGAGACAGTTGAATTTAGTGTGTTTTTAACGACCTTACAAGAATAGCGGTGACGCACGCACTGTAAATAAAGCATGACACAACACGAGATAGATTTGCAAAAATAAAATACCAGGTTCAAATCTAAGCGAGAACACCATAATATTGTTCATACTGACTCTACATGCTATCTTTTGTTATTATCCTTTGCTATTATAAATTGTGGTGATCAAGAATAAAATGAATGGATGAAAATCATTATGGGTTTTGAAAAGTTGGTTTGGGGTACAGAGCTTGAGAATTGCTTTGATTAAAATATTCATATCTTCAAACTTTTTGTCTGACACTTGTCAAGAAGAATCGTCAAACTGGATAGCGTAAGAAAAGGAGCGGCTATTTATAGAAAAAAGTTGAGCAGTGATTGGCTGAAAAAAGACCAATGAGAGAGCGTCATTAGTACACTCTTTAGTGACCGACTGGCACATCATTAGTGACTGACTGGCTCTAGCGGGCGCGTGTATACGGCCTTCCCAAAACACACAAGAAAGATGTGCCACTCCGACCCATCCTGCCTATGACCGGTTTAGCACAACATCAGCTGGCCGAATATCTCTCTTCTCTTCTCGAACCGGCTCTCAGTCTCTATTAGAGCAGAGACCATTTAAATCTGTGCTGACGCTCTCTACCGTTTGAAACTCCCTTCGGCACCTTTTCACTGGCAAATCTTTGTTGAACTTATGGAGATACTGCAGCTACTTGTTCTCTCAAGTTTAGCTTCGATGACATCATGCATTGCCAGATGGACGGAATCGCCATGGTATCACCCCTAGGCAATATTTTTGTTGGCTACTATGAATCTAACCTTTTTCAGATCACTTCCAAGCCGGAGATGTATTACCGCTGTATGAATGGCACCTTCGCAGTATTCAGCAACGAAGATGAGTGCGATCTTTTCTTAGACAGCCTCAACTCGCTTCACCCTTCTCTCCGCTTCCTTTTGAAAAAAGAATCTAATCTGGCTCTCCCATTTCTGGATGTGTTGGTTGAAAAATCTCCTTCCAAAAGTTCATCACCTTCTGTAACGTGAACCCACGGTGGTGAATCATATTTTGCATTATTTGCCGCTCGATCTACTTTTTATCAAAGTTGAATGAAATCATCGCGGGGGCGTGAATCACCTACCCCTTCTATAAAATTCCAAGAAATGTTTTGTAACTTGGTCGATTGATAAATTTTCCTGCCGGATCTATACACGAGGATTTAATTTAGTTGTTGAGGACCGAGCGTGTGATAAACAGAGCAACTGCTTCAGAGCTATAATAGCCGGGACAGAATTGTACAGAAGCTGAATACTGTGTGCTGTCGTGCTTTAATGTTTTAACCTTAGCTTATTTGAGTCGATAGTAATTTAAACTACTTCTTATTGCCGTTTATTGCGTAGAAATTGCGATAAGGAATTTGACTTCCTAGCGTGACTTCCTAGCATAACTTTCTAAGTAATTTCCAAAGTACTGCAACTTTCAAATGAAATGTTATTGCTTAGTTTCGTAATTGTAACTGGAATACAAAGAATGGATGTTCAAGTTCAAGATTGCATTATTCAATAGAATCGTGCATCCGGACTAGTGGCTAGTTCGGAAACTCTTACACCTCCATCTACCGGAAACCACCATTCAACGATCAATCAGTCTCGTAGCTATGAGGGAATGGGGGGGGGGAGCAATTGTCCCCCAAATGAATTTCAGTTGAACGCTTGAAGTTTGAGATGGAAAGAAAAAGTACTGTATAGCATTACTGCCTAGTCTACCATGCTGGATTGGTCTTTCAAATTTGAGAAATTTTCTTGTGGTTTTCCGGCAAAAAGACATTTTTTTAGGAGATTACCTCAAAGCTTGTTGACAATGGTGGCTTTCCGGACTGAAGAGCAGAGGTGGAGTCGAGGACACAAGGCTCGAGGCCAAGGCCAAGGACCAAGAAAACAGCCGCAAGCGTTCTCCAAAAAAAAAAAAAAAAAAAAAGGTCTTCAGGCAATCTCCAATTTATAGGCGTAGCCAGAATTTTTGATTGGAGAGGCCTAAGCCACAAATCACATGCAATGACGTCATCAAAAACTTGCCTGTTGGCACTTTACCAGGATTTTGCAAAGGGAGAGGGCTTACACTAATATAGTTGAAAAGTGCGAATACGTAACTTTGGAGACGTTTTGAGAAAGCCAGTGTAACTCAAACGTATCACAGACGGGAGGTCTGGGGGCGGGGCCCCCAGGCGCCGGAGGCTTTGGGGGTCTGGGGGCAAAGCCCCCAGCTATTGCGCAATTTTTTGGGAAAAAAAAGCTATTTTAAGGCCATTGAATCACATTCCACTCATGTTTAGAGCCATTTGAAAGCACTAGATTTTTGACATTTGAAAGCCAATTAAAAAATTACATTGTTTAATCCTCCTTCTAGTTGCAACTTAAGTTCAAAACACGTTTAACATCTTGTATTTTGGTGTTAAAGTTTAATTGTACGTGATTTGGTCCAGGTTGGGGGAAGTAAGGTGCATTGTCTCTGGCTACATTTTAGCAGTAAATGAAAACCACTCAAAGATTTTCCTTAGAGATTTTTGTTCTGTCATGAAACTAACCAGTTGTAGAAGTGCATGTTAGGCCAGGAGGCCCAGGCCACCTCAATTGAAGTTCAACAATTTGTTCAATCAGCATTTTTCTTGGCTAATTTTTTTTTAAAAGTATTTTGTGCGTAAAAACTGGCGAGGTGAAGGTGAATTAATGAATTGTTATTGAAAAATAGTTCAATAGATGGTTGCGTCAACTAACCATGTTATTGCCGGGCCGGATTTACATCGCGCTGGGCCCCTAACACTTATGGAGATTTTCGCAACATCTTTCTGCCAAATGTAGATGAAGACCATAAAAAGTTTAAAGATTTGAGCGCAGAGCCCATAGCCGGTACTGCGCCATATTGTGGTAAATCCGGCCTTGGTTTATGCATTACGTTCATAAAAAGGCTAGATGTGATCCTGATATAGCAACTTTTACGACGAAAACTATCCATCCATTTCTTCCAGGTTTACGTTAAAATCGGCTGGCAAAAATTGATTTGATAAGGTCCCGGGGCCCCTCGTCTTCAATTTTGTTGTTCGCTACTGGTGTAAGCGAAAAACGCTAAGAAGAAACTGAAGAAACAATAGGCTTTTTGGTCACATTTTTGTCATTGGTGAAATTTCAATTGGGGGGGAGGCCCGCTTGGCTAAGCCTATGCTCCAATTGCGGAAAACAGAAAAGGTATTTGCTAATTTTTCGCGAAGTTTCTGGCGTTTTCCAACAAAACTTCAACTGTTCAAAAAATAGTGCTGTCCTCGAGCCGAGGACAGGGCAATTTTCGAGGACCTAAGGCTTCGAGGCCAAGGCCAAGGACTTCAAAATGGGTCCTCGAGGCCAAGGACGTCCTCGAGGACTCCACCTCTGCTGAAGAGTTTTTTTTTTGAGATCGTCTCAGGAGAGAAAACATTGCCTCCCCAAGTTTTGTGCATGCACTCCCCAAAATTGCAAATTGCAGTCTACCTAGGTGTTTGCGGTCAATATCTAAGTTATGCTGGAATTCCTTCAGTCCACAGAAACGCAAAACTAACTTAATTCTGATCTTAACTCACCGGCTCTTGCCATCTGTTCTCCTGAAAGATTGCTCTTTGAACTAGACAAGATCAAGTTCGTTCTGCAGAGTAATGGATACTCTTAGTACCAGAGGTGGAGTCCTCGAGGATGTCCTCGAAGACACATATTGAAGTCCTTGGCCTTGGCCTCGAAGGTCAAGTCATTGGCCTTAGCCTCGAAGCCTCAAGTCCTCGAAAATTGCCCTGTTCTCGGCTCGAGGACAGCACTATTTTTTGAACAGTTGAAATTTTGTTGGAAAGCGCCAGAAACTTCGCAGAAAATTTGCGAGCACCTTTTTTGTTTTCCTCACTTGGAGCATAGGCGTGGCCAAGGGGAGGGGGACAGAGAGTCCGCCCCTCCCCAATTGAAATTTCACCAATGACAAAAATGTGAGAAAAAAGCCTATAGTTTCTTCAGTTTCAGTTGTCCATTTTTCACTTACAACAGTATAACTAACAACAATATTGAAGACCAGGAGCTACGGGTACCCCTAAAATCAATTTTTGCCAGCCAATTTAACCGTATAACCCGAAGAAAACGGGGAGTTTTTGTACTAAAAGTTGCTATCTCAGGCCCACATCTAGCCTTTTTGTGAACGTAATTAATGCATTAATCAGGGCCGGATTTACCATAATATGACGCAGTACCAGAAATAGCGTAGCCCTGGGGGAGGTGGGGCTATAGCCCCCCTCCCCCCCATTGACCTGTCAATCAAAATGCAGAATAAGGAAAATACCACATTTTTAGCTCTTTCGAGACTGTTTTTTTGTGTGCTGGAATTGACTAAAAAGTGATTTAAAGCATCATTTGAAACTTATATTCAGGGGTGGGGGGCTAATTGTCAAAAATTGAAGTCACAAATCAATGAAAACTTTGAAAAAATGCCCGAAAATAAACAATCAAATCTGATCGCCAATGTAAAAACGCCAAACATAGGTTTTATCAACAAATATATCATACACTCAGGAATAAGGGGAGGGGGGATATTCAGTGTTAGTTAATTACCAATCACTTCTCTCAAATATCTTCCCATTAGCCCTTCCCCCAATTATTTTTCTTGTTAAATATAGACGAAATAGATCACTCCGTGTGAGTTTTATTGAATAATAGGATTTTATGATTTACCAGCAAGTAAACAAGCGAACTGCAATGTTATCATTAGCCACTTCTCATATAGCCCATCAATGCACCCAGTTGAATCATGTTGGGCTACCAATTTCTATGCCACGTTCTAAAAGCATGATTTTCTATTAAAATAGCTCTAAAATTAAGTTCATTTAGCAAAAAAATGCAAAAATTTTGAGCGCTGAAGGCTCCGCCCCCAGACCCCAAGCCTCCGGCAGCTGGGGGCTTCGCCCCCTAACCCCCATTGGCCTCCAGCGACTGGGGGCCCCCGCCCCCAGACCCCCAAAACAGCCCCCCATTGCGAATTTCTGGCTACGCGCCTGAGTACCAGCTAGGGACCCCGAGCTAAAATCGTAAGACTTCTTTTAGTCTTCACCTATATTTGGCAGAAAGATGTTGCGAAAATCTCCAAAGTGCCAGGGGCCTAGCACGAAGTAAATCCGGCCCGGCAATAACATGGTTAGTTGACGTAACCATCTATTTTAACATTTTTCCATAACAATTCAGTAATTCACCTCCAACCTTGCCGGTTTTTACGCACAAAATACTTTTTTAAAAAATTAGCCATGGAAAATGCTGATTGAACGAATCATTGAACTTCAATTGAGGGGGCCTGGGCCCCCTGGCCGAACATGTACTCCAATAACTGGTTATTGTCATGACAAAACAAAAATCTCTAAGGAAAATCCTTGAGTGGATTATTATTTACTGCTAAAATGTTGCAAGAGACAATGCACCTTACTTTCCCCTACCTGGACCAGATCACTTACAATTAAATTTAACTCCAAAATGCAAGATGTTAAACGTGTTTTAAGCTTGAATTGCAAGTAAAAGGAGTATTAAACGATTAGATTTTTTCAATTGGCTTTCAAATGTCAAAAATCTAGTGCTTTTAAATGGCTCTGAACACTTGCAAAATGTGATTCAATGGCATTAAAATAGCTTTTTTTTTCCAAAAAAATTACAAAAGCCTCCGGCGGCTGGGAGCCCCAACCCCAGATCCCCCGTCTGTGATACGTTTGAGTTACACTTGCTTTCTCAACACGTTTCCAAAGTTAAATATTTGCGTTTTTGAACTATCAGTTTAAGCCCTCTCCCTTTGCAAAATCCTGGTTACGTGCCAACAGGCAACGATTTCAGATCTTCCATCCTACGATATCTTTGTCCCACAAAAACTTCTTCTTTGGAAAAATTTTGATGACGTCATTTCATGTGATTTGTGGTTTAGGCTTACCCAGTACTTAAATTGTAACATTTTGCATGGAGGGACGCTTTTGCAGCCTTGACCAAACGCATTTGGCATGCGAAAGTACTTTAGGGAAGATTACGTAATTCCGTTGCCGAAATTGAACAAACACCACAAAAAAAAGTTCTTCGCCTAAAATTGAAGTGTTTTTTCGCCAAAATTAGGTGAAGACCAAAAAAAGGTCTTCGCCGGAAATTGAAGCGGTTTTTTGCCAAAATTAAGCGAAGAATTAGGTCTTTTTCGTCTGATCATCCATCGCTCAAATCTCGTTGGGGGGACGCTAAATCTCGATGGGGGGTCGCGTCCCCCTACAATTTAAATGCTGGGCTTACCCCAAACAAAAATTCTGGGTACGCCAATGAATTGGAGATCGCCTGAAAAAATTTTTGAAGACTTTTTTTATGGAGAACACTTGCGCCTGTGTCCCTGGTCCTTGAGCATTCCTGTCCTTGGCCTCGAAAGGTTCTGTCCTCGGAAAGGCTGTCCTTGGCCTCGGATTTTTTTTGTGTCCTTGGCCTTGGCCTCGAGCCTTGTGTCCTCGACTCCACCTCTGCTTAGTACGTTACCCAGTTGTTTATAGCTAAGAAGATGAAGCAATTTCACTCTCTGCCTAAATTTGGATCAGAAAGATGTCCCGTCTATTTACGTCTCCCATGGCTCGGTTCTGTTTCTACCGCGTTTGAAAATCGGGTAAAATCTGCTGTCAAACAATGCTTTTCCGCTGTGGAACCAGCACATGTTGTTTACTGCACCAACAAGCTTCTCTGACTCTCCGCTACCAACAAGGTTGTACTGCCTGCTTTACAGAAAAGCAACGTGATTTGTCAATTCTCATGCCACTGTGACAGTCGGTATGCAAGCGGTACTTCCCAAAGGCTGCAGGACAGAATTAAGCAACATGTCCTCAAATCTATCCGTTCTTGCTCTTCTTTCCAAAAACGCTTGCTTCCTGCCCGTCAGTGCAAATCTTCCACCTAGACCAATAGGCCTACCCAGTTTCTTGCTTCTGATTCAGTCATTGGACTTCCTCTTTTACACAATCCTACCTGTGCCCAACCTTACGATGACAGTAGATTTTTTATTCATGCCCAAGGCCGCTCTCCTTTTCATCTATCTTCTCTTAAGCTATTTTGATCAAACTGCTAACCCCGCAGTCTGCCGCCAAAAAATTCGTGCAGGCTACAGCTTAAAGATTGTGCACTAATGGCACTCTCTCATTGGTCTTTTTTCAGCCAACCACGGCTCGGCTTTTTCCTATAAATAACCGCTCTTTTTCCTGCGCTCTCTATTCTGACGATTCTTTTCGACAAGCGTCAGACAAGTTCAGCAGCGGTCATGCTCCTCTAATGCGCTACACTGTGTCTGCTCAAAGTAACAATTGGCTTATGAAATTTACAACTCTTCAGTCAATTTCTATCACTCATGAAGGAATTTTTATCACCGATGACATTCCTGAATGGACTGGGGTCAGCAAAGTTTGATGGTTTTTTATTTTGCTTTTCATCCTCTTCTAGACTACAACAGCATTCACACTAGGCCTAACCCTATAAATGTTCCCTCTAATTTTTTGTGGTCTCTGTGCGCAGAAATTTTGGCGTGTGCACACTTTTTCTGGGAATTTATCCAGAATTAGAGCAGTTTTTTGTCCGAAATTAGGTGAAGACCAAAAAAAGAAGGTCTTTACCCAGAAATGGAGCGGTTTTTGTGTCCAAAATAACGTGAAGATAAAAAAAAAAAAAAGGTATTCAGCCTAAATTGGAGCGGTTCTTCTGAACGAAAATGTTATTGGCTGTCTTATTATTGTAATTTTATGATCAACAACAATATGTCTGTGCGCAGCAAATGTATGCGTGTGCGCAGTTTCTGAAATCTGCGAGCGCGCACCGCAAAGCTTAGAGGGAACACTAATCTCAATGCAGAGCAAGATCAAGTTGACTCATGTCGCGCGTTGACTGGTTCATCGCAAATCGCAACAACAGCTATCCTATAGACTTTTGCTCCCGCAAGAACAGCGCATTTAAATTGATGTGCCAACTAGAGTAACAGATATGGGGTGCCATCTGTAAAAGATTAAATTGCAAGCAATTTAGCGGAAATTGCATGCAATTTAGCTAAATTGCAGGTTTCATGCAATTTAGCTAAATTGCAGGTTTCATGCAATTTAGCTAAATTGCACGTTTCATGCAATTTAGCTAAATTGCACGTTTCATGCAATTTAGCTAAATTGCAGGTTTCATGCAATTTAGCTAAATTGCAGGTTTCATGCAATTTAGCTAAATTGCAGCTTTCATGCAATTTAGCTAAATTGCAGGTTTCATGCAATTTAGCTAAATTGCAGGTTTCATGCAATTTAGCTAAATTGCAGGTTTCATGCAATTTAGCTAAATTGTAGATTTCATGCAATTTAGCTAAATTGTAGATTTCATGCAATTTAGCTAAGTTGCAGATTTTATGCAATTTAGCTAAATTGCAGATTTCATGCAATTTAGCTAATTGCCGTGGCTACGGATTGTGAAATGTTGCCAACCAAAACTGTAGAAAAAACTGCATTTGAAACCAAGCATTTCGCGGCTCACGTACCGTGCATTATTGTAGAAAGACTAGGCCTAATGTTTGAATGCTGAGTGATTGTTGCAGTTGCAGTGATGTTTGTTTAGCAGAGCGTTTTAAGGGCCAGGTGATTGTGAGACTGTTCTCTTTGATTAATTAAGCTGCCAAACTTCCCATAGGTTGCTGTTGATTAGAACGTGTAGCCAGAGATGTAGATTTACGCTGCATTTTATGCGCCGTAAAGGTACGGCGCAAAGTTTTTGGAACGTTTATCTTTATGCTGACCGCGTCAAAATTTTTTGTATGCGCTTACATCACTGCGTGTAGCTAGCCATGAAGGTCTTCTGCAACTGTGTAGCAGGTAGTACCGGTAGGTTACTGGTAGTCAGTTAACGGTTCTGCAATGTAAAGATTGAATACTGAGTAAGGATACTGCCGGCTAAGGTGACTCCCAGCAGCAAGAATAATACTGGTACCGTGCTCGGGTAGCGCTCTGCCAAATATACTTACCGGTATAGGCCTAGACTTTTTTACCTTGCAGTTTTATCGTTATTACACAAACACGGGTCTCTTTCAGTTTAAGCCTCCCCATCCAAGTTTTCCTAGTTGATTGGCTGTATCGGCCGTATTGATTAAAAGGAGTTAGATTAAAAGTTATTCTTATTGCAATTATTTCCTAAGCTCCACCATAGTTTACCACTTACGTCTGAAATAATAGCTGGTGGGTGGTTTAAACTTAAGCTGAGGAAGGCTTAAACTGAAAGAGACCCGTGTTTGTGTAATAACGATAAAACTGCAAGGTAAAAAAGTCTAGGCCTATACCGGTAAGTATATTTGGCAGAGCGCTACCCGAGCACGGTACCAGTATTATTCTTGCTGCTGGGAGTCACCTTAGCCGGCAGTATCCTTACTCAGTATTCAATCTTTACATTGCAGAACCGTTAACTGACTACCAGTAACCTACCGGTACTACCTGCTACACAGTTGCAGAAGACCTTCATGGCTAGCTACACGCAGTGATGTAAGCGCATACAAAAAATTTTGACGCCGTCAGCATAAAGATAAACGTTCCAAAAACTTTGCGCCGTACCTTTACGGCGCATAAAATGCAGCGTAAATCTACATCTCTGGCTACACGTTCTAATCAACAGCAACCTATGGGAAGTTTGGCAGCTTAATTAATCAAAGAGAACAGTCTCACAATCACCTGGCCCTTAAAACGCTCTGCTAAACAAACATCACTGCAACTGCAACAATCACTCAGCATTCAAACATTAGGCCTAGTCTTTCTACAATAACGCACGGTACGTGAGCCGCGAAATGCTTGGTTTCAAATGCAGTTTTTTCTACAGTTTTGGTTGGCAACATTTCACAATCCGTAGCCACGGCAATTAGCTAAATTGCATGAAATCTGCAATTTAGCTAAATTGCATGAAACCTGCAATTTAGCTAAATTGCATGAAACCTGCAATTTAGCTAAATTGCATGAAAGCTGCAATTTAGCTAAATTGCATGAAACCTGCAATTTAGCTAAATTGCATGAAACCTGCAATTTAGCTAAATTGCATGAAACATGCAATTTAGCTAAATTGCATGAAAGCTGCAATTTAGCTAAATTGCATGAAACCTGCAATTTAGCTAAATTGCATGAAACCTGCAATTTAGCTAAATTGCATGCAATTTCCGCTAAATTGCATGCAATTTAATCTTTTACAGATGGCACCCCATAAACAGAAACATCAAAACATCAAAAACGGTGTTTGATTGATGTGCCAACTAGAGTAACAGAAACATCAAAACCCTTGATTGATCACGTACTCACGAATGATAAGCAAAGAGCAGTAACCACAGGAGTGTTAATATCAGATCTTAGTGATCATTATGGAGTATTTGCGATAATATCGCACATTGATATTAAAAATAAAATTAGTAATCAAGTATTTATCAGGGATATGACCCAATTTATTTTAGATGATTTTTTGCTGGCCTTAAACTATGAGCTTTATAGTTTATTTGAAGACAAATCAAAAAATGTAAATGAGCTTTATGAAGGTCTTGTAGAAGCCTTTACAAATTTAGTAGACCAATTTGCGCCTCTGAGAACTGCAACAAGAAAGGAGAAGAAGCTGGGTTTTAAACCCTGGATTACAAGCGATTTAATAAAATCAATTCGAATCAAAAACAAAATGTTTGATCGACTGCATAAAAACAAAGGCGATCTCGTGTTGACTAATCAATACAAAACATTTCGCAATGCATTACGCCGACAGTTGAAGCAAGCAAAGCTTGATTACTACCACCATTTGTTAAATGAAAACAAAGGCAACCCTAAAAAAACTTGGGATGTGATTAAGGAATTGACCAATATTAAACGTCGCAGCAACGTACAACCATCAATACTAACATTGAATAACGATAATACTGTCTCTGAACCACAGATTATAGCCGAAGAATTTAATAGGTTTTTTGTTAACATTGGAAAGGAAATGGCAGCTTCTATTCAACCTAATGATTCTAATGGCGCAGAATGCTCAGTTGGGGAAAAGAAAAAAATAACCAATTCTATTTTTCTCTTACCTAGCTGTCAACAAGAAGTGTTCAACTTAATTAAAGAACTCAAAAATAGGAAAGCTACAAGGACTTTAGACATAGATGGGCACAAGTCCGTTAATCGTTAATCCGTTAATAACGAAGCTAACTTTTTTACTAATTCGTTAATCCGTTAAAAAGTTTTTTCATGTTAACGGACTAAATTAACTTCCGTTAAGTACTGTTAACGGACTAAAGTAACTTCCGTTAAGTTCTGTTAACTTCCCTTAAGGTTTTTATCGTTAATTTCTTGCAGCTTCGTTGTGCATTTGAACTTGTTTTAATCTTGAAATTAGATTAGACGGTAAAATTTAACTTTCAAAACACAAAAAGACCACTACAGCAATAAATATTTCCTTAAAATCAGCTCAACAGCGTCAATGCGTGTTCTAGAAGCGAGTGAATAAAACGAAATGTAAATTACACGCAAAATGTTAACGGATTAACGGACTTTATTAACTTCCGTTAATTAAAGCTGAAAATAACGTATTAACGTTAACGGAGGTGTGAAGTTTGTTAACGGACTAGTGGTTAACGAAGCTAATGTTTTGCATTAACTTGCCCATCTATGACTTTAGATATTTTTTTTTCTTTTTTTTTTTTCACGGTTGTGAGGTAGCACTTACCTCACATATCTGCTTTCCCATTAGGCTAGTGTTTCATCAGCATCTGAATTCACACATAGCCCATCCTGGCATCCCACCCGAACCTTCAAACCACACACGAGGGCAATTTCTACACTTGCCATCGTACCCTCTTCTCAGATTACTCTGATCTAAGTCTGACAACAAGGTCACCAGAAAGAGGATTCTCGACCAGTATCACACTGGCACTTCACTTAGCTCAACCGCATTGCGCTAGCATCACTAAGCATGGACACCATATATGACATCACATTAGCAATTTACCACAATAGCACGCTATATGCATATTTCAAACTTGTTTGTTATCATCAGGCGTACATAACTGTGTAAATGCCTATTACAAATTTTGAACCCCAAAAGCCAAAATTAACCTACTTGTCGGTAATCGGTAAAGCAAATTGCTAACAACCGTGAAAAAAAACTTTATGATTCAAGTCTGCTATGTAACTTCTGAATTTTCAAAGCACATACGAGAAATGAAAATTTATTCGTATGGGCGTTGACTGGCGTTGTATATAGCAATTTGCTTTACCGATTACCGACAAGTAGGTTAATTTTGGCTTTTGGGGTTCAAAATTTGTAATAGGCATTTACACAGTTATGTACGCCTGATGATAACAAACAAGTTTGAAATATGCATATAGCGTGCTATTGTGGTAAATTGCTAATGTGATGTCATATATGGTGTCCATGCTTAGTGATGCTAGCGCAATGCGGTTGAGCTAAGTGAAGTGCCAGTGTGATACTGGTCGAGAATCCTCTTTCTGGTGACCTTGTTGTCAGACTTAGATCAGAGTAATCTGAGAAGAGGGTACGATGGCAAGTGTAGAAATTGCCCTCGTGTGTGGTTTGAAGGTTCGGGTGGGATGCCAGGATGGGCTATGTGTGAATTCAGATGCTGATGAAACACTAGCCTAATGGGAAAGCAGATATGTGAGGTAAGTGCTACCTCACAACCGTGAAAAAAAAACTTTATGATTCAAGTCTGCTATGTAACTTCTGACTTTAGATATTGAGACCAAATTCATAAAACTCGCTAATCCTATTATCAGAGGTGGAGTCCTCGAGGACGTCCTTGGCCTCGAGGACGTCCTCGAGGACACATTTTGAAGTCCTTGGCCTTGGCCTTGGCCTCGAAGCCTCAAGTCCTTGGCCTTGGCCTTGGCCTTGAACCCTTAGGTCCTCGAAAATTGCCCTGTCCTCGGCTCGAGGACAGCACTATTTTTGAACCGTTGAAATTTTGTCGGAAAACGCCAGAAACCTCGCGGAAAATTTGTAAATACCTTTTTTATTTTGCGTAATTGGAGCATAGGCTTAGCCAAGCGGCCTCCCACTCGAAATGAAATTTTACCAATGACAAAAATGTGACAAAACAGCCTATTGTTTCTTCAGTTTCAGTTTCGTTTTAGCGTTTTTCGCTTACACAGTAGCGAACAACAATATTGAAGACCAAGGGCCCCGGGGCCGCCTAAAATAAATTTTTGCCAGCCAATTTAAACGTAAACCTGGACAAAGTGGATAGTTTACGTCCTAAAAGTTGCTATCTCAGGATCACATCTAGCCTTTTTATGAACATAATGCATTAACCAAGGCCAGATTTACCACAATATGGCGCAGTACCAGCTAAGGGACCTGCGCTCAAATCTTAAGACTTTTTATGGTCTTCACCTACATTTGGCAGAAAGATGTTGCGAAAATCTTCAAAGTGCCAGGGGCCCAGCGCGATGGAAATCCGGCCCGGCAATAACATGGTTAGTAGCGTAGCCAGGGGGTGCTATAACTCCTCCCCATTGGCCTGCCAACCAAAATGCAGAATAAGAAAAACACCACGTTTTTAGCTCTTCTGAGACTGTCTTTTGCGCTGGAATTGACTAGAAAGTAATTTAAAGCATTTTTTGGAACATATATTCCGAGGGGGGGGGAGCTAATTCGTCTAAAATTGAAGTCACCAATCAATAAGAACTTTTAAAATGCCCAAAAATAAGCAATCAAAATTGATCGCTAGTGTAAAAACGCCAAACATAGGTTTTATCAACAAATATATTATAAACTCAGGAATAAGGGGAGGGGGGCTATTCAGTGTTAGTTAATTACCAATCACTTCTCTCAAATATCTTTCCATCAGCCCCCCCTCCCCGATTATTTTTTTTTATAAAATACAGACGAAATAGATTATTCCGTGTGAGTTTTATTGAATAATAGGATTTTATTATTTACCAGCATGTAAACAAGAGAACTGCAATGTTATCATTAGCCACTTCCTACATAGCCCGATAATGCAACCAGTTGAATCATGTTGCGCTGCCAATTTCTATGCCACGTTTTAAAAGCAATATTTTTTATTAAAATAGCTCTAAAATTAAGTTATATTTGCAAAAAAATGCCAAATTTTTTAGCGCTGGGGGCTCCGCCCCCACACCCCCGTGCCTCCGGCGACTGGGAGCTTTGCTCACAGGCCCCCAAAACAGCCCCCCATTGTGAATTTTTGGCTACATGCCTGAACATGGTTAGTAAGCGAAACTAACCAACTATTGTACTATTTTTCAATAACAATTCATAAATTCACCTCCACCTCGCCAGTTTTTACGCACAAAATACTTTTAAAAAAAATTAGCCAGGGAAAATGCTGATTGATCAAGTCGTTGAACTTCAGTGGAGGGGGCCTGGGCCCCCTGGCCTAACATGCACTTCTATAACTGGTTATTTTCATGACAAAACAAAAATCTCTAAGGAAAATCTTCGAGTGAGTTTTCATTTACTGCTAAAATGTTGCACGAAACAATTCACCTTACTTCCCCCTACCTGGACCAAATCACGTACAATTAAACTTTAACACCAAAATACAAGATGTTAAACGTGTTTTGAACTTAAATTGCAACTAGAAGGAGGATTAAACAATGTAATTTTTTAATTGGCTTTCAAATGTCAAAAATCTAGTGCTTTCAAATGGCTCTAAACATATGCGAAGTGTGATTCAATGGCAATAAAATAGCTTTTTTTTTCCAAAAAATTACAAAAAATCGCCCAACAGCTGGGGGCTGTGCCCCCACAGCCCCTTCTATGATACGTATAGGTTACATTGGTTTTCTCAAAACGTCTCCAAAGCTACATATTTGCACTTTTCAACTATATTAGTTTAAGCCCTCTCCCTGTGCAAAATCCTGGTTAAGTGCCAACAGGCAAATTTTTGATGACGTCATTGCACGTGATTTGTGGTTTTGGCCTCCCCAATCAAAAATTCTGGCTACGCCTTTAAATTGGAGATTGCCTGAAAAAATTTTTTGAAGAGCTTTTTTTTGGACAACACTTGCGGCTGTGTCCTCGGTCCTTGGCCTTGGCCTCGAGCATTCCTGTCCTTGGCCTCGAGAGTGTCTGTCCTCGGAAAGGCTGTCCTTGGCCTTGGCCTCGGATTTTTTTTGTGTCCTTGGCCTTGGCCTTGGCCTCGAGCCTTGTGTCCTCGACTCCACCTCTGCCTATTATTTCCTTTTTCCTAAGTGAATTGTTCAACTTATGCTTAAGTACTGGCACATATCCAGATTTGATGAAAGTAGCTGAAGTAATTCCAATTTTTAAAAAAGGGCAAAAAGACAAACTGACGAACTATAGACCAATATCACTTCTTTCTCAGTTTAACAAAATATTTGAAAAATTGCTACATAGTCGTATATATTCCTACCCATCAAAATTTAACTTATTTAGCGAAAGACAATTTGGGTTTAGAAAAAATAATTCTACTTCTTTGGCAATATGCAACATTTATGACGAATTATTAAATAATGTTGATGAAGGAAAATATAGTTGCTGTATTTTTTTAGACTTAAGTAAAGCGTTTGATTCTGTCCAACACGACATATTATTATGCAAGCTAGAAAAACTTTATGGATTTCGAGGAAATGCTCTAGAATTAATGAAAAGTTACCTAACTAATAGAGTACAATATACCAAAATTGGTAACAGTAAATCCAAGCAGCTAAAAATAGACTGCGGTGTTCCACAAGGATCATCGCTTGATCCTCTACTTTTTATGCTATATGTAAATGACCTTCCTCAAGTTTCAGAATTTTCTACCACGCTATTCGCTGACGATACTTAGTTGGCACTATCAGAGAAAAGTTTGGTTAGTCTTGAAACTAAGGTAAATACACAGCTTCAAAATATCGATATTTGGCTCTGAAGAAATAAATTATCCTTAAATTATTCAAAAACGACCTATTTGTTATGCAATAAACATCCTTACCAATCAATTAAAACCAAATTCACGGTAGTCATGAATGAAAAGGTACTTAGACGTAGTGATTTTGTAAAGTACCTGGGTGTTTACATTGATGAAAAACTGACTTGGTCTGTTCATATTAATAAACTGTCTTTACAATTGGCTAAGCGCAATGCAATGTTGTATCAAATTCGCGACTATGCAACTGAACATACTTTGAACATGCTGTACTATAGTTTTGTATACAGTATTCTAAATTATGGTATCATTGTCTGGGGCACAGCAACTCAAAACCAATTGCATGAAATAAACGTGAGAATGAACAACATTGTGCGCACTATAACTTGGAACAAAAAGTTTTCTCATGTTACCCATTTGTATAAAAAATTAAATTATCTGAAATTGAATGACATTTACCATTTGGAACTTGCTAAGTTTATGCATAAAATTTGTAATAATACATTGCCACTTTTGTTTCAACAACGATTTAATAAAATTGAATTAGTACACTCTCATCAAACAAGAAAACTTACTAACTTGAACTATTTTTTACCTCGCGTTTCCAAAACTGCAGGTCAAAAAAAATTAGAATTTCGAGGCGTCAAACTTTGGAATGAAATCGATGAAAACATTAAACATAAAACGTTTAATTCCTTCAAAAAATGTTTTAAAGAAAAAATTGTATCACATTATTGACTTGGTTTTGATTCTTCTGGTACTGTAATCAAATTAATTGAATTCTCTTCAACTATGAGAATTTTGATGCGTGTGCATTCCTTTTTTTTAAGTCTTAATGTGTACTTCAAATACTTTGTGTTTATTTCATGTTGTTTTTTTTAATTTGTTTTCCTTTTCTGTTTTTCTTTTTATATACATAATTTTTTGCTCAATAATTAATGCCTTTAGGTTGCAGTAGAAATGACGAGAACAAGGAGCGCCTTGACTAGTGTACCTCAGGGTTGTTCGGCGCTCCTTGGACTCAGTAATTGTATACGATACGTTTATTTATATGATTTTCGATATATTATTTGTACTCTCTTATTTTATTTATTTTGATCGTATGTAACTGAGTCCAAAAATAAAATTTACTTACTTACTTACTTACTTACTTTAAAATAACTTTGATCATGTAAACCTAATACCTACCTAACCCTTCTTTCCCCATCCTCCCGACCCCAAAAGCACTTCCAAACGTCAATCTGTAGACTTAACGATTGAATTGTTTTCATTTGCAATTTTTGTATATGTTTTAAATTTCCAATAAAATCAGACATACCACAAACAAAAAAAAAAAGAAAGACAAAAAGCTTCGAAGATATGAACATTTTAATTATGAGTTTTATTTTTTTCAGTATTAAAATTCAAAATGATCGAATCCATTCCATCACAACTACTCCGTGTTGAAATTTTCTTTGTTGAAAGAATACGGGTACCTCAGTAGCCTACCATTGCTAGCTAAAAAGACACTGGTAAGCTTAAAGACGTCTGTGACTACTGGGCTGTCACTCATTACTGTCAGGCTATTGAGTAGAACTGATTGATACGTTTTACGCAGTACTAAAAATGCTGTCAAGTTCTCCTAGTCCTCGAATTGCTTCTGCAGTCTCATCAGGAATGATTAATTCTCCCTCTTCTTCTTCAAGCTCCTGCGATTCGATGAGCTCACCTGTTGCGGAGAACTGGTGTTACACTCAGGTAGGATGAAATTTTGTTGGAAAAGTTTCTTTAGTTTATGACTTGGCTACAAAATTGAAGAATAAGCTATACCATAGAATTAGAGCTATTCAATATCAGAGTATCATCGGACTCGTTAAAACAAAAGTCAACCTCACCTCATCCACAGATCTAACAATGAAGCTGTTTAAGTTCAAATCTATTTTGTAACTATGGGTCTAAGTTTTGAGTCGGAAAGTTTTGACTCACTCCTACTACCTTTAGCAGGTACGGTAGGCTACGTTAGATTGTTGCCAGTTGTGTTGTCATAGCAGACAAAGTGATTACATGACAGATGGCAATATGGTTGCACTCTGCTTAAAAAATGGTTGAAGGGGCATATCTGGTAAGTTCCATCACTCATCGTACTATCTGCATTGCAGTCGGCCTGTTAAAATTAAAGCATTAACTGAGATGGGCAGTCATTAGGCCATTGAAAATAAAATATTCTACTTCGCCTACCCCAGAACTATCTTGCTCTAACTCTCCCTTTGTGATGAGATCACAAGCAACCAGTTGGCAAGTTGGGTGGTTTCAAACCATAATCTTTCCATTTCAAATTTGCTGATTCAAACTAAATAGCCTAGTAGGTTACCTACCATTTAAAAATTCACTTCAAATAATTTTTCATCGGTAGTGACTATTTCACCAAAAATTTTCAAGTTAAAGAGAATAAAACAAAAATGAGAAGTGATCATCTGCGCTTTTTCCATTTGCTGTTTTAGGGGTCAAGATTAGGGTTTAAGTTAGGGTTTGAGTTAGGGTTCGATTTGGGAATAGTTTTGGAGTAAGCATTTGAGTTTGGGTTAGATTTGAGTCTGAATTTATAAGAACTAGATAAACTTTTTCCGATTCAGTCATTACTAGAATGTAGTTCAAGTAGTTTTAACTTTTCATTGAAAATGGCATCAGAACCGGGCTGAAACGTACAAAATAAACATATATCAATCACAATGGCTGTAAGTTTTATAATTAAAAGATTAGCCTCGTCCCAACTATACCATTTGCCAAACATTCAAAAATGATTTGGCAAGTGTGCAATGCCGTATACTGTACATAATACCTGATATGACATTTGTTTAATTGATTCGATAGATCAAAAAATATTAATTACTATTTTTCTCATTTAGGTGAAAGTTGTCAAGTTTTCCTACATGTGGACAATTAATAATTTTAGTTTTTGTCGGGAAGAAATGGGAGAGGTGATGAGGAGCTCAACGTTTTCTTCGGGAGCTAACGATAAAATGAAGTGGTAAGTTTAGAGTGCAATTAGAATTTGCTATTCAAATTACAATAAGTTTTGTTTGTTTTATGAAATTTTGCAGTTTTAGTGAAACTGTGCAATTGTGCATTGTTCAGGTGTCTTCGTGTAAACCCAAAAGGTCTTGATGAGGAATCAAAAGATTATCTATCGTTGTATTTGCTTCTTGTTTCTTGCCATAAAAGTGAAGTTAGAGCAAAGTTTAAATTCTCAATATTGAATAGCAAAAAGGAAGAGACAAAGGCAATGGGTGAGCAATGCAATTTTGATTTTGTATGTATATTTATTTACTGTTCTACAAAGTTTTTTTTTTTTAAGTAAAATTTAATGTATAGTACCGTTCAAATCTCCTGTCTTTTCTTAATTTTTTATCTCAATGTTCTATTATTTGTTAATCATTTTTGCTAAAATAGCAATGCAGCTGTTAGTATGCGCAGCATTGGGTAAACTTCAATCAAAAGCTGATGGTGCTAATGTAATGTCTTCACCAGCACAAGGGTGAGGATTAGAGGGACCAGTCCCCCACTTTGGAAATTGCACAATTTCACAAAAATTATGTAGGAAAGATGAAATATCAAAAACCTAATTTAAAAACCCTCAACTACCGTGTAATTCTACCCTGAGTTACAAATAAGCAGCATCAAAACTTTTGCATTGTTGAAATTTTTTTCTAAAATGATTAGCTTCTCTATCTTGTTCAAAAATTTCAGCCCTCTAGCTTGTATTGTTTCAGACATAATCGGGTTGAAAAAACGTTTGTAGCAAAAAGGCAAAGTGAATCATTGTTAGCGCAACTGTGGTTCCTCTAACTTTATGGCTAATCGGCGAGTGCCCAAATTTTCTTTAAACCATTGTGCCCAAAGCCCTAAAAAGACATTTATCTGCCCTACATTTTGTACCAATCCAGTATTGAAATATACCAAATGTCATATTTCCACAAATTTGTCGAGTTTTCTAAAGCTATGTTTACTGTATTACCAAAAATATTTGCTCTTGCTCCAGCAAATCGCCGATTCGCTGAAAAAAATCGGCTTAGTGGGAACACTGTAGCGCAACAATGGAAATCAGTTACAATTGAAAAATTACTTTTAATAAATATGATTGAAAGAGTTATCGATTACGTCATATTAATATAACAATCATGCATAAAAACTTGATTCTATTGAAACAAGAATTTAGACACATTGCCTTTTTGCTACTGACACAGGGTAGAAACAAAACCTAGAGAGTGGAAATGCTTGTACGATCAAGTGTTGATATTTAATGAAAATGTTTGATCCTCATTACGTAGCCCGCATCTCAGTGTTTTTGAATGATAATGTCTCGTCAGCATAACGCATTACTTTTGTGGGAGAACGAGGTAGAAAGCAGCTCGATTTTGCACCAAAAAACGCAATCCATTTCATTTCAAAACTTTTCATTTTCTAAAATGAAACAAGAGTAGAATCAGATACAGTCGAGAATTTGAAGCAGCCGAGATCTGACATGTATCAGTCCACAAATTTAATGTCACCATAGTCAAATCGTATTTCGACCTTAATAAGTTTCGATAATATTATAATGAAGACATTCGTAAAAAACACTACCGTAATTGCTGAAGGAAAGCAAATCTCTTCTAAGAGAATGCCCTCTCTATATATCTTTTAACGTCAAAATTGATTTTTTATTATACTGTATTCGGTCCGTCATTTGAATGCGTGCATTTTGCCTGTTTTTCTTTTTCTTGCATTTACATTAAAAAAAAAATCAGACGTAATTGGTCTAAACCAGTGCTCCGGAACCGGTGTATCGTTAGACCATTTCAGGTGTGTCGCAAAGTATTTGTAATTTTTCTAGCAAACTAACAGAAATATTTTTCCAAATCTGAACCTTTGTCTATACATACTATTTGTTATGTAAGAAGGCATCTAATTTTTTGGGGGGACCATCTCCAAAAACGTAGAATGTGGTGGTTTCCCGGACTGGAGACCGTTTTTTTAGAGGTAAACAAGATAAAAAAGCCTAAGAAACCCTGATGTTCGAGAATAAATCCATTTTATTGTTTTTTTGCATTTTTTATGCTTTCCTGACATTGTTTGTTGCGATGTGCCGCCGAATTTAGCAAGTTGCATTAGTGTGCCGCAGGTTAAAAAAGGTTGCGGAGCACTGGTCTAAATTGCATTATGCTGGCCTATATTTAGATCACCAGCCTAGAGAGCCCGTTTACCTGAAAACCGGCGGAATCAATACAAGATCGTTCAAAAAGTTTTTGTAGTTTACCAAAAGCGTAACTACTATGTCAGCTTGATCCTTTAATTTTATTTGCAGCCTGGGTTGGAAGAACGGAGTAGAGGTAGAATTAGATTTTGAGCACAAAAAGTGCACATGTGCACTTTGAAAGTGCACATGTGCACAAGCACTTATGATGTGTACTTTAAAAGTGCACAAAATTGTGCACGTGCACGTCCCTATTTGAGTATCAGAATGGTACCAAAAGTACTTGTCAGTTATCTCAGATCAGCTGAAAGTTTTTGCATGCACAAGTGCAATTTTTGAAGTGCTCAAACCCTTTTGAAGAGAAAAGATTGGTTATAGGTGGTAGACTAGTTTATTAATCTGTTAACAGACTATAGATATGAGATACCAGTACCATGTGCACTTGTCTGGTGCACATGAGCACATCGTAAGTGCACGTACACATGTGCACATCATAAGTGAATGTGCACATCATAAGTGCACGTGCATATGTGCACATCATAAGTGCACGTGCATATGTGCACATCATAAGTGCACGTGCACATGTGCACTTTTTGTGCTCAAAATGTAGTTCTACCTCTGTAGGAAGAACGGGCGATCGGCTGGTTTGAATTGTTCTCACAATTTCAAGTTTATTACAGTGTTTTCGTCTATCAAAGCAGCGAGTCCGGCGACGTAGTCCAAATTGTGTAGAAATCTAAATTGAGCACTCTGATTGGTTGCGAGCAAAAATTCGTGCAGACGCCATTCGCCTAATCCCGATCTACACCGTGCATTAGATAGTGAGCGCAAAAGCTCGTCTTTAGTTTATTTCAAACCGAAATTCGTTGCGCCCGGCGTGTCGCCTAACCAGCGTACAAGCAGCCAGTTGTTTCAAACAAACTACCGGTAATGATACGCCCGTACGTTCATGATTTTAAGCGCAGTGTAGACCGGGCCTAAAAATTTTCTATGGCAGCAATCCCCGCAGTTTACGGCGAGAACCAAATTTTTTTCGTGGGCGTGCTGTATAAATAAGCCCATAGACTTTGTTGCGACCATTTTTCAGCGATAGCCGCCTTTAAATTCGCATCATTTAATTGAGACAATTAACCGCACATAAGGAATGGTCGATCGCTATAACATTATTCCTGCTTCATGCTTAAATTCCAATTTCCTACCAACAAAAATAATAGCAGTAAAATGATCAATTAACGAAACTTTGTATTGGCAAATCACAATACAGAGCATTTTTTTCTATTTGAAGATAGCAAGCAGTATGTGGTGTCAATTAACATAAATAATAATAGGAAGCACTTATTTTTTCAAAAACCAATCAAATGATGTTCAGGTATTGGTGGGGGTTGTTCGTTTATTTTTGCAAATTGTACACCTAGTTGTTCTTAATTTGTTACAATAAACTGCATTTGAGATTTGAAATTATTAAGCCAGCTTACCTGAGTAATAACGGCAATCTGCGATTTATGGCCTACCACCTACGTGAAGAAACGTGTTTTTTGCGTCGGCTGTTGCATCGTCAAATAAAATTATATAAAATTGTAAAACCAGCTGGAACCACTTTAGTTCTATTCTCTTTTGTGTGTTTATTTTTCATACGTCTGTTGCATCAATGACGGCAGGACTTCAGCCTGTTATCGCTGAAACTTTGTAATTTATTACAGTATGCCTAAAACTTTCTGATTTGCATATGCTTTAATCAGAACAAAAAAATTTGCCCTCCCCCCTTTTTTTTCTGGCTGCGCCGGTGAATGTCTTCTGTGCTATGTAGTGATTTGTATCAGTTATTGGGCATGCCACGCTATTGTAGTTCTTTGAATTATGTGTGCAATTGAAAAAAGTTTTGTTTTTCTAAACATTTTTTGGATAATTTTACTTCAAATCAATTAAAAGTTTTTTGATATGTAGAAAGCCAACGAGCGTACAGGTTTGTCCAAGGAAAAGATTGGGGGTTTAAGAAATTTATCCGTCGTGATTTTCTCATGGATGAAAGCAATGGATTGCTTCCTGATGACAAACTGACTCTGTTTTGCGAGGTGAGAGGCAGGTTTTTGTTGCTCCAATAGATTTGTTACTTTTCTATTCGATTTGGAGCGTTGCCTGTGTATTATGCTAAGCTGGGTCAAACCAAGCCTTGGAAAAATCAGATTTAATCGCAACTTTTCTATTTTTTTGACTCGAAGATCATAATTGTGGTCATTTTCGCTGTCTCCTGGTTTATCTTTTGTCATTTCAAAAATTTTCGTCATTTTTTGCGCGTGGTTAGTGCTATACAAAATGTATAAATGCAAAATTGTGGTGTTAGCGTTGAACCATTCTGATTAAAAGTTGATTTGATTTGTTAAGCAATAAAACCGGCAATTTACAGTAAATTCTCTACCATGTTTTGCTGGCAGATGAGTGGCAGCTTGACTTGAAGACTATTTAGAAAGTTGTCTTTGATGTCTCATGGCCAAAGCAGCTTTGACACTAAAGATGCGATTGTCATTAATACAATTCAAATCAGGTTGTCAATATCAAATGCTAAATTAAGGTTTTCATTATATTGCAAATTTGTTTTCAAAAATTGCCTACTGCCTAGTCATTGTTCAAAAAAGTGCCTAGTCAATGTTATAAAAGATGCTTAGTTTTCTACTAAATGCAATTCAGCTTTGTCGAGATACACCATGCAAGCAAGTTTCACAGATCTTCAATAAAGTATAAAATCTTTTTGTGACCTTGTGAAGTGTGACCACAGACAAGAAAGTTGAAATCAATGCACACTTGTATTCATAGCTTCATCTTTTTCTCTAGTAGGTCACAATCACTTGCTACTTACAAAGACGAAATCGAGAACTTTTTAATAGGGGGCACTTTGGTTAGCTAATTGGTTAAGGGGTTTTCGGTAGAATCTAATGTTAGTAACACACGTTCAAAAGCATAACTGTACAGTACACACTGGATTTTTTAGATGCAGTTATGTAAAGTATTGCATGCCATGTACATTGTACCATGTGGGAACAATCTTCTTCAGGGTAAAAAGTTGTCGTAACAAGATATTTTTGAAGATATCAATACGTCGTTTTTAAAAATTTTGCTGTATTATGACTGTAGTTTATGGGATCGTAATATCTTACTAGAAAGAATACAACGAATATAATACGATTTCTGTTCTAACTGCAGGAGACTGGAAGTTGATTGTGCGGCAACAGTCTTCAGTTCAACAACATAGTAGCAGTTATAAGTTTGGAGCTGGTATATTGGGTTTTGTGAGAAGGTACTTCTCTACATTTCAGCAAATTTATTGGTACACCTGAATAGTGTAGCAGAGTATTGAGCATAGGCGTAGCCAGAATTTTGGATTGGGGGGGGGGGGGGGCCAAACCAGAAATCACATAGGTGAAGACCAAAAAAGTCTTCACAGTTCGATTTAGGATTTGTGATCTGGGGAGGGGCCCGAAATTTTGTTGGAGATCAATTTCGTTTGGGAGGGTGGGCAAACCTCAAGTTACAGAGTGGGTACCAAACTTAAAAAAACAACTGCGATAAAGGTCAACACGGGCTGGAAAGCCGAATTTCTCCCAAAAATGAGGTAAAGACCAAAAAAAAAGGTCTTCGCTGCCTGAGAAGCCTATTTTGCCCCGAAAAATAAGTGAAGACCAAAAAAAAGGTCTTCACGGTCTGCGGTCAACCCACCAACCGAACTTACTACGGAAACTGAAAACCACGAGCCGTTTTGGCAACAAATTTTTCGTTAGTTGCAAGGCACTTTGGGAGGCGGGCCCCCCCTGGCTGCGCCTATGGTATTGAGAATTTTTTCGTGTTGACTTGTTTGAGTCTGGTAGCGGTAGTGCAGTGATATCAACTGAATTGCTTGTAAGACGAGAATCACCACAAAAGTTGGCAGCTGAGGTTGTGAAATTCACAGGGGTTTTAATAATCCTTTGCATGAATCAGATCGGAAACCGTGTAAGTAAAGGTGCGTTTACACTGGATGCGAAGCGAAGGTTGGAAATTTTCGCGAGTGGGTGCTTACGTCACTTGCTCGAAATAGGCCAACCACTCGTTACCAATTTTGCCTAAGTGAAGTTAAGCAACCGCTCGCGAAATTTGCGACTGGTTAAAACCTTTCGCAAGTTGTGGAAAGCGTTAAGTTTTGGTTGCTTCGCGTCCAGTGTAAACGCACCTTAACGATGCAACGGTATCGTGCATTACCAACATCGTTTTCTGACAATGCCATGCGGGTTTGTTTTTTACCAAATTTTCAATTTACTATTTAACATATCAAATATTAACCTTATCAAATGGGTCTATTAATCTACCAAAACTTCAATGGAAGACTACATGCTTCTGTGTGAGCCACGATAGTGAAGCTGATATTTAGTCTCTCTACAAAGACGCTACCAATCGCGCTAGACAGACCACAAATTTTGCTTTATATCTGCTGATCGCAGCTGAAAGACAGCTGTTTTTAATTGGAACATTTTCAGTGTTTGTTTGCTTTTTGCATTTTTTGAGTATATTTTATAAGTTGGCAGTGAAAATTCTCAACGAAACAAACCGAGTTTAGTTGCTGTGATCAACCTGTGGATTTATTTAACCAGGTCAGCGTGGTCCAAGACTCGGTCAACATCTCCGGCCAATCCAACGTGACACAACTGCGAATTCCCGAAGGCAAACTTTCGGAAGATTTCGGAAATCTTCTGAGCGAGCCTTTGTTTGCGGATTGTACATTTGCTGTTGGATCTGAAGAATTTCTAGCCCATAAAGCGATTGTTGCTGGTGAGTTGGAGCGTTTCGAAGCTTCATTTTGTTTTGCTGCCTTTAAAATTAGGTGATTAGACATTACACGTGCGAGTTTTTTTGCAAATTTTGTTGCAAGACAGCAAATAAAGGTCGTGTGTGAAAAGGGGAAACATATGCCATGAATTTGAATGTTAAAAGAATTGTATGGCTTTTTCATTTTTCTACATTAAGGAATCTCAGCTGGAATCGTTTTGGACTTTATTCTAACGAAATGATGAGGATAATGGAAGACCGTAAAATTTTATTCTGCTTTCTCAGTACAGCTGGCAGTAAAAAGATAAATCGAAGGCCACAATAGAAAAAAGAAACAAAAACAGCTTAACCCTTTCCTTACTTTCTTCAGCTCGGTCCCCAGTTTTCCGGGCGATGTTTGGTCACGAGTTGGAGGAGAGCAAACGCAACCGGGTGGAAATTCCCGACATCGCCCCCGAGGTTTTCAAGGACATGCTGCGCTTTCTTTACACTGGGACTTCCCCCAGGCTGGATGAAATGGCTGCGGAGCTACTTGCCGCCGCTGACAAGGTGAGTGAAAAAGTTTGTTGAGATCCTTGAGATAGTATCGAAGGTTGATTGAAGCGTATAACCACTAGATTGACTAGGGTATACCGGCGAGAACTACACACGACGTGTTGCATAGCGCAAACTGAATTAAGAATTCTCAATTTGCCGAGGGTGCTGATTGCGTCAAAGGACTTTGAAAGTAATGTATGTCGATTGTAGAAGAGTTAGTTAAAGAAGTTGTGTTAACCGTGTGTTCCCTTGAGAATTTTGAAAGGCTCCACCACACTTAATCAGCGACGCCTTTGGGATTACCCTGTGCTTCTCCGAGGAAGAAGTGAAAGCGGGTCGTGAGAGGTGATTGATGGGTATCACTTCCCGGAAGTGGTGGCCACGTTTGCAGTGATAGCCAGCCCATTTGCTGAGTAGTGTGGGAATCGCCACTTTTCTCCCGGTTCTCCTGCCCAACTGGTGTTGTGTGGAATTTCCGGATCTCATCCGCAGGAAAGAACCGGGCAGGCTTATGTTACGGCCGTTTGGGAGATTAAATAGCGGTAATCCGTCTTGTGTATTTGGTCTGTAGTTGTCTTAACCTGGTTTCTATTTTTTTTTGCAGTACGATTTGTCGCGGTTGAAAGTGATGTGTGAGGAATCTCTCTGTGCCAATCTTGAAGTGGACAACGTGGCGGAGACGCTTATCCTCGCCGACCTCCACAACGCTTCACAGCTCCGAGACATGGCTATTGATTTTATTAACAGGTTTGATGTTTCAGACAAATTGCAATTGCGTTAATTACTAATTGATTTTTACGCATTGCAAAATTTTAAATTTCAGAATGCTCTTTCTGGCAAATACAAAGTTCAAAATAAACATCTAACTGATATATTAGAAGGTCTATTTTTTGATGCTGCTGTGTCTTAAACCCAAATTTACAGTGGTGAAGATTTTATAGTGTTAAACGATTGCTGTACTTGAGTAGATTTTTAATTTTTTACATTCAATTTGTTCGTATGTTTTTGTTTTGTTGTCAAGCTTGGTTGCAACGGAATAACATCTATTGTGTTTCCTAACCTCGACTTTAATTTAAATCTTTTCACTGGAACCCAAATTTAACTACAGTGAACCCTCGCTTATCGCGGGGGATACGTTCCCAAAATAACCGGCGATAGGTGAAATCCGCGAAGTAGTCAGCTTTATTTTTTACAGTTATTTTACAATGCAATACTGTACTGCAGAACGAAACAAAAAATAAAACCTCTTTTCAGGCCCAAAATGTGTTTAAGAAATAATAATATCAACGTTTTCTTACAAATAACTATACTAGTTTAAAGAACGGTGTTGTAAAACAATATTTCTTTATTGCAATGAACTTCTAGCCAACCGTAACGCCCCTAAGCCAATCACAATTCACTGTAAAAAAATCCTCGAAACTGCAATAGGTAAAGCGCGGTATAGCGAGGGATCACTGTATCCAATAGTCATCAAAATCAGCGGGAATTTCTCTTCAACGGCACCTTTTCTATTGCAGTCGAGCTGCTGACGTCATGGAAACGCGTGGATTCAACGAGATGGTGACGTCACATCCACGCTTAGTGGCTGATGCGTTTCGCGCCTTGGCCGCTACACAATCTCCCCCAGCCTGCCCCGCTAGAAAGAAGCGACGGACCGATCTTGAACCGGTTTGATGGAACGATACCGATGTTCCAGGAACGGTACTGGCTTCTTCACAAGGCCTAACAACTAACATTGATGGCCGGTCGAAATGTTGAAAAACTGCAATAAAGATTTCAAGGGTCTTGCGAACTTTTTTGCTTAAACGAAATTTTATCGTTTGCCCCATGTTTTCAGTAGACGGGTGTGATCGGACATAAAAAGCTCTGAATGAAGTAGTTTAGGGATGTTAGTGTGATTAGAACTCTAGCTGTGGTAATAATGTTATCCTTAATTTGCAACCGGTGACGTCACAAAATAGATTTCTTGCTGAAACAGCAATCCAATGGAAAAAAGTACCTGTTGCCGCAAACTGTCGAGTTGCTACAGTCGCTGGTTGGTTTTATTTTTGTTTTGCTAACGTGTGTGAAATGCCTTTTCCGTTTTTCTAGTGTTATCTATCGGCTTTTCGTTATTATTGCTTTTACACTACCGTATTTTGTAAAGCAGACACTACTTCTAGTGCTCAAAATTTTATTGTTGTTCAACCGTTTCATTTTGAATTTATTCAATAAAATATCTCGCAAAAACAAACAATCAAAAGATAAACAAATGTTTTAGCCGCGGCACCTTGGAGCAGGCAAATTTGCTGTTGGTTGGTCAATGTGGGCATTTGTGGTTTGCATTCTGCAGCATAGAAATTTGCGTTCCACCTGGAATTACCGCTTCACATTAAACGCGAAGTCCTTAAAAAGAGATAAGACAAGGACTAACGGCGGTGGGGGGAGATTGTCGGTGAGAAGGCCGACATAAGGAGAGCAATCACAATTTCAACTACAATATTCCGACTATTGAACGTGATTGTTGATGGTGAGATCCAGCGAATCAAACCCAGACCGAAAAAGTACAAAATAACAATTTTGTGGAGACGGTTCATTAATGATGGAACGTGGAGTGCATTCCTAAAATCAGTCAATAATGCATAAGTACTAAAATTTATTTAAAATTTCATACGATTGCTTTTGGTCTCTCAAAAGACCATCGTCAGCTTCTGAAAAAAAAAAAAAAGAAGTTAAAGCAGTGGTAGGCAACCACCTGCCCGTGGAGAGTTTGTTACTGGACCGTATACTTTTCCAGATTAAATACTTAGGAATATATTTGCAAAGTTAAATGCAATTGCGTTTGGACATTTTTCGAAAAAAGATTTGATTACGCGAGTTTGAACATCTTACGATAAGGAATACAATAGTTTTTTGAAATAATTCAAGTTGACAGGAAGTAGTACATTGCTAAACATTTGTGTTTATTCTTGAAAGCCGGTTCGCAGTACAAAAAAGGTTGCCGACTCCTAAGTTCGAGAATTCAAAATGGGTCAAAAACAAACTGCAACAACTCTGCTTTAACTTCTCTACACAACATGACATCACAGCACAAAAGATTGAAAACAAAAGCGCATGCCGTAGTTCAGATAAGGGCAACAGTAGAACCACTAGTGAACAGCAGCAGTGTAAAATACTCGTACGGTGCACAGCAGGCAACTACAACTATATGGTAGACAATATGGTTATATTTGATCAATTTCAAAATTTGCTCTTATCTGAACTACGGCAGTGCGCTTTTGTTTTCAGTCTTTTGCGCTGTGACGTCATTTTGTTTAGCAAAGTTTAAGCAGAGTTGTTGCAGTTTTTTCACCGGTTTTTAATTCTCGAACTTATTACGTCATTAAGAATTATTGACTGATTTGGGGAATGAACTACATGCTTCATCATTTGACTATTGAACAAAGATTTTCAGAATCTATCAGAAAGAAGATGACAAAATATACACGCAAAAATAGAAATTACGTATTTGCTACCAAATTCACGATTTGCTAAGTTGGCAACTTTAATCCACACAATGGAGGCGGGAGCTCAGCAGTCCATATCAAGGGAGGCGGGAGCTCAGCAGACCATATTGCCAACGTGGAGCTGCGGCGGATTGCAACGAGCTTCGATTTCATTGGTTGATTGCATAGCACGTGATCCGTGGCAACTACCGGCCGGGCAAGGTGCCCATGTATTTGCATATGACGGACAACATGACCTCGTCCGCCCCACCACCGATGGAGAGAAGTCGAAAGTCTCTGCAACAAGGCCGATGAGTGTAAAAGTGCATTTGCTACAAGCCTTTATTAGCTTCTGCTGAATAGCGATGCAAGACTGTGGTCGAGAGTGATGAATAGTGATGGAGTTCTCGAGACACATTTTTGAAAGTCTCGTCTCGGACTTGAACTTCAAGTCTCGATCTCGAGTCTTTGTCTCGAAATATGAGAAGTCTCGAGACTCAAAATCTTGGTTAGGCGTAGGCGTAAAATTTTGAATTTAATTATTTAAAGCAAGCAACGCAAACAAAGATTCGATTGACTTTCTAGGTCTTAACACCTTTTTAACTGCTTTCCAACAATCTCCTTTCGGTCAATTTTCATTTATTTCCGTTAATGTTTTTAAACTGAGTTCGTGAGAAACAAAGTTTTGCAATAAAACCTCAATTTTTGATAATTGGCTACTCAGTGGGAGATACTTGAGGTTCGAAAAAACTCAGGTAGAACCGTGGGAGAAAACTGCTCGACCTGTTATTCATTATTATCTTTGTTATTTACTTATAAAAGGTGTGATACAAAACAGTATGGAGGGGAAGAAGCCGCTTAAGCGTTATTTTTTGATCTTGATCTTTGTTGAAGGTGCTAATTGCCGCTGTCTACATTTTTGCTTTCTGGTAGTAAATGCTCTAAACCTTTTTCTCGTTCAGGTTCCTTGCATGTAGACCGAGTTTGAGGTGGTAGCATGGCAGTGCGATGAGGTTTGGTCAAGGAAGGTAAATTAGGACAGCTCAGACCTCAAAGTGATTGTTTTCAGTCTCATTCTATTGAACAGATCTTTCGCAGTATGATACAGTTAAGATTGCAGACTCAGAATGATGAACTTAAGTCTACTTCACCACAGCTTTTTTGTAAATATCAAACATTAGGAGTAACAATTAGGTCCAGTGAAGATTAAAATAGCTTGAGGTATAAACATGGGCCACCGAATGGGGAAGACGCATGACCCCAAAAGATTTTCAGGGCGGTATCGGAGAAATAGTCTTGATAAGAAATAATACCGTAACTCAGGTATTTGTTATACATTGCGATGTTTGCCGTGTACTAGGACCACTAGGTTACTGAATCATTCATCTTGATGTCTTGTTTATGAAGACACAATCGCACATTCCACCACAGTCTTCTTGTCATTAAAATAACTATCTGAATGCAACTGCTTTAGCAATAAAATGCAATCACAATCTTATTGGTTGATTTTGGTATAAGCTTACCTTTTGCGGTTGCATTAATTTTTTCCGTTGTGTTTCGTGATTATTTTTGCTTGCAATAAGATGCCATTCAAGATTTTTTGGCTCTGTTACTAATCTGTAGTTACTGCAAGCTGGACCACTGCGATAGTTTGAACACAGGAACGCATTGCCCAGTTTTAGTTGGCATCAAACTGCAATTTCTCTAGTTTAAAGACGGGCGCTTGACAGTTGAGCTACGCCGTCACCTATTCATGTGCTTGTGAATAGCACGTGGCCCAAGTTCGTTTTATGGTTTATGGTCGTTCTACTGTATTGCGATTGCCCGTTTGTTTAAAGAAAAACCATGAAAAGGGTTGTCAATAGTCAATACGAATAAGTTTTGCTTCTAAAATCTCGGGTCTCGAAGTCTCGTCTCGAACAAACTCACCGAGTCTCGATCTCGGTCTCGAAAATTTTTTCAAGTCTTGGACTCAAATTTTTTCCAAGTCTCGGTCTCGACCATCAGGATCTTGACTACATCACTAGTGATGAAGGTTGATTAGTAGGATGTTTCATTTTTTCATCAATTTCGAAAAAAGCTTAGTTTGGGCGATTTTATGACGGGGTTTTGGGTACAAGTAACGAATCGAGCGTTTTTTTTTCGATTATGACGTCATTCACCGGTGGCACCGGCCGTTTGAAGTTTATGACGTCATATGAGGCGCCGAAATTAGCATATCTCGCGAACGGATCGGGTTAGGAACCTCATATTGGTGTCAAACGACGCAGAATAGCCGGTTTCCTATCTGCTCTTAATACATTTCATACGTCTATCTGCTACTACAAACCGATAAATCAAGAAAAACCGTGTTTTTTAGAAAAATTTGAAATTTTTAACACTACACAGCAATTGCTACAGTTTTTGGTTAGTTGTAAGGATCCAGAAGTTTTTTTTTATATGGCTCAGAATCTTAGTTTTTGAGTTATGTTTCCGATCTTGTTTTGCAGACTTCTTTACTTACACCAGATTTTATTTAGCTCAAGTATCCAGCTCTTTCATGCTTAAGATACCGGTATTTTTAACATTTTTTATTACCGAAGTTCTAATTCACCTAAGAGATGATGGCTGACTAGCGTACCTCTTCCAAATCTTATAACAAACAATTAGTAAGAGAACAATTTTTAATAGTAGATAACATTAAAACATAAAGCATAACACATCAAACAAAGACGGCAATGTGATTTTTAAAACCGCCTTATTTTTGCAAATATTCCATTGCACATAAATATGCTCTAATCTTCACATCGACTAAACCACTTGCAGCATTGTCACTAATTTTACTCTGTACAATTGATCTCAATTTACCAATTCTTCGTTCAGTGGAACGGTTGTTGTTATCAATTGTTTTCCAAAAATTGGGACTAACTGAAGTCATGGTGATGCAGGGTGCATTTTTACTTGCGGAAGTGAAAAAATGACGAAGACGGGAGGTCCGATCTTGCAAAAGAGCTCGAGTATTGACCACATCTGGAAACGAAGCAGTTTTTACAGCTTCCATGCAGTATGGTGGCACTTCAGAGAGCACACTGAGGGAAACGTTTTTAGGTGAAAGCCAATGAACAGCATGATCCAAAAAATACTTGAAAACAACATCAGCAATTTCTCTATCAATTTCTTGGTAGGAATTCAACAAATCTCTCTGAAAGAGAGTTAACTGTGGTCCTTCAGCAGCTTGTGGTTTCAAATGCATCATTATGAAAGATGGAACATACACAGAAACAATGTAAGAAACCAATCGTTTCAGAGTCGTTTGCTGGTGGCGGTTTAGTTTATCATAGTAAAACAGCAGAAGTCGCAAATAGCCATTTGCGGTTGTTATCCACCTTGAACGACTAATAGATTCTTGCCGATAAGCAAGAAAATTGATAAGATTTTCCGGCACATCCATAATTAAATAGCTTGCCAGAGTCAGCATCACCATTTGGTCACTGCGAAACTTGTCATCTGTTTTATGATCGGATTTTAATTGGCTAAACCATTCCACTTTTGACTTTATATGAAGAGAAGCAATTTGAGTGGTTCAGATGTCAAGTCTTTGTCTTGAAAGAAGATCTTTCATGTTTGGCTTGCCAATATTATGTATCAGATTCATAAGTGCATCACCTTCTAGCGAAGATGGACCCTTTGTAATTCCCTCAAGAGATTGAATGACATGCGACAAATATATCTCGTTCACATGGAACAAACACTCGAGTGTGTGAATGCCATGTCCTACCTTTTCTTGAAAGTACTTTTCTAAACGGACATTTACCCCTGACTTCTTGCCAGTATTAACAGCTGTAGTATCTGCCATTACCGATACAATCTTGTTTATGTAACCGCCACAAATTTGATCTACAATGGTTGCAAATATAGCTTCTCCAGTAACAGACGATGTTTTTGGAAAAGATTTAACACCCATAACATGCTCCGACTTGATGGTTTGATTGGAACCTACACCTTGACCTAGAAAAACGTACCTATCAACTTTATTGACTACTCGACCATCATAGCAAAGCTGTAGAGCTTCAGCTCTGTTCAAGGCAGCTTCACACTCTTCAAGGGCAGTTAATCTGAATTTCTGGCGCTTGCGAAATACAGTAGAAGCTGAAGCAGCAACAGCATCTTTTCCTACAACAGAAAGAATAGCATCCGACTGTTGACGAACAGATAACATGCGCTTGTCTGCACGCACGCAACTCTCATCCTTTAAGTGCAACGATTTTCGTTTTATGGATTTTTTTTCACCAACGGGTATATCTACTGGCGAATACTCTTTAGCATCGCCCTTATCTTCAGTTGGATCAGCATCATCGGGATCAACTGTAATATTAAGTGTTGTAGCCAAAGATGAGGAAGTACAAGGTTCATCATCCTCCGAGTTGTTTTTGGGTTTATGAGCTAACCGTTTTAAAAACTGCTTTGTGTGAGTTAAGTCTTTACTGGCAGAAATCATCATTCTACGTTCACCTCGTTGATCCTTCAAGAAAGATGCTTCCTTTTCAGGTACACGATCTTCGAATGGGCAAGGGCACAGCACTTTTGTTCGATGGATCTTTGGATGATCGCTAATTTTACATTTGCACCTGCTCAAATCAAACAACTCAAATAACCATTTTTCACCTGATAAATCCTTTTCTTTAGTCTTTCTAACTCTTTTTAGAGCAAGGGTATACTTTTTAATGAGTTCCTTTAGTTTAGTTTCAACTCTTTTTGTGGAAATAATTGGAAGACTGGCTTTCCCCCACAACCCAATCACATCACTGATCAGTTGATTCTTGACGTCAGTAAAGTTTGGTAATTGCAGCAAAAATTTTGGATTGCTTTCGGATTCAGATCTCCTCAAAAAGTTATAATAACCTAAGACTTCTGCTGCTAACGGCAAACGGTCACCTTTCAAATCCTCGTCTAATTTTTGGGTACTGGCTGCTTCGTGCCTAGTAACTGGCATTTTGGAAACTTTAGCTCATATTATATGTCACTCGAAAACTGATTTAGCAATTGATTGCGACCGAAATAATGAAATGTTCTATAATTTTATTATGTCGTAGTAACTAACATATTGTCCGCTAACAAAACTTATTGGGCAAGCTAATTGAACAAGTTTCAGAGCTGCCAATTGCGATAAAAAGACCAATATTTTGCTAAAAAAACGGTTTTTCTTGATTTATCGGTTTGTAGTAGCAGATAGACGTATGAAATGTATTAAGAGCAGATAGGAAACCGGCTATTCTGCGTCGTTTGACACCAATATGAGGTTCCTAACCCGATCCGTTCGCGAGATATGCTAATTTCGGCGCCTCATATGACGTCATAAACTTCAAACGGCCGGTGCCACCGGTGAATGACGTCATAATCGAAAAAAAAACGCTCGATTCGTTACTTGTACCCAAAACCCCGTCATAAAATCGCCCAAACTAAGCTTTTCTCGAAATTGATGAAAAAATGAAACATCCTATTGATTAGTTTCCCATGATCAGCAATTTCGCATGCGTCTAGAATTATTATTGCCCAAAGAGACAAAAGCCTTCAGGTTAAATCCAGACAGCACAAGTAGGATTCTTTTAAGAACAAAACCCTACATGACATATTAAAAATCTCAAAAGGTTGCAACGGCTGCAGAACCCATGATGCATGATGACAAAATATAAAAGACTTCAAAACGCAAACGTAAATTTCAAAATTTCATCAGACTGTGAGTTACCTGTAGTATCTCGTTAGCAGGGTCTCACTGACGAACCCCATCCCACCCCAATACTGCAGGCACGCGTCGGTCACTTCCCGGGCCAGGCGTCCGCTCTTCAGCTTGCACATCGAAGCCAACCCGGTTACGTCACGACCAAGCACATGGAGACCTGGAAGTGAGATCGCTAAGTTTTGATGAGCTGCCGAGATATGACTTCACTCACAGACATAAAAAAATCAACAAAATTGACGGATAGAAGCACATTTACAGTAACAGAAAACAAATAGTTCCTATAAACGCAGGCATTAGAGTTTCATCACGAAATGACCGCACAATAAGTTTTACTTTAATCTGAAACAAGAAAGTTGCGGATTCCAGGTCTGACGATTGATCTGTTAACAACCAGGATCAAACGAGATTTTGTTCGTCCTTGCAGGTTTCATGAATCGCCTTTATCCCTATAGGCGATCATACGTCATCACTAGAGTTTTCATGAAGCCTGCGTCGAATAGTAAACTAGCATTTTCTTGGAATCATTATTTTGTATCTCGGTTCGCAAAAAACAAAACTGAGGTTTTTCTATGACAAATGTCACAGCAATAATAAATTTTGGGGGCTATTAAATGATTCAAAAACTCACCGGCGGCCCTGTAAAGCATCGATCTCAGGGCTTCCACTTCAGTCTGCAACTCCGCGAGTCTAAAGTGCACCACCTGGTGGTCGAGCACTGACTTTCCAAATATCTTTCGGTCCTTGGTGTAGTTGATGGTTTCCTCGATTGCGATCTCAAGCGGGCGCAAAGCTGAAAGAGGGTGGCTCGGTAAGTTGACGATAGATAATTTACGAGCAAATGCAGTTTCAGTATCGGTAAGCTTCTGTAACCAACGCGCATGTTCAAACTTCGACCAGCAAAGCAGCTGCTAGTTCGGCAGGTTGTAAACCGTTGCATTGCATCGTGAGTTCTAGAATCTTCAGCTAACATTTAGAAATCATTGAGGCTCCTCACTAGAGCTTCCATGGACTGGAAAAAACCAATCATCTTCGTTACTGAGAACAACTGTGAAAGTAAATAGGGATAATGATGATTTTCATCAAGTTTTCCTAGCCAGGGAACAGCAACGAGACCTTTGAGTCAAGCTGCCACCTGCACACGTATGTATCATGCCGGATCAGAACGTTTCAACGCGAGAGGTTTTAACGCGGCTACGGCAGGGTTAGAGCGAGGATTAGGGTTTCGCGTTAAAACGAGTTAGGGGTTTGAGTGTTCCAAGGTACGCCCTGTCAAGAAAATCGGCAGCGTAAAATTTTCTTGCGTTAAAAAGTCTCAGGCCTCACCAACCATTGTTGAGGCTTTCTCGTCGCCTAAACGTCAAGCTGGGAAATATACTGCATAAATTTTTGTAGTCGTGACCACCGCAGTTCAGGGGCACTTAACTCCATGATCGATATACAACGAAATTGAAAAAACTTACAAGCGGCAGTACCAAACATCCTCTCTTCTTGGAACTGTAGCATCTGGTACGTGAAGCCCTTCCCCTCCTCGCCGATGACGTAGGAACGTGGAACCCTCACGTCCTCCAAGAAGATCTAAATCGACGTCAATGAGAACTGGGAGCAAAACTGGCTCGTCAAGTTATTTTTACTCTACAACTGAAACACCCCGCGCTGGTAGCAACATCCAACCGATCACTGGTCGAGTGGATAGAGCGTTAGCTACGGAAACGGTAGACCTCAGTTCGATTCCCGGTTGGATCAAATCAAAGACTATAAAAATTGATATTCAAAGCTTCCCAGTTTGACGTTCAACACTAAAATGGACAGAGTGAAGCCTCTGCCGTGTGTGGTAGACAGGTGATAGCTTGGCTCGACCGAAAGGTCCCTTCGCTGTCTCCTGGCCAAGGCAACTTGGCGAATAAAATGTTAGGTATTTCAATTTCAATCTCAGTTCGAAACTCAGCTGTGGGATCGAGGTTGGGGCTGGCAGAAGGAAAGCAAAAGTGAAACAAACCAACACACGGCGGCCAACCTGCACGGTGTCGGAGCTCCACATTCCCAGCTTGTCAATCTTCTTTGCGATCGTCACACCTGGCGTGTCCATTGGGACGCAGATGAGCGACTTGTTCGCGTGTATGGACCCGTCGCTCGTGTTCGCCAGGCAGCACATCCAATCCGCCTGAAATGAAGCAAATTTCTCGTGAACTGTTAGGGACGAAACATGGATAGTTCGATACTGTCCCCACGTGGCCAGGATACGGGTCATTTGAAGGGACTGCAGCAGAACGAAAGTTGGTCGTTAAACCTTTTAGGGCCGGTCAGCACCGGGCGCAAAATTTGTTTTAACCATCTGGCAGCTTGTTCGCTGGTAAAGTGCACGCAGGGCAAACCAGGTTTCTGTTTGAAATAAAAACCCGCACGCACACTAACGATAATAAATCATACGCCTGTTGCTGTCCGTCAAGAATTAAACCGGGAACATTACATAGAGCAACGAATTTTCCAATCAAGTATTGGTCATCCGCACACACCAACCTTCTAATGCAAAGAAGCTGCTCACAGCGTCCGCACACAATGGTCATTGGCCGACCTAATATCTTCCAATAACCCGATGAAAACATCGAAAATCCAAAATCATCAACAGTCTATTATTCGGTAATAACGTTGGCAATCTTGGATTGTTAAATTACAAAAAAGTTGCAGCACTAAAAAATATCATTATACGGATTTAAAAAAATTGCAGCACTATATATTGATGGGCTTCCCACCTGTGCTCCGTTGGTGGTCCACATTTTCCCACCATTGATGATATAATCATCGCCGTCGACTTTTGCGGTGGTTTGAACGTCTGTAACATTAACATAAGGTTACATTTTTCAATGTTCCACCACCTCGCGGTCTTGGTGGTGGTGGTACTACCCGACCCCTTCCGAGGGATGGGGGCGCGGAGAAACTCTGCGGAGACCCAACAGTCGGGCCACACCCTAAGGTCTGGACCATAGGTCAAAAACAGAGAGAGAGGAGCCAAAGATAGTTTTACGAAGAGGTTCAGAGGCAGGACAGTCGAGAAAGAGATTATTGAGGTCCTGTAGAGGGTGTCCACAGGCACTACAAGCAGAATTCTCCCTCCGCCTGATCCTGTGAAGATAAAAGAAGACTGTGACCATGGCAGCGATGACGGGAAAGCTCACAACCTCGCGGTCTTCGAATCACAAATTGCGTTTTCCATCTCACGGAATTTAAGTCAAGGTGGCACCTGTTTTTACACTTTCTCTTTTAAGACCAAGTCTCAAGCAAGGAGGTTAGGAAATATGAATTTCTATCGTCTTTACTTTGACTCAACTGGGAATCGACCCCGAAATTATCGTTTCAGCAATACAAGCGACACTTAAAGACCATGATCGATACAACCTACATC
Source organism: Trididemnum nubilum (assembly GCA_963965965.1). Taxonomy (NCBI): domain Eukaryota; kingdom Metazoa; phylum Chordata; class Ascidiacea; order Aplousobranchia; family Didemnidae; genus Trididemnum; species Trididemnum nubilum. The sequence continues at coordinate 772,053 of OZ014484.1, forward strand.
AATTGAAAATAGTCCAAGGTGGTATAAACTTCTGACTAACTTGCGACATCCGATCCGGCCCCCACTTCCGAGACACCGAGGCAGGCGACCATGTCTCCCTTGATGGACGGCTCCAGGAATCGCTCGCGCAGCTCGTGGCTTCCGAATCTGCACAGATGGAAGCAAGGCTCACGTAGCTGATCTTCTCCACAATGAGAAAGACGTTTGAAGGTTTTTCATTAAAGCTATTCTAGCTAGAAGCTGCAAACCGGCTGGTGATTTCAAAGACATGCAAACCGGTGCTGTCAGCATCAGATTTTTGTCAGCGTAACAACTATTTGCTGACTCACAGCAAGCAAATTTTTGGCAGGACGGTGGAAATAGCCTTAGAGAAGCCGACATATTTGTGAAAATATGACATGACTGTCAGTGTTCTCCAATACTGGATCGATGTAAAATTCCAGGCACTTTAACGTTTTGAAAAAATGCGAGCACCGGCAGGCGGGCCAAAAAGTTAGACGAAACACTGTTGAGATCAAAAAAAAATTACAAATCATCGGGCTATACTGAAGTGCATTGCTAAATACCTGGCTAGAGCAGGAGTTGCCATGTCTGTCTGGACTCCGATCGCCATTGGAATGGATCCGCAACGAATTGTTCCCAACTCCTCAGCAATAGCTACACTGAAGGTGTAGTCCAAACCCAACCCTCCATATTCTGCAAAAGCAAACTTCCGCCAACTACCAACCTTAAAAACGTTTGACTCCACCACGTGAAAATGACCAGAATTCACAGCATACTGGAGGCTTTTCAATGAACGACTTCCGCGTAAACAGCGTCCTATGCTGACGAGGGAGTGGAAAGTAGGCTTTTCATACCGTGCTCAGTGCTCACCGCCGCTGGTTAGCAAGAATACTTTTCATCTACAAGCGTGCCCCAAAAAATTATTGCTGTTCAATACAGAACAAAGCAGAATCCATATAAATTATACTAAACTGTGTGGCGCAACAAACATTATTCATACGCTCAATACATCTGTATGAGTTTTTTACTGCACTGCAGGCACAAGGATACATCTGCAACACAGGGCGCAAAATCGTAAGCGTATTTTTAGTTTATTTTAAACAAAAATTCAGAACAACCGGTGAACTACCTTAACCATTTACCGGCGTACCAGCCACCATTTGATTAAAATAAACTAATGGTAAGCTCGTATGCTGCGATTTTACGCGCACACTTCAGTCAAACACGAAGCCTGACCAAATACACGAGCACTGCAAAACGGTTTGAAAAATCAGTTACACAATATCACAGGATACTTTAACCAGCTGTAATTTACCAGTAGGCTTGTTGACGCCCAGAAACCCAGCGTTTCCCAAAGTTTTAAAGACATTGTGGGCAGGGAACTGCTTCTCCTCTTCCCAGGCATCCACGAATGGGTTGATGTCATTCTCAATTATCTGTACAAATTTTATGGGTTGTTGAAACATAATTCTTAAGAATATAGTTCGCTGCAGTTTAAACTAGCTTCCCAGCAAAATCAATCACTGCTTATTCATACTGTCAATTTCAGGACGAATTTCAACAAATTTTTTCGGAAGTTATTTCTCCACATAAACTCTTTTTTTTTCTAAGAACCACTAAATTGTCGATTTTAACGACGATGTTTGTAAACTCGTTAAGTCCCAATGCTCTGTTTACTTGAGTAAACGTTCTCTCGCCGTAAATTGCGAAAGAGCGAGTTTTTCGATTTGAACGACCGCCAAAAATTTTCTCAAAAGCTTGCGCGATGCGACACCGCACTCTATGATCTCGAAATCGTTGTAAGTTTGTTTGCAAATACTGGAAAATCACTAAAATTTAATCGTTTTTAATCAGTACAAATTTTAGGTTTTTTTAGATTTGAAATTTAATCTTTTTCGTTTGTTTTTTTTTTACTGCTAAGGCTGGCTTTGTTCTTAAATTTTAAGCAAAAACAAGCTTGTCCAGCTGGGAATAACTTTGTTAGAGAAGCTGAGGGCTGCCGATGAGAGCTAAAAGCTGGAAACAGCGCTGTCCAGCTCTGTGCAAAAAGAGTGTATTTATCTGGAAATAAATGTTCCATAAACTGCACACTCTTTGCCTGGCACTAATTTTCAGCCACACACAATGCACCATCACGCAAAACAATTTTACACACAAAATGTTTGGTTTCAGACAAAATAGAAATTAGATTCATCCAAAACGGATTCAAACATTCAGTTTAATAACCAAACAAAAAAAAGGTTTTCTCAACGTTAAGACGAGTCACAAGTGCAGGAATTATTACTTTTCTTAGCGAAGTCTTCAGTTGTTCATGATCCTGGCTGAAAATCGCTTCTTCTTCAACCTCCCATGACCCGGTGGAGCAGTGAGCTGAGCGATTGAAGCTGAAAAAGAACTAAGTCAAAAATCGGTAGGGGTGACAACTACCAAACCCACAAACTTACGAAGACCTGTAAGTGTTCATTTTAAGTCAGGCATTAAGCTAGTACCAAACCCAATCCAGCAAATGGAAAAGCATTAAAAAGTCGTGGAATACAGAGTTCCCTCTACGGCGATTCTTGTCAGCGATTTGTTGTAATAAGGATAAATAATTTTTTGGTTATAAGAAAAACACAGCTTCAGACAAGTCGAAAAATTTGTGGAAACATGACTTTTAGTGTACTTAAATAATGGAGTGGTGCAAAATCTGGGCACTTGAAGAGTAGCCAAGAAGTTAAAGGGACAAGACAAGAAAAATTTATTTCATCGCTCAGTAGCAGCACGAAGTAAAAATTAACTACCATTCGTTTAAGATGGCGACAGGGAAGTTGTGAAAGACCCTACGGTAATCGAGTCACGCAACCATCCTCTTGTCCGAGAGGCAATTTATTTGTCAGTGCCATGGATGATTTTCATTACTTTGTCTAAGTGAGTTGCGACATTTTGACGATTTCAAAAAACATGACGATCTGTCATTAACATGAACCTTTTCATGTCGCCAATGCAGAGATCTGCTGCTGTCATGAAACGGAACACGCAAACTGCGCAAACAAAAAATTTTTGATGCTAATTTTTGTACGAAGGTAATAGAAAGTTTTTGTAGCACGATTTGAATTTTTTGTGCGAGAACGCCCAAATATTTGGGGAATGCACTTCCAAACTTAATACATCACTGTAATGTAATTTATTTGTACGGCAATGAGGAATGTGTAAATTGTTACAATCAGAAGACTGCCTCATAGCTCGACTTAACGGTCATTAGTTTTACAAAAATATTTGTGAAATAAACTTGGAGTTTTGTTCATCTCAATTGCTGTCACCAGGAATATAAATTAAATGAAGTTTATTAGTTCAATTGGTGGGGCAGAAAACTTTTTTGCCAACGTTTCGATAGGCTCAAGGCATGTACTACCTATCTTCGTCAGGGCTAGAATGTAAAGTTGAAAACTTCAACTTTGCATTCTAGCCCTGACGAAGATAGGTAGTACATGCCTTGAGCCTATCGAAACGTTGGCAAAAAAGTTTTATGCCCCACCAATTGAACTAATAAACTTCATTCATTGGAGTTTTGTTGTTTCAGAAACTCCAAATAAATTTAGCGACTTGGAATTTGACCAAATCATCGAATTGCAGAATTTTCAATTGTGAGTAATATGGGCTTATTGAATCTCGGAAAGAAGCACCAACAACGGCTCTTATCGCTCCATTTTGTACGGATTTTAATTTTTGTAATTAAGTAGGATGCGTGGCTACCCCATATAATCATACCATACAATAATAATGGATGTACTAATGTATGGTAGAGTTACGACATAACATTTTGAGGAAAAGTTTAATTTAGTTTATTTAGTATTTCAACTGAGCGCGCCACTTTACCCTCCATTGCTTTAATTTGCTCTTGAAAGTTAAGTTTGTTATCAATGAAAACTCCTAGGTATTAGGCGCTATTGACTACATTTACCGGAGTTCCATTACTTGATACGTTTAAATGGGAGATGGGCGCTTTAGTTCGTTTTGATGGAGTGATTACGATATTGGTTTTAGTTGGATTGACAAAAAGCTTATCCACACCGCACCACAAATGGAGATGATGAAGTTCTGCGTTAAGACTAATTTCATGTTGTTCGCGATTCGCACCTTTCACTAATAAACGCGTATCATCTGCAAATACTCTTGGTTCGCTTTCTACGGCAATATGTAGATCGTTAATGTATATCAGGAAAAACATTTGAAAGTAATCACTGCGAAAATTAATCAAACTATTCAAATCAATTTAAGCTCAACTTGGTCTAAAATACATAATTTGCTGGTGAAAACTTACACTTATGACAATACTAGATGGACTAGGCCCTGACGCTATAATTAGAACATATTTATATTCTTGAGAAATAAGTGTAAAAATTGCATAGCTTAAAAATTATTACTCATGCTTTTTGACGGACAAGTTACTTTTCGGTCTGCAACACCCAACTCACATTTTTGTTGAAACACTTTTGCAATTGGTTGGAGTGAACTTTGACAAAACATGCGCTAATCTGCATGGAGTCAACAACATGATTAATTAACGAAATGCATGATAAGAAACAAAACCTAAAAAACACATCAGCTTGTTGATTTTTTGGCATCATTTTCGGAAACATTACGACTTACAGGTATTCGAGTTGCAAAAAATTACTTTTCAATATACCGGTATGTATGATAATCAATGAAAATTGCAGGACATCAGTAAACAGCATATTCTCTTGTTGAGTCTGCTTGTGTTCAAATAATCGGTAACTTTGCCTATAGTAACAATGACAAAGTCAAAAATATCTTGGCTTGGGTCAGCAAGACTATTACTTGCTGCTAAAAAAGAATCAGCTAACTGCTGGTTAGAGCAACAAACAGTGAAATTGCTCAAGTTGATGATAATCGATTATGCTTGGGCTTTAATGTCAAACATTTTAAACAGTAAAAATGACAACTTTTTCACTCACTGCCATAAAAAAAACTACACGGTATTATGGTTTAAGTTTTAATTGACAATTAATCCAAATCTTTTAACTTCTAGAGATTACAGAATGTGGGCTAAAACCTAATTCAGTACAGTGCATAAAATTTGCACATTAAACATAAGCAGTTCATTTTAGTTAAAGTACACAGATAGACGAAGTTACTAATGTCCATGATTATTTTGTGAAACAATTTCTTCAAATGATGAATTTACATTTCTATGAAGCAAAATTTATTTTATGAATTGCTGAACATGTTGAAATTTAAAAATATCATTGTGCTCTTAATCCAACACATTTATTAGCATTGAAAACATGGGACCAATTCACGTCTTCTTGGATTTTGGGTCAACAAACCATTAGCATAATCTGGAATACTGGTCCAACTCTGAGAAGAACTTATTATTATTGGTGTGAAGAGAGTCTACTAGTCATAAGCCCTGTAAAGACTACACCAAAAAAATGCTACCAGTGATTTCGCCACAAAGCGCGGGTTAAGTCAAGATCAGAGATAGCTCTGGGGATAATAGTTCAATGACTGCTGTTCTCAGTCAATGCTTTGGTTTTATTAGTGCAACAGCACAATAAACTTGGAACATAGGCCTATTTTGTCTTCAGAATGCTATCTGCCATGTAATCACTTAATGACGAAATCACTGTGACAATCACTTTGTGACGAAATTACTGTGAAATCAAAGGAATCCAAAACAAAAAATACCACGAAAAACTCCAGATCTCATTAAAATGCCAACAAGCAAATATTTTCCTAATTGAGATAAGAGAAAATTGAGGATGCTGATAGCAGCAAGCAGTTGAATTCATGTGGAGTGGCATGCAGCGACAACTTTCTCAGTACATGTCTGTAAAACTATGCTATCAACTTTCAGCACCAAGTCTCTCAATGTGAGTCACTTGAATTGCTACGAGATCTTCTTCTTCGGCGTGGGGCTGGAGATCGGCGACGGGGAGGAGGTGATCTCCTTGGCGGAGGTCGCCTTCTTGGTGGTGAACGACGTCTCATTGGAGGTGCTGGGGGAGGATAACCCCTCCATCCACCACCTCGAGGAGGAGAAGGTCGTCGCATTGGCATCCTCCTTCTCATCACAATGGGCAGCACAGTTCGTAATGAAACAACTTGCCCATCAATTTGTCCTCCATCCATGTATTTCATTGCTTTCTCAGCTTCAGTGTGATCTTCATACTCCAGGTAACAAGCACCTTGTGGGAAACCATTTCGCTCAAATCTTAGCTCAACAGACTTCACTTTGCCATAATAAGAAAAGATTTCCATGAGGTGATCACGATTAATATTTTTAGTCAAGTTTCGCACATGAAGTTTTGTGGGTTTAGGAGTTGGGCTACGTTGCTCTCTTTTCAAAGCACGCCTTGGAGATCTAGATCGTCGACTAGGAGCATCTCCAGCTGAGCTTCTTCTTCTTCTTGGAGAACTATTCCGACGCTCTCTAGGTCCTCCACGACCTCGAGCAGCTCGCACAGGAGATGCAGATGAACTGGAATCATCACTAGATGAAGAACTTCCTGAAGAACTTTCTGAACCAGAAGAAGATGAACTGTCACTGCTAGTTCCGGAGCTTGAAGATCTTGAGTTTCTTTGTCTTGTTCTTCCTCTTGTTGCACCACCATCTTCTTTGCTCTCAGCAACCACCGCCATTGTGTTCAATATCAGACTAGGTTTTACTTAGACTTAAAAAACTGAAAAAGATAAATATATACTTATCTATATGTCTGATTCCAGATAAGAAATACTGTTACGCTGGAACATGTGTACATTGTCAGATGTGTATTAAGTAAACCAAAGACCAAAATTCTCAAGACCCAAAATCGCATTTTTTCTGTTTCTGGAAACTGCAGTCAAACCTGAAGAGTAAACTTATGACTGGTCTACAGAGTGCTGGTACTGCTCATAGCTTTTTGCAGTACCACAGGAATAGCTTTCTGTTCACACATCATACTACAGGATAGTGCACAGCAGGAATACATCAAGAATTTAAAAAATGGGACTTCTGTGATGCTTCGTGTCGAAAGTTCGATTGTTTTTTTTCCAGTATGAAATTAACAGTTTTTCTGCATCCAGATCGTTATCACTATAACTTCGAAACAGCTGAAGGTAGAAACTTAAAATTCAGAATTTTAGATGGGGCAGGTATAGAACAACCTTTGTGCAAATTTTGGGGGCCATTGATCACATGATATGGTTTTCCAAGCCATAAAACTGAAATGTCAATCAGAGGTTCAAACTGCTCTAGGCCAAGCTCGAGAACTAGGCAAATTGCGAGAGGAGAATAAAAATTTTGAATTTAGGACCCCCTGGGATGTACTTTTGCAGTTCAGATCCCACATTTAAATTTTTTGAATTCCGAGACTTTGTCTTTCTTAACAGAATTTCTGTTTTTTATCTCTCTATCAAGAACAATTTCTTTTTTGTATGAACATTGCCAAACCACCAAAGCTAAGAAGTTGAAGATATGGTAAGTTAAGTTGTGCACCTGCATTATAATCGGTAGCCTACTAGATACTAAGTCACCTGCATTTTTATCAGTACTAGGTCCTAATCGCCATGCTAGTACAAAGAGCACTTATGATGAGCAGAGCTAGAGATGTAAAAAAATGTATTTTTTACTTGTTGTTTTGATGCTTGTTTTTTTTCCTTTGTACTTGACAAAACAAAAATTAAGTTTGCTTTTTTAAATAACTAATAAAGCAAAGCAATTAGCACTAGATCACACTACGCCTACTGACATGGTACAGTATCGCATATCAGAGCTGTAAATGGGCCAACAAGTATCGGCCTTATCCCGAACGCAAGAAATGATTTAAAGCCAAAACTAGGCCCAAAATTTAGGTTAGATGCTGGTAGGCCTGAGGCCTACCCTTAACTTTGGTATAAGCAGTTGATTCACAAAATTAACACTGAACAAATTAAGAATACTATGCTAGTATCTGGTATATGATAGCCTAGTCTGGTACGAAAGCTTTCGGTACAGGACCAACTCAGGGTTTGACAACCTTTTTGGTCCATGTGCCACATCCAGACCCAGCAAGGTACCAGCAGACCACCATCATTTCAGCGCATCAAAAAAAGGTCTCCAGCATAATATTAGGCATGCTACAGCCGATTTAATGGCGCTGACCAAAAAAAAAATCACCTAAGAATTAGGCATTTTACAGCCAATTTAATGGCGGGGACCAGTGACCAAAAAAAAAAAAAAACAAAGGTCTCCACCAGAAAATGAGATAGCCTACATTTCAGCAGAGTTGTAAGTGAATTGCAATCATAACAAAAAAAAAAGGTTGTAAGTCAGATGAGCATTTAAGTACACGGGGCCAAATGAGCACAGAGCATATACCGATAAGTACCCGGGCCAAATGAAATTGCTCGGAGCGCCAAACTGGCCTGCAGGCCGTAGGCCTTTGCCCTACTGGTATGTGCTACCACCATACCAAGGCCTGGTGATTTCAATGGGTGTCGTTAAGTATGAGTCGCCGCTTTTTTTTGGAAGCTCTGCGACTCAAGTATGAGCGCGCGTGCACTCTCTCCTCTTCTATCTAAACTATTCCCCAAATTTAGCCCTGATCCATGGGCCGAAATTAACTTTTTTAACAACTTGCCCGTCGGGCAAGTGATACGAAATGTCTATTTTCCCAAAGAAGTTTCAACTTGCCCGAAAAAAAAAAGTTTATAGTTTAGAGGTTTAGGGGCTGTTTATTTTCAGAAAAAATTTGAAAAATGTACTTCTACGCAAAAACACCGAATTTGTATAATACGTGTATCCTCGTTCGAGAATGAAGTTTTTGTGCGTGATTGTTATGGTAAGGTTATGTAATAAATGACTTTTTCTACATGCATCACACAAAAATTGATTTTTTGATTGTAATGCATTTTCAATTGCAAATATTTTGGAAACTACACCAGCTAGAAAGCCAGAATTTTGTGCAAAAGTTACAGGAGCTAAAACATCTTCAAATTAATCATAACAAAAAAAGTTGCAAAATTCTTGACGTTGCCTTTATGCAGCGCAAGGGATAGATAGTTGAACTTGTGATATTTGAAACAATGATCAACGCGGCAAGCGTGGAAAAATCTTTCTCCGAAAAAAAAACGAAGCAAAAGTAGCACTTAGCACCAAAAAGTTGCAGAGAGCAGCTGAGTATCGAAAAATTTGCAAGTGATTAAGAAGTGTTAAAATAATGATGTGCATACGATTAAACAAAGTGTTCATTAGTGATGATTACTAAGTGCTACAATAAACCAAGCAATCAGCTTTCTCTACTTACATTTTATTTTATCGCAACAAAAGCGGGGTAATACTTTTTTTAGGACGATTAGGACGCGTGTCCTAAACATCCTAACAAACTGATACTTTTTTTAGGACGCTATCAAAAATCAACTGAAATCTAGTTTATTTAATTAAAAATTAGGTAGTGTCTAGAGCACCGGCCCGGATTCCTATGCAAAAAGCTGCTGCACCGGTCCGGTTTTCGACATTAAAAAGCTGCTGCGCCGGTCCGGTTTCAGACATTAAAAAGCTGCTGCGCCGGTCCAGTTTCGTATGCGATTTAAATACAGCACTTTGTTACATCACAATCGAAGCCATGATGGTGTAGTGGTTAGAACGTCTGGCTGCAGTGCCGAGGGCTGGGGTATCGAATCGTGCTCAACTCGCTTTCCAAAAATAGCGTTAGAAAGCTGTAACATTACGAATCTGTTTTTTTTTTCTCTAAAATTCTTATTCTTAGAGCCTTTTTTTCTCTAAAATGTTATTCTTAGAGTTAGGTTAGGGCACTTTTTCCTATTATTAGGTCTAAGCCTTTTTTAAATAAAAGAGTGTAAAGACTGTTTGAGTTGCAATGTTAGCTGGTATTTAGGCCACTACCCTAATATTTAGGTCTAAGGCTTTTTCCTATTATTACGTAGGTCTAGGCCTTTTTGAAATAGAAGAGCTTAGGAAAAAGCCTAAACCTCAATACTAACGGCCCAGGAGATCACCAATTCCTCTTGGCCACTATCTTTTATGCAGTCAATTCCTCCAGTTTTTACACTCACAGCTTTCATTTTGAAAAAGCCTAAACCTAGATTCAATTCAATTCAATTTATTATTCAACAGTGAAAAGACTATTGTAGTCATCAAAGTCAGCTGTCACAGTTAACATTGTAACTTAACCAGTCTTAACGCTCTGAGCTCTTCTATTTCAAAAAGGCCTAGACCTACGTAATAATAGGAAAAAGCCTTAGACCTAAATATTAGGGTAGTGGCCTAAATACCAGCTAACATTGCAACTCAAACAGTCTTTACACTCTTTTATTAAAAAAAGGCTTAGACCTAATAATAGGAAAAAGTGCCCTAACCCTAACTCTAAGAATAACATTTTAGAGAAAAAAAGGCTCTAAGAATAAGAATTTTAGAGAAAAAATAAGAGATTCGTAGTGTTACAACTTTCTAATGCTATTTTTGGAAAGCGAGTTGAGCACGATTCGATACCCCAGCCCTCGGCACTGCAGCCAGACGTTCTAACCACTACGCCATCGTGGCTTCGATGGTGATGATACAAAGTGCTGTATTTAAATCGCATACGAAACCGGACCGGCGCAGCAGCTTTTTAATGTCGGAAACCGGACCGGTGCAGCAGCTTTTTGCATAGGAATCCGGGCCGGTGCTCTAGACACTGCCTAAAAATTAATTGGGAACTCACTTAAAATCAACCAAAAAATCTAGTTCTTCAAAAACTATTGAATGCAAATTCATGCTGTAACAATTGCGCTTTCGGTATGTACAATGTACAATACTAAAACATTTCCGTCCTAAAAAAGTTTCCAACTTTTTTTAGAACGCTATCAAAATCATTCGAAATCTGGTTTGTTTCACAAAAATCAGCAATCTTAACTGGTTCAAAGTTTAAAGATAAATGACCAATCATTCCAAACCTGCCAAAAAAATTAAAAAATTAAACGCAAATCCTTAATAAATTCGTCCTAAACATTTCTGTCCTACAAAAAGTCTCAAACTTTTTTTAGGACGCTATCAAAATCATTCGAAATCTGTTTTTTTATAAAAATCAGCAATCTTAACTGATGTCAAGTTTGAAGATAAATGACCAATCATCCCAAATCTGCCAACAAACAAAATTAAACGCAAATCCTTAGTAAATTCGTTCTGAAACATCTCCGTCCTAAAAAAGTACAGCGTCATAAAAAAAAGTTTTCAAACTTTCTACTATACCGCTACATGCAAAAAGTTTTTAAACTTTTTTTAGAACGCTGTATTTTTTTTAGGACGAAGGTGTTTGAGGGCGAATTTATTAAGGATTTGCATTTAGTTATGGTTTTTGGCAAGTTTGGGATGATTGGTCATTTATCTTTAAACTTTGAATCACTTAAGATCGCTGATTTTTATAAAACAAACCAGATTACGAATGATTTTGATAGCGTCCTAAAAAAAGTTGGAAACTTTTTTTACTTTAGGACAGAGATGTTTTAGCACACTGTACATATTGGAAACACAATTATTACAGCGTGAATTTGCATTCAATAGTTTATTAAAAACTAGATTTTAGCTGATTTTAGGCAGTGGCCATTTTGCCTCTAGAGGCTATTTTGCCGCAAGTGCCTAAATAGCCCTAAGCCTAATCCTAACCCAAACCCTAACCCTAACCCAAACTCTAAATCAAATCCTAACCCTAGCCCTAACCCAAACAGAGGAAAAGCACTATTTTGCCTATGGAGGCAAAATAGCCACTTCCTTGATTTTAAGTGAGTTCCCAATTAATTTTTAATTAAATAAACTAGATTTTAGTTGATTTTTGATAGCGTCCTAAAAAAGTATCGGTTTGTTAGGACATTTACGACATGTGTCATAATCGTCCTAAAAAAAGTTATTACCTACAAAAGCAGACCTAATTTACATCTCTAAATAATCTTGTTCGAAGCTGTTTAATATGCAGTATTTTGTAATATGCCTGTCGGGCAAGTTAAGCTGAAAAATAATTTGCCCGAGCTGATTTCAGCTTGCCTCGGGCAAGCGAGAAAGCATTAATTTCAAACCCTGCCCTAACCCTAATGAGTGCACGTATGAGAGGAGCGACAGTGCATGCATGCTCATACATGAGTCGCAGAGATTCTGAAACAAAGCAAATGGCTTAGGCAGTGTCTGCTGCACCAGCCCGGTTTCCAACATCTAATCGCTGCTGCAACGGCAGTCGTTTTCTTTTGCTGTTCAATTTATTATCTCTCAAGCTGGCATCGCCGCCCCAACCCTAAGTCTAATAATAAGATTTTAGAGAAAAAAAGGAATTTGTAGCGTTATAGCTCTTTAGCGCTATTTATGGCAAGCGTGTCCAGCGAGACTTGATACCTCAACCCTCAGCATTGTAGCCAAGCGCACAACCACTACGCCATCAGGGCTTCGAATTCGATGCGTCAAAGTGCTGTATTTAAATCGAATCAATGAGAAAAACGCAATTTAATAGGCTGCCAGTGCACCAGCGATTTGATGTCCAAAACTGGACCGGTGCAGTAGACACTTCCAACAGCTTATACCTGAACTTAACGATGTCCATTTCATTTACCGGTACATACCAGTATCGCTATGATAGGCCTATACTACAAGGCCTACTCAGTAGGCTGCCACCTAGTACCAGACTGCAAAATCTGATCATTATCTGACAGCCTAGGCTACTTGATGTGCTATTTTCATACTTTACAGTTTCACTGGCTTTAAGTTAAAAACTTGTTTTAATACAGAATACAGAAGGCTAGCCTAACACATTTTACCCTTACCTTCTGACCTTGGAAGGCTTTATTTCACCAGAAATTTTTATCTACTTTTTTATTAATTCAAACTCAAATCTAGCCCAAACTCAAATGCTTACGGGTACTCTAAAACCATTCTCAAATCGAACCCAAACCTTAACCTAAACCCTAATCTTAACTCGTAAAAAAGCAAATGAAAAAAACCCGCGAATGAGTATTTCTCCTTTTTGTTTCATTCTCTTCAACTACCAAACAAGAAAATTTTCGGTGAAATAGCCTAGTCACTACCGGTAGCCCACCTTTTATCTTTACGCCGTAGAGATGGTGCAGATAACAAAAAATGCATCCGCATGCAAACACATTTTAGTTGACGCTGCACCACACCGCAAGTTACCTACACTTTTAAATATCCACTAACATCAAAAAAAATTAGCTCTCTAATAATAATAATAATAATGCAACTTATATACCGCTTTAACCTACAGATCATCCAAATACCCTCTCAGTGAAAGAAGAAAAGAGGTTGTCTAAGCGGTTTTGACTGCAATGTGACTGGGTAGAATTACAGAAAAAGCACTGGAGAAGCAAAGCAAAACCAAACACCAAGTTAAAAACACTGTGTCTCACTCTCAATACTAAATCAAAACACATATCGGTTCATGCAAAATACTGTAAATTGGTGAAAACACTATGTAGCCTATGAAATGATGCAATTTTGAAATGACACTCCTTTCAGTAATTGTCAGCTTGATATACAAGCTGAAAAAGATTTGGTCAAGGAAAGAGGAAAATTAAACAGATTCGAACTTGAAGAAAAAGGCAAGGTTAAAAGTAAAATTAACAGTATACAAATGGTAACATACAACCAAGCAGGGAAGCGATGTACCAAAACAGCTGAAAATAAAACCAGTAGAGCCATTAGGCATAGGCTTGCCTGAAATAGTGAGTTTTCAGTTCTTTTTTGAAAACATCTGCATTTTTGATGCTGCGAATGGGATAGGGTAACTTGTTCCATACATCTGGAGCTGCATGCATAAAAGCAGATTCTGATTTTCTATATTTTGTATGAGGCACTTCCAGCTTACAGAGTTGATGTTTGGGGCGTAATTCATATGTGGGGTTGGTTTTCTTTAAAGTCACAAGATTTTGCAAGTACAAAGGAGCTTTAACATTGAGACATTTAAAAGTGAGCAAAGCGATTTTGTAGCGAATCCTGTAGAACACGGGTAAAAAGTGTAATTCTTTTTTGTGAGTCTCAACACTACTAAAAGGTTTTAAGTTCATAATAAATCTCACACATTTGGTTTGTACAGATTGTAATTTAGACAGCAAATTGGAGTTCAGACCATAGTAAACAGAGTTGCAATAATCAAGACATGACATAACATAAGCTTGGGTCAATTGTACCTTTAATTCTTTTGAAAACTTAGTGCCAATTTTTCGAAGATTCATTAATCTAAAATTACATGTCTTAACTATTTCTGTGACTTGTTTACTTAAAGAAAGTTTGTTGTCATAGTAGAAGCCAAGAGATTTGGCATATCGCTTTGGTTTTATGCAGGTGCTACCAACTGTGATGTTGGGAAATTCTGTGAAACAGTTGGCATGCTGAAATGGACATATTTCTATTAGTTCTGTTTTGTTCATGTTCAGTTTTAGAAACCTTTCAGACATCCACTTCTTAATATCAAATAAGCATTCCTGAACTTTTTGTGCAAGATCATCCACACTGTTTGAAGTCGTTGGAGAGAATTTTAAATACAGCTGACTGTCATCAGCATAGCAGTGTAATGAAAACTTATGTCTTTCTGCAACCAAATCTAGATTATTAGTGAAAAGAATGAACAGTAGAGGGCCAAGAATGGAGCCCTGCGGAACTCCAGTGGTTAAATGAAACTGTTTAGATTTGGCTTCATTTACAATTACACAGCAATTTCGGTCTGTTAAGTACGACTGCAACCACTTTAAAACTGTCTCGTCAATACCGTAGGACTTATTGTTTCCAACAAGTGATTATGCTGCAGAGTGTCAAATGCAGCCGTCATATCAAGTAATATGATCAAGCCATGATGCAATTTGGAGTCAGAGCTTGTGGTTAGGTCATTATAAATTTTTGTGATGGCAGTTTCCCAACTGTGATAGTGACGGTATCCAGACTGATAGGGTGACAATAAGTTGTGATCTGTGAGGTGATCAAGTACCTGCAAATATACACAGCGCTCAATGACTTTTGACAAAAAAGACAAGTTTGATATAGGTCGATAATCGCAAAGTTCGTTGGAGTCCAATTGTTTCTTTTTTAACAGCGGAGAAACAATTGCAGTCTTTAACAAGTTCGGCATGTGTCCAGACTGCAGGGATTTGTTTACAATGTAGTGGATTATTGGAATGACTGCATCAATCACTTGCTTGAGCAGCCATGTTGGGATAGAATCAAGAGCACATGATTTGGTTGTCATACTCATGATTACTTGCTTCAATTGAAGCACTGAAATAGTCTCAAATGAAGTTAGCTTAGTTGTATCAGAAATTAAATTGGGATGCTTGGGAATACTGTTCAGGGGTTGATTTGTTTTCAGTAACTCAAAGTGTATTTTCTCAATTTTCGATTGAAAAAATTGAGCTAAATCGTTTGCTATTTTTTCATTATCTCCAGTAGGAAAAATTTTGTAGTTCGATCGCCCTAGCAGGTAATTGATAATGTTGTATGTTGTCTTGCTATCACCTTGAGCTGAAGCTAATTTTTGCCTGAAATAGGTTTCACGTATATTATGAATAATAGTTGAAGCCTCATTACATTTTTTCTTGTATAGCAGCCTTGCTTTTTTAGTTTGAGATTTTTTGTATAATCTTTCAGCTCTTCGGCGAGCTGTTCTTACTTCTTGACATTGCTTGTTCCACCAGGGATGGACATCTGTTTTAATGTAGTGAGTAACCAAAGGTGCATGCATTTCAACAATCCTTTGTAACTCATTGTTGTACATACTTACGGCATTGTCTAACTCTAAGTTGCCGAACTTATTTATACCATTTAAATTAGAGTTTGCTAAATCACTTTTCAAATTTTCTATATTTATGTTTTTGTAGTTTCTTGATTAATAAGTTTCCATTCAGGTTTGAAAATTAATGATATACAAGGCACAGTGAAAGTAATCAGATAGTGATCAGATGTAGTGCCAGTTTCATTAAATACCATTAAATTTTCAATTCTTGCACTTTTTCTTTCATCTACTAGAGGATTTTTTGTAATGACAACATCCAGAGTTCCCTTTGCAGTGTGAGTTGGTTCAGAAACGTGTTGAATGTAACCTGTTGCATCAATTAAGTTTTGAAATGATGCAGATGAGGAGTTGTTTTGGTCTTCGAGATGAAAATTCAAATCTCCGCAAACAATAGGAAAACCAGGCTTACTTGTAAGTGTTGAAAGATAGTGGTCGAATTCATCAAAAAATTTGCTTAAATGTTCTGCTGAACTATTCCTTCCACATGAGCGATATATTGAAGATATTCTGATACCAGCATGTGTTTGTTCATTACTAATTTGTAAGATAGTTTCTGTTACTTCAAAAGTATTGAAAGTGTCTGTTTTTTGTTTACTGACATGCAACTGATTTTGAAATAGAACAGCAGTACCTCCACCTCTTGATGATCTCGGAGTGTGTAGTATGTTGAAACCAAATTCTTCAAACATATGAGTTACAGAATCAAGCTGGTCTTTCAGCCATGTTTCAGTAATACAGCAAATATTCACAGCATGATCATTCAAAAGTTCTACTACTGGAATAATTTTGTTACAAACAGATCTTGCATTAAAACAGGCAAATTTTACAGTTTGCAAAGGGCAAATTTTACAGTTTGCAAAGGACTCTAGCTTACGACATACAAAAAAATTGATTTTGGGGGTATCATTTTGGACAGTTTTTAGAGGGGCGGCCCTCTCAAACCATTTTTTTAACATCTGCTGATAAAAAAAAAAAAACACTAATATGCTCTAGGTTGAGCCAAACAAAAATTGATTTTTGGGGGTCCATTTGGGGGCCCCTGGGGGCAATGGTACCCCAAAGTATGTCAAAACATTTGTCGCTTAAAGATCTGCTGATATCAAAAAAAACTGTCACCCTAGCCTGAGCAATCAAAAAAATTAATTTTAGGGGCCCCATATTGGGGGGTTTCTGGAGGAGTGGCCCCAAAAAATTTCGGGAGACAAAATTGTGTTTGCAGCTAAACAACTTTACACAAAAATTAGATTTTGATGTGTTGTGGCTTAGAAAAGGAAGAGCGCACAAGATTTAAAAAAAAAAAGAAAAAACTCATCGCGACCAAAAGTGGGTTGGTAGGGATGAAAAGAAATCTTAAGACCTATAATAACCCTCTGAAATAATTTTTGCCATATTTAAGCCGTTGTTCAATAAGATCACTTTTTACACCAAACTTTCGAGGTGGTTTTTGGGTCCAAAAACCGAAGTCACGTGACTCATTGCCTCGAAATTTGGTACAAAGATTTAACTCATTAATCTCAAACTGCTGTTTAAATTTCATACAGCTAGACCTAACTATTCTCGAGTTATAAGTAAAAGTCTGAAACTTCGCACTTGTTAACTTTAAAAATGGCCAAGTAAAAACAAAGAAACACGTGACGCGAGGTCAGTCATTCTAATTATACTGGATTTATCTGTCTTGTGTGTGTTTTCTATCAGTTTTTCTGAACCATGTTTTGGCATTAAAAAACAATCTAACTGTCTATCTGATGATTCATGAAACTACTATACTAATCCTGAACCAAAAGCCCAAATACTGGTATATCACATTCTTTGCATGCTGTCACAAGCTACGGTACTACACTCATATTTAATTGTCTAACTTGATAAGATCAACTTTGCTGCGTTTATATGGGTATTATATTATGCATTAATGGTATGCAAATGCATTAATGGTACGCCACTAAATGCATTAATGGTATGCAAAGCAAAAGTTATCAAGATAGGCTACACATTCTAGGCATTGATTCCTTACAGAAAAGAAGATGTGTTTTCGACTTGGTTGAACTCTTTAAAATTATTCACAATCTCTCGCCATTGAACTTTGATGATTTTTTCTCTTTTGCGGAGCACAATAGCACTCGTGGTCATCAGTATAAATTAGCTAAAAAATATTCTCATTTGGATTGTCGAAAATATTTCTTTGTTAATAGGGTTGTTAATGTTTGGAATGCGCTGCCAGATGAGATTGTCTCATCTGACTCGCTGTATAGCTTCAAGCGGAAAGTCTCTTCCTACGTAAGTCGACATGACATAACCTACTTTAGTACTAGTTAGTTGATCCCATTGGCTCTTAAATTGTTGTTGTTGAGCTGCGTTTTGTTTATTGCTGTAGCATAGTGTTTCTGCTTCCATTATTATACACTTTCTTGTTATTTTTTTAGTTTTGTACTTGTGTAATTTGCGTGTGAGTGTTTTTGGCATCAGTGCCGTCTAACACTAAAGTAAGTAATTAGATCTCGCTTTTTATTTTATTTTTTTTGCCCATTATTATTTCTATTGCTTGCCCGCTATGTTAAGTGTTATACAGGTATATTTGTATGAAGGTTATGTCCCAAATTTGGAGTGACATCTTACAATTAAATTTCTTCTTTTCTTTTTTTCTCTTTCCAGTATGCAGCCACATTTTCATTTTCTCATCTTTTTTTTTCCTAAAATAAGACACACACGTCTGTATTTCATAATTCTAATATGCTTAATTTTTTATGTTGGTCTGTACTGGTACCAGTATTAATTGGGAAATACCGGTAATAATGTTTGATAAATTGTTTGTGAAAATAACTGTTCATGATTGACTGAATGAAATGCAATTTGAAAATTTGGTATTTTTTCTCCTCATGATCACTGCTTTGGAGTATGCCTACCTTGCAAATAACCTACAATTTTGCATCTTTCTTGAAACATTTTGCCATGCCATAAATGAATGATTGAGTTTTGCATCATGTTACACTGACTGACTAATTTGCTGGTTTGTATGCATTATTATGGCATATGTGGCATCAAAGGGGCTATCTGATCTACACTCTTGAGTTAGTGGGTGATTGTATATATACTTCACTGTTAGTGTCCATGCTTCTGATATTTTAGCACATCTGTTTCTAGTGTTTTGCTCCTAGCTGCAGTAGGTTGATTGGCCACATGTGACAAAGAGTAAGTTTGGATTGGAATAGAAAACGTGTTGTGGCCATTTTAGCTACATTTGTTTTTTCATAACCTGACTAAGACCTTTTTGTAAAGCTGTGCCTGTAGTGGCATTTTTGTATTATTGTAAAATTAAGTGAACAGTGAGTGACACCTTCTTATTCGATGACATTTACTCCCAGTGGTTTATAGTGGTATCATATCTTTGACTAATGGTGTTACTATCTTGCATTACTATAATTTGTACTTTTCAATATTGCTAAGTCAATGATGAACTGACTGTGATCTAGCATTTCAAAACTGTTTAGTAAATGTTCTGTAGACTTTTTATACGAGTGTGTTTTTTTTTTTTCCATTTAATTTCAGATTTTGCTAAAGCAATTTTCATCAGAAAGCTTAAACCCACTATGATAGTAGGTTTTACATTAAAGCACATACTAATGATAGCTAGGTGCTTCTTGGTTTTTTCTACCTAGTGTGTGTTATCCTTCAATAGGCTATATCTAATCTTATTTTTGCTTTTACATGCTACTGTTATCTGCATTTATTGTATACTTACATTATCTCTACTGGAAAACTTTAAATCTTAATTTATCTACTGGCACTGCTCTCAATAATGGATGGTATTTGCAACCATCTCAAATTATGGTGATCTGATGGTTTTGCTCATTTTGTGGAATACTTGTTTGCTCTGCTTCATCTTACACTTGACACCTGTTGCTTGAATCTTCATTTTGTTTTCACCAATCCGATGTACAATTTGTGGTTTGTATGTGTTTTGCTGTGGTGCTTTTGCACTGGATCGGCTGCTATTATTATTATTATTATTATATATGCCTATATATGGGGATTCAATATTGGGTAAACTACCGGTATGCTTAGCTTACTTATCCGTGAACCTGGAACCCTTCAATCATCTGCTACTACCACATAGGCTACGGTATTCTGTCATTGCAACTTTGTGTAGCCTAGTCTTCTTACTCTACCACATATCAGATAGGCTACAGACATCTACAGTATGACAAATAGCCGTATGCTTTATGCCATGACCTGTTGACGAATACTATAGGCTACACTGAACTAACTCTGGCACTCTGAAATGCAAGATTGTCAGGTTGAACCAATAGGCCTACCATAGGTCTACTGCATACATATAGGGCCTACGGTACCTATGTGGCTAGGCTATGTGCCGCAGCTCTGATGCTTGTTTCCCCACAAACCTGCTTCATCTACATTTTTTTTGTCTGCCTTTGTTCCATCTTCTCACCAAACGTCGCAAACTTTTCTTAGTGTAGCCTACCAAAACCACAATCTTTTGCTTGGTGTCAAGAAACATGTTCAGCCAATCGAAACTAAGTTTGTTGTAGCCAAAATAGCCTATTTTAAAGGCGGGCTATAATGGCACTTGGAAAATATTTCAAAAATAGCCTTAATTTATTTTGAACCCAGCAGCATAAGCATGACTCTAAAAACCCATTCGCTTTCGAAAAATCGCAAATTTAATGTTCCATTGTCTTGGTGATTATGACGACAATGAGCCTCTAGTTTTTTGGTAGGTGTTCAGTTTGACTGGGTCTTGCCATAAGAGCGAGAAAGTGTCAAGAAAAAAAGCGAATATAGAAGCAGAAAACAGCTTGCGCGATCGGTCATATTGCAGGCGAGTACTATCACACCAAGTACGTGTAAACAATATGTATCGTTTTCGCGATTTTAGGCAATACTGGTGTAGTGTTTTTGGGGTGGCAAACGATAGGCCTGCATCGGCAGCTTATGCTTACCAGTACCATAGTCGTTTATGCCAGTACTGTCTACCTAATACCGTATAGCCTACTGATACAGTAGTTTCACTCCCATTGATTCCATTGTCCACGATTTTTGATCGGTGGCCACCAGTCCACCATAGAGTGGAGCGGAGTGGCTAATTTTTACACTCCGGCTCCACTCCAAAAATTTTTTATCTGACTCCGATCCAATTGCTCCGAAATTTTACAACAACACTCCGCTCCGAAATACTCCGAACAAAAATACGCCTCGACGAAAAAATTCGAAGCAGTTGTCATATTGCTCTATAGCCTGAGATAAGCCAAGCGTAATCACATACCAGTATTCTGATATTCCATTTCCAGAAAGCATAAATAGTGGCTCATTCTACCACCAACTATCATTACGACTTCAAAGACTACTTTAAAGCCAGACTCCGGCTCCACTCCGACTCCTAATTTTTTCTTTAAATTGGCACTCCGGCTCCGGCTGAAAAATGCAAAATCCGGCTCCGACTCCGCTCTGGCTCCGACTCCAAGCTCCATCTAGTCCACCAATCAATGTAAAGTGAACATCCAAACTTTTCAACACTAGAGACGCTAAAGCAGTTTCAAATGTAATATTTTGATTTTCGTTAGGTTACCGTCATCGCTGGCTTTCGCTTCGTCGGTTTTGAACAAAATAAAATACAAACCTGAAAGTGGTGCATCGGTGCGAAGCATGCTCGACGTAGTCGAGATTCCAGAATGACGTCACAATAATCTGACAAATACGCTAATATCAAGAGATTTCAGTGCCATTATTGAACGTAAATTGATGCAAGTCATTTTGTTGCGGCTGAAAGTTTTGTGATGAGTAGAAGCAATCGAGAGTCTAGACGTTATTGTGACGTCACAATTCATTGAGAGTTTCTTTATAGTAATGCTTACCTTTAAAATGCTTTTTAGTGCTCTTAAGACAAAACAACAAACCTGAAAATGACAGATCAATTTGAAGTAGCAGTCGCAACAGCACTATGACGTCACAATCAAGTGACAAATATGCTTATTTCAAAACATTCTGATGTAAATTACATCATGTAATTATCTATTCTAATTTTCATCAATGTATTGACAGTTTTTTTAACTTGTATTAATGCTTGCCAGAAGTTTTTAGTTTTCGCTTTGAATAAAAGAAACAGCAAAACTTGAAAATGGTTAATCGGTTCGAAGTAGTCGTGACTCGTGACTGTATTATGACATCATATTGAATGATTATATAGTTAAATATCAAAAACTGATATAAGTAACACTTGGAATAAGCAATGTGTTTACGTCATTATGACGTTATAGTACTCTCCTGACTACTTCGAACCGATTTAGCACTTTAAGTTTTGTTACTTAATTTTTTCAACACAAGCACTAAAATTCTGTTCAACGGCAAGCATTAATACAAATTTTGGAAAAATGCTAATTCATTATGGCATCATAACAACATTCCGACCACTTCGGTTGCTGGTGCAAAACTTTGAGATGCAACAATAGAATATCTTGATATGATTTGTGATGAACAATTGCTCTAATATCTTTTAAAACCAGAAATTTGTTAAAAAACATTATGACGTCGCAATAGAGTCCCAATTACTTACAGTCAATTTTGGACTTTTAGTTTTATTAATTAATTTCGTGAATGCCAGCACAGTTAAATTATTCAACTGTGCATGAATGCTTTACAAATTTACTTAAACTTTAAATTCATTATGACGTCACAAAAACATCTTGGGAGAGGAGAAGCCACTTCGACTTGATACATGAAACTTTCAATCGAGGCTAAGACATTGATGAAATTCATGATTGATAACTTTGTTAAGAGTCATCGAAATATGAATTTTTGTCACTTCATTATGATGTCATAATACAGTCACGACTACTTCGAGTCGATTTACGATTTTCAAGTCCGTAGTTTTACTTATTCAATATGAGCACTAAAACGCTGTTTCTTGGCAAGCATTGATACAAAATAAAAAAACTGTAAAGACCTTGTGACGTCACAACCGCATCTCGATCACGTCGACTCGGTGAAATATTGTCAGCTGCTTCGAAAATACCTTGCATCAATCTACAATCAGTGATCGTGCTAAAATCTCTTGAAATCAGCGTATTTGTCAGGTTATTATGACGTCGTAATGGCATCACAACTACTTCGAGGGTGCCTTGATTTGATACACCACTTTCAGGTTTGTAGTTTACCTTATTTCATATCGGCAAAGCGAAAACTAGCCATGAAGGTAACCTAACGAAAAACAAAATATAACATTCGAAAATACTTTAACGTCTTTAGTGTTGAAAAGTTTGGATGCTCACTTTGCATTGGCGGCCAGGAAAAAAATGAAAAAATGGCTAGGAAAACAAACAAAGGCGCCCATCAGTTAAAAGTCATGGACGCAAAATTGGCAGAGTGAAACTACTGTTTCAGAAGGCTATACGGTATTAGGTAGACACTACTGGTAAGCATAAGCTGCCGATACAGGCCTATCGTTTGCCACCCCAAAAACACTACACCAGTATTGCCTACAATCGCGAAAACGATATTGTTTACACGTACTTGATTAGGGGGCACATGACAGATATTTTCTCGTTCGCTTTAAAAACGAGTTTTTTTTTAAGAGGCGCTTACGAACGAAATATTCGCTAAACGTAAGAGGTCATTTTTGCACGTGTATGTAAAGCCTTGCGAAATCCGTTACGTCATTCTTTCTCGCTAAATTTCTTCGAGCGATTGCGGAAAGCAGTTCGAGTAAAAAAACGTCACATTTTCTTCGCCAACTTAAAGAGAATCTTAAAGCACTCTTTAAGTGTGCGAGAAATCTTTTTGGTTCAGAAATTTGGCAAAACGTTACAAAACGTTACAAACTTCTAACTCATCCGAATTTTTGCTGAAAATTAATTCAAGTTGTTGCCATGTTTGCTATTAGACCGCTAAAAAAAAGCGAATTGCCTTGGTAACCATTTACTGTTTCGATTGACAAAGAAATGCTAAGAAGTGCAAGTTGACAAAAATAGTAACGCACTCCTTTTATAAGAACGATTTTCCAAAACACGAGGCTCATTTTTACTCAAAATTTAAGAACAAATTAAAAACAATGCCAGCCTCGGCGTCAAAACAAACCAAAACAAAAAAAAAAATTCAACCTAATCAAAGAAACTAAAATTCGTGCTGATTCAAAACGATAAAATTTCAGTGATTTTCTTGTGTTTGCAAGCAAAATTGCAACTATTCAAGGTTATAAAGTTCTGTTGCTCTGCGCAAGCAATTGAGAAAATTTTTGGCAGTTGTTCAACTTGAAAAAAGCTTGCTTTATTGCTTTTGCAAATTTTACGATGCTGCAAAAACAAGAAAAAAGCCTTCACTTTAGTCTTAAGCAGACAGAGCTATATGAATTAAACAGCGTTTCAAACATGCCCGCTGAAATTGACATCGATGCTCTCAAAATTTTTACAAAATCAAGAACAAATGAGACTGAATATTGGCAAAAAATTAAAAACAGCCAGTCTAAACCCAAGATTTACCGGTTCTAACAAGGAAGTGTACTTCGACTTGCTCACTTTTGAAAAATTTTGAAACCTTAAGACCTAAAGTTACTGCTAACATATGAGTTTACCCACCAACAACCTCAAGGGCGCTTTACTTCATTTAAAAATTATAGTATGGAAAAAGTTCTTCTTATGTTACATTGATCCAAACATATAATTAACTTCTGTCGTTCATTTACTAATTGTTATCAGTTGAAGAATTTGCTTGTGTAGAATAATCACGCATAGCTTAAAGTATCTTTTTCCATAACTATGTAGTACATACAATTTCCTTGAACGCATTATTTTGAAGTAGAAATGCATCTGACGTCACAATGAGATATTTATTACGTACTAACACAAGTTACAAACATCTCGCAAAGAAATTCGAGCGAGCCGTTTTGTCGTGTGTTGGGCGAGACAGCTCAGAAATGGCAGTTAGTCTACGAAGATTTTTTGCTCAATAACACTTTTTAGCTAGCGAGAATGGCCTTTACGAGCTCGCTAGCACGTTCTGTCATGTCGCCCCTGATAGTACTTGCCAGCAATATGACCGATCGCGCAAGCTGTTTTCTGCTTCTATATTCGCTTTTTTTCTTGACACTTTCTCGCTCTTATGGCAAAACCCAGTCAAACTGAACACCTACCAAAAAACTAGAGGCTCATTGTCGTCATAATCACCAAGACAATGGAACATTAAATTTGCGATTTTTCGAAAGCGAATGGGTTTTTAGAGTCATGCTTATGCTGCTGGGTTCAAAATAAATTAAGGCTATTTTTGAAATATTTTCCAAGTGCCATTACAGGTCTCCTTTAAGATGCTCCAAATTCTGAAAAAATAAACTTGAACCGAAGGCATCTTTAACTGTTTTAGTAGCCTAAACATACTGTATGTATTGTCACAACATGATATTGTTATTGTCTTCAATTCATATTATAGTTGCATCATGACTAACCATTGTTGGACGTAACAAAATAATTCACCAGCAATAATTACAAAAAAAAATGTAAAAAATTATAGTACGCGGCGCTGCGCTGACGCTGTGACGTAGTACAGATTTTGGTTTCCACGCTGCGCGGTGCACCAACAACAGCGCGCGGGCGCGTACGCTGCACTGTTGCCATCTCTATTACGCTGCATGAGATTTAGCTAAATACGCTGAATATTTCCTTTTTGCTCAAAATTTTTAAAAATCTTATCAGCAATTCTTTTGCCCCTTTTAAGCTAACCCTAACCCCAAACCTAACCCTAACCCACACCCTAACCATAATTTACAAAGCTTAAAAGAGTACACGAGCGCTCATTCTTACTCTCTTTACGGATGTTACGTCACATGTCATAGAATTTGCTGGCGTATTAAGATATTCCAGCGCTTACTTTAGAAATGAAATTGAATTGATACTGTATCAGCAAGAGTGGAGCTCAGGCGCTAATTTTTACACTCTACTCAACTCTGAAATTTTTTTAACTGACACCGATTCAATTCTATTCCAAACGAGAAACTAGTCATTCAAAACTTACGCAGGGAGCTGCACTCAAGCGTAACGATACTTCGCTTTCGTAATGTTATAGATTGAAGGCTGTGTCCTAGGTGGAATGCCTAGGTCTTCACTGTCTGGTCTTGCGTCCAAGAGGCTAACAAAGGATATTTCAAAACAAACTTGTATTAACAAAAAAGCAAATAAAAAAGACCAATCAAGCAAAAATTTATTGAAGATTACCCGGCTGGGCGGTAAACACTTAAAACTGAAAACTTAATTTAACAGCGTAAAATAAAAAACCTCTTGACACTACTGTCCAAAAAATAAAACTGATTTAACTATACTGTGCTAAATTAAAACGTTGCTTACAAAAAGGTGATCAGCAAACGGCAAAACGGCGCGTCTTTCAGACAACTTTGCAAAGTTTCTTTCGAGCGAATTATGAAAGACGCGCATTACAAAAGTAATATGCAAATAAGGTAAATGAACGTGTTTAAGACAGAACATAAATACCTAGGTTCGAATCTCAATAAAAGATCGTGCTGTAACACGTAAGCAAAAAAACTGCTGCCTCGTAATTGCTATCGCTCAGGCAGGCATCTCGATCTGCTCCAACCCTAACTGTAATGCAAGTTGAAGCTAGTCATGCAAAAGTCACATAGCAAGCCGCATTTAAGCGTAACTCTTTGTTGCCTTTTTCTCATAAGTTTGGTTTAAATACGACATTTTGCTACTGCATTGCGGCAATCTGCATAGTGTAGTGGTTATTGCATTTGCCCTCCAACTGTTGCAATCGGGTTCGATTCGCGCTTGGGTTACGATCTCGTGGAATGGAAGTAGGCCTATATGGAGTATAAACGCAGTGCACAGGAACGTGAAAGGAAATGCACGGAGCAATCTTTTTTTTGCTTTAAAACCTTGCATTACAGTAGGGTTGGGGCAGAAATGCCAGCCTGAGGGATAGCAATTGCGTGGCAGCAGCTATGTATGAAAGCGACGTACCGTTACACTTGAGTGCGGCTCCCTGCGCAAGTTTTAAATGACTAGCTTCTCGTCTCGTTTTGAATAGACGAGTGGCTACTCGATAAAACTCATGCAAACAAAAGCAATCAAGCGTAACAGTACATTGCTTTTTCAAAACGGTACGTTGCTTTTACATCGCTTTCCTTCGCGAACCTCCATTGATCGCGATTCGAACCCATGCTAGATTGTTAGAAAGCGTGCGTGCTTACCACTCGACCACGCTAGACACCAAGACATCAGTCGCATAGCCAGGATTTCGCAAAGGGGGGGGGGGGGGCTTTTTTTGAAGTTTGATTCAACTGTAAACGAACTTTACCCGAATTTTCATTCGTCTTGAAAGGAATTGAGGCAATCGTTTAGTGAAAACCAGGTGATCTCAAAAAAAAAGATCTTCGCCGAAATTCAGAGCGTTTTTTTTATCCAAATTCAAGTGATCTCCAAAAAAAAGAGTCTTCATTTGCACTGACACCCACTTCCACTCGTCATCATCATCTCACGATCTTCTCCTGCTCTCAACCCAATTTCGTTTGGGGGGGGCTATTTTTGTTTTTAGATCAAAAATCAGCCTCAAAACTGCTAAAAACATGCTATTTTGCATACTTTTCAGGCCAATGGGGGGGGGCTATAGCACCATTTGCCCTCCCTAGCTACGCTACTGCAAGACGTAGGGTCAAAACGCCGTATTTAAACGAAATGTATGAGAAAAAAGCAATACAACATTATGTTTGATTGCTGTTGTTTGCGTAAGTTTTATCAACTAGCTTCTAGTCCAAAATTTTTACAACAACACTCCACTCCAAAACACTCCGAGACAAAAATAAACTTCGACGAAGAATTTGAACCAATTGCCATACTGCTCAATATTCTGATATTCTATTTGATAAGTCTAGCCTAATCACATATTCTGATATTCTATTTGTAGAGAGCAACAGTAGTTGCTCATTCCACTACCAACTATCACTACAGCTTAAATGACTAGTTTAAAGTCGGACTTGAGCTTCATTCTAGTTGCTAATTTTTTTTTTTTTTAATTGAAACTCCGGCTCCACTCTAGAAGCAGCAGCTTAATTGTTATTGTTATCACACAACTGCACACTACTGTACTAAAGTAAATAGCCTAGGCTGCATTTATTTTGATATACTTTGAAGACGTAGAGTCGAGGACACAAGGCTCGAGGCCAAGGCCAAAGACAGCTCTACCAAGGATAGACCCTCTTGAGGCCAAGGACAGAAATGCTCGAGTCCAAGGCCAAGGACAAAAGACACAAGCGCAAGTGCTCTAAAAAAAAAAGCTTTTCAGAAAAACTTTTCAGGCGATCTTCAGAAAAAACCGTTTTCCAAAGAATTTTTCAGGCGCTCCACAAACTTTTAACAACTCAAAAAATAGTGCTGTCCTCGAGCCGAGAACAGGGCAATTTTCGAGGACTTGGGCTTCGAGGCCAAGGACTTGACCATTGAGGCCAAGACCAAGGACATCAAAATGTGTCCTCGAGGACTCCACCTCTGATACTTTGGCCAACAGCTCTTTTTTATGAAAATTTTACACATGCTAAATTTGCAGATTGGCTGTTAAATTACAGTTTTTTTTAGCCCACTATATGGTCTAGCTTATAAAAATATATTTCGTGATATTCAAACCTTGATTTATTAGCCTAAATTTTGTTGAAACCAGGGATGTGGAAGCAGCCAAATTTTTAATGCTTCCGTTTCCAGCTCCTCTTGAAGTTTTATGCTTCCGATTTCGCTTCCGCTTCCTCACTTTTGGAATTTTTTGCTTCCGCTTCCTGCTCCGGATAGAATTAGTCGCTTCCGAGTTCGCTTCCCCTTCCAGTCTCTTTCATCAAAGTGCTTCCGCTTCCGCTTTCACAGAAATTTAATCGCTTCCACCGCTTACGCTTCCACATCCATGCTCAGTATGAAACAGTTAATTGTATTTAGTTTAAAAAAAAACAGGCAAGTTTACTTTGTAAGCTATTTCATTCGACTTGTGTTGTCGACAGGGCATGATATGAAATGGAATGGAAGACGATTTTTCCATATTCCGTACTGCCAATTTTCTTCCATTCCAATTCCATTTCATACTAAAATCTTCCATTCCACACTGCAACTTTCTTCTATATTTCATTCCATACTTCCTTACCAAAGAAATTTTAAACTGGAAGCAATGCAACGTATATTTTGCTGCTTTGCGTCTTTGCAATGTTGTAAGCAACCGCTCGTGAAGGTGCGTCAACAACACTAAGCTGCAACTAGCGGGATCTGCTATGCATATTGCACCTGGTTTAATGCATAGGCGTAGCCAGAATTTTGGATTGGGGGAGGGCTAAACCGTAAATCACATGCAATGACGTCATCACAAAAGTTCGAAAAGAGAGACTTTTTATGGGACAAAGAATGAAAGATCAAAAGCTGGGGTTTGATTGAGCACGTAACCAGGATTTGCAAAAGGGAAAAGACTAAAACCGCAAGTTAAAAAGTTTTACCAACATATTAAAATTGGGAGACGTGGTGAGCAAATTAGTGCAACTCAAACGTGTCACAGACGGGGCTTGGGGGCAGAGCCACCATCTGCCGGAGGCTATAGGAGTCTGGGGGCGAAGCACACAGCCGGTGGGCAATTTTTTGTACGTTTTTGGAAAAAAATGGCTATTTTAATGCCATTTGGATCACATTCCGCACGTTTTCAGAGCCATTTGAAAGAACAAAATTTTTGAGATTTAAAAGCCAATTGAACACCCCCCCCCTTTACTTATGGGTCAAGTCCAAAACACGTTAAAAATCTTGCATTTTGGGGTTATATTTTGTGACTTGGCCTGGTCAGGGGAATTAAGGTACATTGCTTTCTGCAACATTTTTAGCATTTAATTATTTACTCGAAGATTTGCCGTTGAAGATTTTTGTTTTGTCATGAAAATAACCAGTTTTAGGAATATGTACGACCAGGAGCCTAGGTACCCTCGATTCAACTTCAATAATTTGTTCAATAAGCATTTCCCCTAACGAAGTTTTTTTCAAAAGCGTTTTGTCGCGTGAAAACTGACGAGATGGTGGTGAATTGTTATTTAAAGTTGGTAGGTGGTGAAGGTGGAATTTAAAATTATTTCAAGTTGGTACATCAAGGTGAATTTAAACAGTATCCGTTTTTCGTTCGTTTTTGTCCGTTTTTTTGCGTTTTTGCTTCTCCGTGAACAAGTATGTCCTTTCTTATCCGCAATTTTATTTGTCCATATCCGCACTAACCAAATTGTCACATACTGGACAAATGTTGTCCGAAAAAATTATTTTGCAAAGGGGTGCAACCGTACAACCTTATTTTTGAAATATCGCTCTTACCGTTGATACACAAAGTTACTGAACAAAATTTTTATCAATAGCCTATGTAACAGTCTACTTAGTGTGGATATGGACTTATACAAATGCGGATGAAAAAGCGCATACTTTTTCAAGGAGAAGCAAAACGTTCAAAAAATGGACGAAAACGGACGAAAACCGGATACTGTGTAAATTTACCTCTGGATGCAATAAATGGTTACTAATCATGTTATTGCGATATAAAAGTTAGCTGGGGGCCTAAAACATATTATTGCATAAAAACGTTACATGAGGGCCTGAGATTGCACCTTTTAGAACAAAAACACTGAATTTTTCCCTGCCCGTACATTTAAATTGGTTTGCAAAAAGTTAAATTGAGAGAGCCCGGACCCATAGGCGTAGCCAAGATTTTTGATTGGGGGGGAACCAAAACCACAAATTACATGCAATGACGTCATCAGAAATTTTCAAAAAAGGATATTTTTGTGGGGCAAGATATTGTAGAATGAACAATCTGAAGCCGTAGCCTGTTGGTACTCAGCCAGAATTTTGGTGAAGGGTGAGGGCAAAAACTATTAGTTAGAAAGCGAAAATGTCTAAATTAGGAGACATGTTGAGTAAGCTAGTGTACTCAAACGTATCACAGACGAGGGTCTGGGGACGGAGCCCCAGCCGCCGTTGACTATGAGGTCTGTGGGCAAAGCCTCCACCAGCTGGACGATTTTTGTAAGTTTTTGGAAAAAACAGCTATTTTAATCTCATTGGATCACATTTCGCACGTGTTCTGTTCAGAGCTATTTGAAAGAACTAGATTTTTAACATTTGAAAGCAATTGAAAAACTTTTACTGCTCAATCCTCCTTTTACTTGTAATTAAAGTCCAAAACACGTTAAAAATTTTGCATTATGGTGTAAAATTTTAATTGTAAGTGATTTGGTCCAGGTAGGGGGAAATAGGGAACATTGCCTCCTGCAATATTTTAGCAGTAAATAATAATCCACTCAAAAAGATTTCTTAGAAATTTTTGTTTGATTATGAAGTTAACCAGTTATAGGAGTACATGTACGGCTATGGGGCCCAGGCCCCCTCAATTGAAATTCAATAATTTGTTCAATAAGCATTTTTCTCTAGCTATTTTTTAAAAGTATTTTGTGCGGAAAAACTGGCGAGGTGGAGGTGAATTGTTTTCGAAAAATGATACAATAGATGGTTACGCTTGCTAAACATGTTATTCCCGAGCAGGATTTACATTGCGGGGTCTGTGGCATTTAGGAAATTTTTTGTAACATCTTCCTGCCGAGTTTAAGTGGAAACCAAAAAAAATTCCACTATCTGAGCGAGGAGCCCTGTACTGTGCCCAGGGGCGCCGAGAGCCAGACGTGGACCCGGGGTCAGCTCAAATATTAGGCATCTCCGGTTTGGTGTGCTCCAAAACAGAAGGTGAAAATGCCTCGATTTTGATGTGATCTCAAAAAAGAAAAAACAGGTCTTCGGTCTTCCGCACACTGATTTCTCAGTGTCATTTCGATGGGCCCTCTGCTGGGCCCCCTAAAGCCAACGGGCCCCTTGATGGGCCCCCTGAAGCCCATGGGCCCCCTGATGGGCCCCCTAAAGTTCATAGGTCCCGGGGTCATTGTCCCCCCCTGCCCCCCACTCTCGGAGGCCCTGACTGTGACATATGACAAATACGGCGCTGGTTATTGCATTAAGTTCATAAAAAATTTAGATGAAGCCCGAGGTAGCAACTTTTAGGACAAAACTTTCGATTTCACCCTCGTTATACGTTTAAATTGGTTGGAAAAATTGAATTAAGGGGGTGCGCCGGGCTCCCTGGTAGTCAATATTATTTATTGTTAATTACTGTTGTACGCTTATACTGTTGTACGCAAAGATGCTAAAAGAAACTGAAAATGAAGAAACAAGGGTTTTTTGTCAAATTTTTGTCATTGGTGGCTTTTGGATTGAAGGGGCCCGGGCCCCTGAGCTATCCCTTTGGCTACGCCTATGATTTTGAGATAAGATCGCGCCCTTAAGTTCTTTCATAAAAAAAAATTAAAGAAAATTCATATAACTTATTTTCAAAACGTGGAGGACTCGAGTCAAGTCACTTGACATTTTTTTGAAACCTCCAAGAATTGCATGACATTATTATGACAAGGACACGTGGTCGTCATTATCATTATTTATACTTTTGTGCGCGTAAATCCTAAATTAAAGAATCTGCAATCCCGGACCAGGACCACGCACTGGCTATGCTCTTACTATATTTATCATTGGTAATATTTCCGTTGGGGGGGGGGTTGCATTACCGCCTGTGTAATAGCATTAAGTTCATAATAATGTTTAACGACGGCCTGGGGTTGCAACTTTTAGGACAAAAATCTTGAATTTCTCACAGGTTTTGTGTATAAATAGTTAAAGATTTGAATTAAGGGACCCCTGGCCCGGGACTCTTGGTCGTCAGCTAGGGGCCCCAAGGCTTCTTGGTTGTTGGTTAGGGGCCTTGGGGGCCCCTGGTTGTCAGTTAGGAGCCCCGGGGCCCCCTGGTTGCCAGTCAAGGGCTCGGGGCCTCCTGGTTGTCGATTTGGGGCCCCGGGGCCCTCTGGGTGTTAGTTAAGGGCCTTAGGGGCCCCAGGGCAATCTGATTGTTAGTTAGGGACCCTGGAGGCCCCTGGTTGTCAATTAGGGGCCCCAGGACCTCTTGGTTGTCAGTTAGGGGCCTCGGAGCACTCTAGTTGTCAGTTGGGGGCTCCGGGGGTCCTGGTTGTCGATTAAATGCCCTGAAGCCCCTGTTTGTCAGTTAGGGGGCCCTGGTTGTCGGTTACGGGCCCCGGGGCCTCCTGATTATTAATTAGGGGCCCCGGGGCCACCTGGACGTTAGTTAAGGGCCCCGGGGGTCCCTCGTAGTCATTAATATTTCTGGTAATTACTGTTATGTGAGTAATTACTGAAAAAAAATCGCAACTAAACATCGCTAGATAATTTTTCATGGTTGGTGGTATTTTATTGGGGGGAGGGGGGGGGGAGGCGGGCCCCCTGGGCCCTCCTGGCTACACCTATGCCCAGACCCCCTGGTTTTCAATATTAATATTATTGCTAATTGCTGTTGTACGCATGTACTGTTGCACTCGAAAGTTTCTCATTTTTTCTCATTCATTTATTTTTTTCATCAAGCGCAGCGACACATTACGCAAGCAGTTACACAGTTCCGAGATAAATATGTACATTAGACAAAGTTCTTGATGAGGTGATGGCGAAGGACTACATGTCATCGAGTCAACCATCACTTGCACTCCGCCTCAAAGGTCAGGTATCGTTACTGTTATTATCTAGATTAGCCAATTCCTAAAAGCAGTAGGGTTGGATCTTTTGTTGGATCGATTAAGAAACTTGAAATATAACTTAAAAAAATTATTTCTGAAATTCGATGTGAAATCTAACTTAAATTTATTTGCACTGTAGTTTTTTGTACGTACACAAGAATTTCAAACTTGGAAAGCTTTGGATTTGACCAATCCTACTAAAAATACTAGTAATTATTCCAAAGCAAAAAAAGACTAAAAAAAAAAATATGTACACTAGAAAAAAATGCTAAAAGAAACTGAATAAATAATAGGCTTTGTGTCATCATTTTTATCATTGGGAGCATTTCAATTGAGGGGGAGGCAGAGGGCCAGAGCCTCCCTGGTTGCGCCAATGGTTTAATGATTACCGTACAAGTTTGCT
The DNA here is from genome assembly GCA_963965965.1 of Trididemnum nubilum. Lineage (NCBI taxonomy): Eukaryota > Metazoa > Chordata > Ascidiacea > Aplousobranchia > Didemnidae > Trididemnum > Trididemnum nubilum. The sequence goes on from OZ014484.1 coordinate 805,828, forward strand.
CTCATGTCAACATAAAAATTTGTCATAACGAAACTGCTAAAGAACATTTAACGTAATAGAAATACCAAGCTTCAACATCAAAAAGAATTATTGTTAGCTGAAAAACTAAAAATCTAAATAAAGTGGTAATGAAATAGTAAATACGAGTTTTATTGACGATGTAAGAAAACAAAATTTAGGACTTGGCAAACTGTCAATCTCACAAAAACAAAAAAACAAGTCAAATCTGTCAAAGTCGTCAACTGTAGAGGTTCGGCGCCCTCTACAAACAAATTGCCCAAGGTTTGCGCTTCTTTCACTTAAAATTGGTTATGAAATTCTATTTTGGAAACCTATTCGATGTTTGTTTGCTTCGAAACCTTTTGCAGCATTCGCTGCAATTATTGTGCAGCATTTTTTTGCTACGAATAGCTAAAAAACACCGTAGGTGGTAGTAATAAGTCTATTACAATGATGAATTGAAGTGTTGTTTCGTTTCAAAAATTTGGAATTTACTGAAGAGAGAATGAACTCAAGTAACTTTTAGTGCTATCGTTTCGCTTCAATTAATCTTCGTATTTAGCTCGTGCTACAGCCTGATCTTTTTAATCGTCAGATATTCTTAAATGTTCTTCAGTCTAAAGTGTCCAAAATGCGGAGAGTTTCGACATTTTTCTTGAGATGCTTGCTGTAAGTTTATTACGCCCCCCCGCCAATAAAGCTATACGAAACAGTAAATATTGTGGTTGAACGACCTTGAGATTATAAACGGTTAACCGTGAGACGAATCGCCACACAACAATCGCATAAATGCTACAAATTGGAATGTACTTACTATGATGCAATACGTACGCTGTTTGCGCAATATAAACAACCAAAGTATCGCGATTTGTCGACAATAATACGCGTAGATATTGAAGTTGAATACTTCTGCGACAATATTATTTATCACCACGAGACATCAGTATGTATTTTTCTGTAAATACAATGCACAAAATGTAGTATGGAATTGGTATGGAAGTATGGAAGATTGTCTTCCATTTTATTTTTGAAATATTCCATTCCATTCTGGCATCTTCCATACCGAAATTTTCGTTCCATTATATTCCATTTTCCATACCATGCCAGGTTGAAAATTGGGAAGCGCCTGATTTTGAAAAAATTGCTTCCGCTTCCAGCTCCTTTTCAACACTTTCGCTTCCGAGTTCGCTCCTACTTCCAACCTCTTTCATCAAAGTGCTTCCGCTTCCACAAAAAATTATAACCGCTTCCGCTGCCACATCCCTGGTTGAAACTCAGTCTAAGCCTATTTTTTTCTGCAAAGTAACCTACAGTAATAACTTACAAATGCTTGTCAACCTGACAATCGCATTTTACTTTGTACAAATTTAATCTAATGCTTTGCAAAGAGCGCCCATATACTTTTTTATATTTTATAAATTATGATTAGGTTTTGAGTTGGGGTTATGGCTAGGCTAGAAAAGCGATTTTCTCTATGGATAACGCAACGTAGATGCAAAGCGGAAATAACGTAGTAGAATATGCTGCCGGTTTAATAGCAACCAAAAACAGCAGCACAATTGGCAGTGGCCTTGGCCTCGAGGACGTCCTCGAGGACAGATTTTGAAGTCCTTGGCCTCGAAGGTCAAGTCCTTGGCCTCGAGGCCTCAAGTCGTCGAAAATTGGCCTGTCCTCGGCTCGAGGACAGCAGTATTTTTTGAATTGTTAATATTTTGTGGAGCGCTTGAAAAATTTTTTGGAAAACGTTTTTTTTGTGGAAATCGCCAGAAAAATTTTTGTGAAGACCTTTTTTTTTTTTTTTTGGAGAGCACTTGCGCTTGTGTCCTTGCTCCTTGGCCTTGGCCTCGAGCATTCCTGTCCTTGGCCTCGAGAGTGTCTGTCCTCGGAAAGGCTGTCCTTGGCCTTGGCCTCGGATTTTTTTTGTGTCCTTGGCCTCGAGCCTTGTGTCCTCGACTCCACCTCTGCGATATTGACAAAATGCACCCCGTTTTCGAGAAGAGCGCTAAATTTCGGTGCCAGGATGCATGGCCAAATAGGAGAAACTTCAAAATTAATGTCAACAAAACAAGTTTGAAAAATGACCGAATATGAAGTTGTGCGATGTTAAAAATTTTAGTAACATTTGCGTTTTTTTTTTTCACTGCGCAAAGTCGAATCGCGTGACTTTAGAAGCATTATATTGCCGGATTCGCAGTGGTCTTGATCTGTGATAGGCCTACGCATACAAGTGTACAGATGCAGTGGGATTACTAACCAACGGAGTGAGACTACTTGGAAATTTCAGCCTGTCTACTTGTACAGGGTTGAAAATTCTCAGCATTGGATGAAAAACAAGCTGATCTGCGGTAGCATTGTCAGAATATCTTTGTTTTAACTGCTTAAGTTAAACAACACTGAGCGATGGAAGATGATCGTCTGACTCTTTGTCGGTGAGTTACAGTACAGTAGTACCGTAAGGAATCGACCTACTGATATCAGTATCATTGCATCTTCTGTCTTGTGTTCAATCTATATGCACTGATAGCCTAAAGGTCAGCCTGTCTGAAGTACCGGTAGGATTGTACATTACTCATTAGCCTACCTCTGATATTATACCCTGTGGTGTAAAGTAACAAAATACTTTTATTGTAATAATAAGTCAATGAAGATGTTTTTTTGACGTTTTTGACTTTGATTAAAAAAAAAAAAAAAAAAAAACTTTTACTTGAGTTGATTCCTACTCAAGTACTGGTCTGCTGGTAGTTTTTTTGAATGGTGCTTTTTGAGTAGTTTTTTTGTGGCTACTTTTACTTGCTTACTTTTGGAGTGAAGTAACACTACTTACCATAAGAAGCCTAGTATTTTGATTCAGAGAAGTATGAAGTAGCCTATTGTACTACAATATTAAATTTAAACCACAAATTCGTCAAAACGATTGACTTTTTCACCAGCAATTGTTCAAATTTAGTAAAGTTAGTTGACTTTTTCTCCGTTTTCAGCTGGCAACTCTTGCGTTAGAGGTCAGACCACCACAATGACTGTAGCATTGCCTTTTTTCTATGTGTGCACATACATATCATTTGGCAAACAGCAGTTCAAGATGGTTTTATTTTCACGTTCGTTGTTCGGTATCTGCCCTTCATTAGCCTACATACTGGCATAGATGTTTACTATGTTAGAAATAAATCATGAAAGAAGCAATCAGAGATATAAATTTGCCAAAAATGCGTCCTATACTGGCACTAGTAATTGCTAAATGTTTCTATTGCTAAATTCTAAACTATTGAGCCAAAAACCACACACCATTTATGCAATAAACAATATCAGATATATATTGTCAGATTGTGGGTACTGTAATATATTGTTCCATCTTCAATGTAATTACAATATGTTTTCAATATGACAAGCAATATTGTCCCGGTACAGATCCAGACTATCTAAATCTAAATGGCTATCTGCAATAATTTTGTGTGATTTAGTGACGTAATGTTTATCAGGCTTCTGCTGCCTTCACATGTGAAATAAATCAAATTACAAAAATCCGCGATGATTTTGATTAATTAATCCGAAAAAGGATATTGCAGATTGGCAAGTGATCTATCAACAGATGCAGAATGACCTCCTGAGTCATGATTTGTTAATTGTTTTGTTTTATTAGCGTTGGGTAAAAATTATATTTCAAAATTTTAAATCAATGACGTTGTCATTTTTAGTTAAACTTGCTTCTTTGTATGCTTTATAAAGTGCCTATTAAATGGAAAGCAAGATTTGAAAAGCAAGTCAAAATCGAGATTGGGCGATAGTTCTTAGGATTACTTTTGTCTTCTTTTTTGTGGATGGGAATGATTTTGACATGGGTATATACTGGAACAGTTTTCAGGAAAAATGTCATTTACAAATGCAAACTCGAAGAAGAATTGCAGTTTGGGTGCAACATTGACAGCAGCTATGCAAAGGTAGTGGGCAGAAATGTTTTCATGGCCAACAGCTTTATTCACGTTAAGCGAGTACATTGTGTTAGCAATTTTCTCGCAGGACGGTGCTGCTAAAAATATTGATTCAAAAACGTTTTTGGATAAATAATTTTGGTAGTGATTGTTTTTATTTTTGGGAATATCCTCATCCTATCTAAATTGTTTACCTATTGTACCAAAAAAATTGTTAAAAAGCACGGCTATTCCTTTTTGGTCAAGTAATTCGCTTTTGTTGATAAAATCTTTGGCTGCTGAAGATTTTACCTTTGCAGTTGGATGTACTGATCGTATAATTTCCCATGTAGATTTAGGATTAGGTTTTCCAACAATATTGCAAAGTGTTGTTTTTTGCTAATGCCATCGATTTACCTAGTTACCTTGATTAAAAATTTATGATCAGAATTTTTTTCATTTTCATCTTCTTACAAAAAATGATAGTGAACATCAACAGTCTTTTGCGGATGAGGTATAGAAGCTTTTGTAAGTCACGGTTTGTTTTTCAATGTTGTTTGTGGATGAGATAATTGTGTAATTGGGGCATGGGCATCAATTGTTGATCATAGTTCGTTTACAAAACCATTCAAATGTTATTATAATTAAAGTGATTGAGAACGTCGCAGTTTAAAAAATATTAAGATAGATTTTGGTCTAGTTTATTATGAAAATCTTCACAATTGAACTTTGAGGTGTCCCTATGGTACTTGGTGTTTTTGCATGCTTGTAAGGAATTATATTTTTATGTCATTAAATATACGAACTGTAATATAATGATCGGTTAAGTCCAACAAATTACAAAAGGTGCAATTTTTTGTTTCGAATTATTGATGATTATATGATCCATAATGGTAGAAGTTGCAGAAGTCATCTGAGTGGAGAGAGTAATTAGGGGAATAGCGCTATTACATATCATTATGTTAATGTAATCATTGGCAATTTCGGATTGGTTAAATTTATCTAAGTTAATATTTAAGTTTCCCAGCAAATATATTGTTTTATTATTAGTGGAGAAATGGTTGATGCAAGTGGAAAGAACTTCATGGAGTTTGTTGATATTAGTTAATGATGGGTGAAGGTATATGACCCTAACATTTACGGTGCAGTTTTTTGTATATGTGATTAACCACAAGGATTCTGAATTATACAGAGTAAGTTGATTTTTTGACAGTTCAAATTTAAGTTTTTTTGAAAAATAAACCCCAGCTTTTCCAAAAGTTAATGCGAATTTACGTGAATAAAGCTGTAACCAGTAATTGAAATATCAGTCAAAGGCTCATCTTTAATATGAGTTTCAGCAAGGCATGTTACAAAAGGCAAAAATTCAAGTGATTGAAGAAAATTATACATTGCATCCAAATTTTTGTAAAGGGAACGAATGTTAAAATGCATAAGAGTCAAAGAATTTTTGAAAGAGAAAGGTTGCAGATTTACAACGTCAAGGTATCAACAATTCTAATGTTACTCACAACACCATTATAGCCTACCAGTTGTCGCTCAGATTCTCATTTCCCTTAAGATATTTCTTTTTTGGTGTGGCTTTTTGCTAGGCCGAATAAATTCATTTAGATCTGATCCATTTGCCACCAAAATAGCCATTGCACAATTCCAATGCAAACAAAACTGAAACACTCACTGTCGGCATGCAGCAGTGCAGAATGCCATTTATGTATGCTTTAAAATTTGACTTACAGATATAGCAGCAAGGTATGAAGAGCAATCTTATATATACTACAGTTTCATAAAGTTATTTCCAGTATAATAGTTAATTTATGTAACCCATTGTCATAATTAACTTATACAGTCAAGAATAATTGCTTAAGTATAAGTTTTTTCGAGCAATAATCGACCCCAAACAACTCCTGCCAACCACACAAACCCTCCGCGCACGTGGAAGAGTACTTGTGCAGAAGAAATCTGCTCATGCGGACCAACCAACCCGAAAAAAATTCTTCCGTACCAACCAGAAGAAAAATACTCTTGTGCAAAAATACCCGCTGTCGACAGAACTCACTTTAAACAGGAATAATCGACTTTTGGCGATTAGGAATGATGACTCAATCACAGGTTAAATCATCTAGCTCAGCAATTGCAATTAACACAATTTGAAAATTTCAAAATACTGTGGAATTTCTATTTTTTGATCATCTATATAAAAGCACATCAAACAGTACCGGTATTCACTCTCAACAGCTTTCCAAATTGTTCTTTCATTTTTTTCAAATGAGCTTTTTTGTAAAACAACACATAACTTAGTTGGTGGGTGATCACAAACATATATGTAAGAGCTTTTATTGTCTTTTTTGTTGAGTTTTTCTTTGTAAGTTCTTAGATGTTTTGCTGATTGAAAGATACAGCTTTTATCTTGCATATTAACCAGTTTGATGACTATAGGTTGAGTTATTCTTTTTCCATTTTTTGCTAGCGGGTGCTGAGGCAATCTATGTATATCTGCTAGTTCAATGTCATTGGGGTCATCAGCTTTGAGTTTGCTTTTGAAAAGGTTTTCAAATTTTAGATGTGTCTTCTCTTTTTTCTCAGATGTCCTCCTTCGCTAATTGTGAATCTGGACATCCTAACCTTTTGCTGTATGATTCTGCATAATCATCTTGTTTTCACAATTGATTTGAATTTTTTCAAGTTCTTTTATTCTCTCAGTTAGTTTGAATATTGTATCTTCTTCAGGTTTGGTAACAAGACCACTTTCAATTTCTTCGATTTTGTCTTCAACCTGTCCCTCCAGTAAGGTTAGTCGGTTGTTAAAACTGTTAATTTTAGGGTTAATTTCATTCAGTAGTTCTAATTTGTTTAGCACTTGATCAAGCTTGATTTCAGATATCATATTGTTTGCCAAAATTTGACTCGTTTTGCTCAACTGTGAGGTCGCTGCCTTGAAAGATCGCGTACAAACCCCAACGTTAATCTAACAAAGGAAAAAGAGCTAATAAGCTCCCACTCGTTTGAAAATGAAGCTAGGAGCTCGTTCATCGGGATGAAACATTTTATTCAAAACAACGTTCTCTATATTCTCTATATTCAAAACTATATTGGGGAGACTGGGCGTAGTTTGAAAACCAGAAAACGTGAACATTTCGATGCAGTCAAAAGAATGGATGTAAAAAAGTCCGCTTTGTGCCAACATATCGTAGATTTTGATCATTTTATAGCGTGGGATGAAGCTAAAATTTTGAAAATGGAAGCCAATTACAGTAAACGCCGCACAGCGGAGAGTTTTTTCATAAATCAAAGAGCTACTGAAGTAAACGTTTTAAACAGAATTGACGGCGCTAACATGCCCGTTGTTTATGGTATGCTTATGGATTAATTTTCATGTTATGTTTTTTGATGGTAATTTTTTTTTTTGATAGGCCATACGTAACTTAATACACATTATATAATACTTTTGGCAGATGTAATAATTTTTCTGTGATATTGCATGTTGTAATAAGAAATGTTGTATATTTTTTTGTTGTTACGTCACAAGAGTGTATTCCTGGTCACTTGCATTTTTCTTATAAGTTTCATTTGTATTTTTGCAAACAAGAAATGCGTTACTGTTCTGAGGATGCTCCCCGGACTGGGGAGCGAAACATTAACTGTAATAAAAAAACTACATCGGAGAACGTTGTTTTGAATAAAAAGCTCCCACTCTTTGCTCTCTTATTCTCTACTTTGCTCTCAAATAAGTGCTACCAAAGATAATCATACGTTGTAGAATACTGCTGAAAGTTGTGTTGATGTGTCGCCTGTATATGCTTTGTGTGTGTATTGTGCAAATGACGCATCGTGCAGCACGATTTGCTACAGCAGTTAAATCAGTTTTTGAGCGCAAAAAGTGCATTTATGTGGACTCCTCTAGTGCAAATGTGCAGTTTGTGTACTTCTCTGGTGCACATATGCACTTTTCACGTGCACATCACATGTGCATGTGCATTTTAGAAGTTTTCTGTCAGAATGCGCTCATTACCAGATAAGTGTCTCACGTGCACAGTTTGCAAGACAAGTAGAATGGTAAGCAATGTAGCTTAGTTGATAAGAGATTGGGAAAAAACAGTTTTAACTCTCTAAAGCTGGCCGGTTCATGGTTGCTTTGCTGAAATGTCTTGAGAGCACACTTTAGAAGAGAGTAGACTGGTTGCTCAGCTAAAGTGTTTCGGCTGCACACTGCACAGCACACTTTTAAAGAAAGTAGATTGATGGTAGGCTATCTTATTAGTTCAGAATTGACGAGAGTTGGAAACTCAGCTATGACATGCACTTCGTCCAAAGTGCGCATGTGACATGCACATGAGAAGTGCACATAATTACACATGCACACTTTGTGCTCAAAATCTAGTTCAACCCCATCTCATGATAAGCTAACACTTGATCATAAAACAACAAAATGCTTTTGATGCATTGCTGCAGGCACAATAATTCTTGTGGTTTGATTTGATTACAACATAAAAATCAGAACTAGAACAAAATAGTCATTTCAAATTACCAGAATCAGAAAATGATTTTGAATCTTTGGAACGATCGACACTCGTATCGTGTGTTCCTTTGTTTTCACTCGGCCATTTTTAAATTAAAGAGTTCAAAGTTTCAGACTTTTGCTTATAACTCGAGAACAGTTTGGTCTAACTACATGAAATTTTGACAGTAATTTGAGGTTAATGAGTTGTATGCTTGTACCAAATTTCGAGGTAATAGGTCACATGACTTTGATTTTAAGACCCAAAAACCGTCTGGAAAATTTGGCATAAAAAGCGATCTCATTCAAAAACGGCTTAATATGTATGGCAAAAAATATTTCACATGGTAATATGTCTCAAGATACCCTTTCATCCCTACCAACCCACTTTTGGCCGCAATGAGTTTTTTCCCTTTTTTTTTCTTTCAAATCTTTTATGTTTTTTTCCTCAATCACAAAACATTGAAATCTAATTTTAATGTAAAGTTGTTGACCTGTAAACGCAATTTTGTCTCCCAAAACGTTTTGGGGCCACTCTCCCGTGAACCTCCACAAAATGAGACCCCAAAAATCGATTTTTTTAATGGCTCAAGCTAGGGCGCCAGTTTTTTTGATTTCAGCAGATATTTAACAGACAAATATTTTGACATAATTGGGGGGTACCACCCCCCGGGGACCCCCCAAATAGACCTCCAAAAATCAATTTTTTGAATGACTCAAGGTATGGTGCCAGTTTTTTCGATATCAGTAGATACTGGTATTTAACAGACAAATATTTTGACATAGTTTGGAGGTGCCATCTCCCCCTTGAGACCCCCCAAAAATCAATTTTTTGAATGGCTTATTCTAGGATGCCATTTTTTGATATCAGTCGATATTTAGCAGACAAATATTTTGATCTCTTTTGGGGGTACAACCCCCCCAAATAGATCTCTCCAAAATCAATTTTTTAAGTGGCTCAAGCTAAGGTGTCAGTTTTTTTGATATCATTAGATATTTTACAAACAAATATTTTGACGTAGTTTTGGGGTGCCACCCCCCCTCCACCCCATGGACCTTCAAATGGACCACCCAAAAATCAATTTTTTGAACAGCTTAAGCTAGGGTGCCAATTTGTTTTAATATCAGTAGAAGTTTAACAGACAAATATTTTGACATAGTTTATGGGTACTACCACCCAATTGGACCCCCAAAAATCAAATTTTTAACAGCATAAGCAGAGATGGGCATTTTCAAGATCAAGATCTTCAAGATCAAGATCAAGATCACTTTCATTTTTAAATGTCGCGTACAGTAAACATCATCAAGGCCAGGTTATGTGATATTTTGAAGCTATTTCATGGTTCCGACATGGAATGGAGTCTAAGCTGGAGTGGAGTTTAATGGAAGGAGCGGAATGGAGTCTAAAAAAATTCTTTTAGTTTACTGTCTATTATCTACGATGTCATAAAATACACAATGTCATGAAAAAGGATTTTGTTCTGACCGGTGGGATGGTCGAGTGGCAGATGCGTCTGGCTTCAAAGGCGAATCTTGTGTGGGAAACTGTGTTTGATACCTGTGTCAATCAAATCTAACATAAGTTGCCGATGACCTGCCACTGTTGCAACATTAAATTGTGTGCCCTTGATGCTTTTAAGTGGAAATGGGCCCCGCAAACTCGCGACAACCATAAAGGGTATTAAAGCATGTATAATGAAGATTTGACATATTTGATTTGATTTTGTTCTTGAATTTCGTTGTTGTTATACAAAACTAGCTAAAGTATCCTAGAAGGGTTTTCGTGATTATTTAAACTAGTAAAGTAGCTACAAAAAGTTTGTGAGTGTCAAATGTCTTACGTTATTAGCGAAATCAGCACTGCCATTGCCCATTGATAGTCAGTACTGATGCAGCATTTAACATTTATAGCTTACCCCCCCATCATCACCACTATCTCTCTTTGATTACTAAAAGTAAAGTGATCGTGATCTTCAAGATCACAGTGTTTGACTGATGTGATCTTTGATCTTCAAGATCACATTTTTTTGATGGTCTGATCTTGGTCTTCAAGATAACCAAAAGGTGGCGGTCTTGCCCATCTCTGAGCATAAGCTAGGGTGCCAGTTTGTTTTGATATTAGAAGATATTTAACAGTCAAATATTTTGACATAGTTTGGGGGTACCACCTCCCTCGGGACCCCCAAAAATCAACTTTTTCAATGGGAAGCAAGGGCGCTAGTTTTTTTGAAATCTGTAGACATTTGTGTCAGTCGTTCAAAGGGGTTGCTCCTCAGTAAGCTCCCATCTAGTTTGCAATTTGATATAAAATTTTGAAATAGACAATCCCTATATACTTTCATACAGTACAGTAATCAAACCAGAGCAGAAAGACACTGCAGGTCTACTAGGGGCTAGGCCTGTAGCAGGACCATTACCGGTGATCTCTTCACAAAATGATTTTGTCTCAGTGATTTTGCCCCAAAGTGAAGGTTAGGGCAAGGCAGCTCTGGGGATAAAAAAAATTGAATGACTGCTGTTCTCACTCAATGCTTAATTTTTTATTTTGCAATAGTACAATTTATGGTGGGCAGATAGGTCTCTTCTGTCTTCAGAATGCTGTTAGTTATGTAATCACTTTGTGATGAAATCACTTTGTAACGAAATCACTAGCAACCTAGTAAGACTAACATAATGGTTGCTGGTACTGATGCCCTACCTCCTCTGTACCACCTGAAAGACCGAAAATTGCCTGTTTCAAAAGACCAACATGGTTGTTGAATTGCATTTTTTTTTTTCAGGTCAATGCCATTTCAGATTTACTGTTCTGTGTTATATACTGTTTTTTCTTTTTCAGGTCGATGCAGCCGCAAGATGCAAATGTTTCTGGCAATGTCCATGGAGGAACTCTATTAAAATTGATTGAAGAAGCTGGTTTGATAGTTAGCACCAGACATTGTAATATTGGGAATAAGAATGAGGTACTGTAGGCTACCATTGTAATTGTATTGACATTTACTGTAGTTACAGTACTACAGTGATTTTTTTTCAGAGTGACTATTTTACTGAAAATTTTTAAGTCTAAAGTTAAACTGTAAAGTATTAAGCAGTGTTTCTCAACCTTTTGTGGTTCACGACCCCTTTTAAGAGTTCCATACAGCCAGCGACCCCCTTTTTGTTCTACTTTTTGTGCGAATAAAAATTACCACAAAAAACGCTTTCAAGATATTTAATTTCAAATAGCTGCTCAATTTTACATCTGTTTGTGCAACGGTTGACATTGCAACAGCAAAGCCAATTTAGGAATTCGTGTTTTAGTGCTCGATAAAGCCAATCTTATATCATCTTCAACTTTCTTTCGATTTTGTGCTTTCGTTTTTGATATGTACAAGAGCTGAAAAGTCGCTCACGCTGAGGCATGATATGTTTTGGCAAATGAAAGTAATATTAGAAAAGCCATTCCAGATACTTATGGGTAGGATTTGCGCATAGCACACTAGAACTGAGAGAGTGCCATTTTCTGAAAAAAATCACGTGCGGACGAATGATTTTGATGATCATAAAATTGGTCTTGTAATTCATCGGAAACATCACCAACATCCACAGTAGTCAAGAACGGATTTCGTACAAATACGGCTTCTTGTTCTTTAAGCTCAGAAAAATATCGTTTAAACACAGTTTCAAGAGATTGAAGCTGCTTTGTAATCGACGTATTCAAATGTTTATTGAGTTGTACGTCTTCTTAAATAGCACTGGACAAGTTTTCAAATATGGCGATATTTCCTAGTATCACTTAGCAAATTTGGCTTTCCAACTAGGCTGCACATTGCATTTATTGCAATATTTGTAATAGTAGGCCTACAATCGGTTGACAACTTGCTACGACATAACAGAAAAGCAATTATCAGCATTTTATGAATAACCTTACCACCCCTCATAAAACACCTTCGCGACCCCCAGGTTGAGAAACGCTGGTCTAAAGAGAATAAAACAAGAATGAGGAATGTTCATTTACGCATTGTTTAGTTTTTTTTTAAGGGTTGAAGATGATTGATTAAGGATTGTAGGTTAGGTTTGGATCAGAGTTGATAAAAAATTAGATAGAAATTTCCTGGTGAAATAGTCTCTTTGATTCTTTTATCTCTTCAAATGTTACGTAGTCTACTGAAATGATTTTGTACTCAAATGGAGATATGAAGCACTTTTATATACCGTTACATATTTTTTAGTTTATCATTGTCAAAGCCTAATACATTATAGTTGACTGTTTTAACTTGTTTACTGCTTAGGACCTTAGGTGTGCCTAGTTAGCATATCAATCTATGAGACAGGCCCACTATCATAGTATCCTAGTTTGAAATGTGTCCTATTTACAAATCAAACTATGATTTTAAATCTTGGAAAAAAAGCTTTAGGTGATTTTTCAAGAAACTAGGTATCAATTTACAGATTTATAACTTTGTAACCTGGGATATAGTTTGTTATTTGAATAAAAAATCAACTTTGGTGTATGATCATCAAACAATTTTAATGATGTAAGTTGATACTGTAAAATGACTCCACTTTGGACACTAATTCTGGTTTTGGACAGCCTTTTATGTGGCTGGTTTTGTATTTTTTTTGATTTATGTAAGAGTTCAACGAAATTCCAAAAATCGCTCCAAAGAACAAAAATACTTAAACCGATCACTGGGGAACTGTCCAATTTAGTCCTTGCCACCTGAATGTCAGTTGTTTTGTAGCTTATGGCAAAAATTTAGGCAAGTTTGAACTAATGCATTACAGTTACATGGAAAAGTCCAAAGCAATGCATGAATGTTGTCATATTTGTCTCTAAAATTTCCAACCAGCTGATAATGGAAGATGGTGCTTTTATTACTTTCTGATATAAAATGAAACCTATTGGCTGTCAGCTCACTATACCATTCACTATTTTTGAAAGAATATACTTTTGGTTACCTTACACTATTGCATGAATTTATAGGCTTATCCCATAGTTGCGTTTAACTTTTGTTGATCTAAAAAAATTGTTTGGTTTGCCAATTCTTGAGAGCAATGTTTGATTTTGGTTATTCATAATAGACGGGCCCAACGTGTGCACTTGTCCGCGTGGAGAAAACTGATTTCGTTGAGCCAATGTTTGTGGGCGAAATTGCTCATGTAAGTGCTCAAGTCACTTTCTGCTCTGAACATTCGCTAGAAGTTCAAGTTATTGTTAAGGGGGAAAACCTGTACACTGGTGAGTTTATCCCTCGTTTCTTTTCCTCATTTCAGTAGTTTTCTCTCGTTCATCGAATGAGGAAACAAAGCCAATGGATGATTTCCAGATTTTGTATTTCTCAAATTGTTGATATCGTCTCCTGTGAGTGACAGTGCAGTCGATCATGATTTTCGAGTAACTTTGTATCCTATTACGCTACTGACTTTATTTAAATGAATTACCTATTTTGACGGAACTATGCATGGTATGCAAGTGAATCACATAAAAGTTATCCGATAGGATGAAACTAAAAACTGTCCGATATGCAATTGGCACTTTCATTACAGATGCTGTTTGATTAATTTTGTTGATACGGCTGCTCGTTGTTTTTTTTTTTTATTATTGAAAAAAAAAACTTGAAAGTTTTTTTTTTTTTCAATAATCATTTACCCTAGGGTCATTCCATCTCAAATCACTCAATGCACTTTAACTCAAAATCTCTGATTTGCGTGAAATTTGGTTTGCTTGTAGAGTTTATATAAAAAAGCCAATATTTTCAATTTTATTGAAATCGGAGCTGTAGTTTTGGAGATACGCTCCTTCAAAAATTGGGGTTTTTGCGAAAAAAGGTGGTACCCGCCATATTACAAATCGCAATATCTCCGCAACCACTTGGGGGATTTGAACAAAGTTGGTGGCATTTTGAAGAAAATTGCCCAAGGATTCCATTTCCGTTAAAAAATTTCCAAAATACTCATGTTTGAGGGCAATGACCTTTTGACCTTTACTTTGACCCCGAATTTGACCTTGTGAATCACGTGACCATTATTTTTTAAAAGTGGAAAAAAATCTCTGTCATCCTCCTAATAACATATAAAAATTTCGGAGAGGTAATATTTGTAGTATAGTCATGGTTTAAGTTTCACTTTGGGATAATTTGTCGAATTTCAGCAAATTGATTATACGCACTGTAGTAAAGTTTATAATCCAGTCACCTTGATACCGTACATGTGTTTAAAAGTTTTCATTGTTCAAAAAATGCAGTATTTATAGCATAGAGAAGATTTGAGATTAATGCTTGCCTGAGGCAAGCTGAAATCGCCTTGGGTAATGTATTTTCCGGCTAATGATATACAGCATATGAAGTGAACAACATCAAACAAGATTAATTAGAAACGCACATTACCGCTTTTGTGAAAATAAGACAAAATGCAAGTAGAGAAAGTGTTTGCTTGCTTTATTTTAGCACAATCACAGCAATTAACACTTAGTATAATCACAGGCACATCATTAATTACAATTAACAATTTTTAATTAGCAATAGCATGGAGATTTGTTCCATACTCATGCGCGCCGTAATTAGCAATAATAAAATGTTACAGTTTTTTCCTGCAAAAATATTTTTCGCGCATGCCGCATTATCCACTCTTTCAGATATCACGAATAATAGTAAACTTATAGCATTTTGAAAGTGAAAAAACGTGAGATTTGTTCAATACTAAGGTGCGCTAAGCGAATTTTTTGGAACGAAATGTTACATTCTTTTCCAGCAAAAATTTTTCACACCCTTGACGCATTAACCTGTTTCAGATATCACAAGTAACTGCAAGCTTACGTCAGTTTTTAGAAAAGTGACAGATTTGTTCGATACTTAGGCTCGCTTAGCAACTTTTTTGGCACAAAATGTTACGTTATTTTTCTCCCAAGATTTTTTCCTGCGCTTGCCACATTAACGGTTCTTGCAGATATCACAAGTAATAGCAGGCTTACGACATTTTTTAGAAAATGAAAAATTGAGGTTTAAACAAACAAGTCAAAAGTTCAGAAAATTAAACATGCTAAAGTTTATTCTTAACTTTAGTAACCCCACTAAGGGTTTTAATTTTCTTTCAATGTTTAACGTATTGTGCAGACTCAATGTTTTGCTCTTACTAAAGTATTTTCGCACACTTTTTGTTTCAAAAATTTAAACATACTTAAAATTCACTGTTCTCATTTACTTTGGGCAAGTTGAGATTTCCTTGATCAAGTAGCATATGATTTCACTTGGCTGTTGAGTGACTTTTTCTTTATAGCTTCTAACAGCTTTATAAATACTCCAAATTTATGTATATATAGTGCTATGTTTTAATCTCTTTCAACGCATTTTATAGTGGAAATGACAATTTTAAAGAAAATTTCTGATGAAGGAGAATGAAACGAAAATGTGGAATAGTCATCTTTGCATTTTTCAATTCATTTTTTTAGGGGTTAAAATAAAAACTTGCCGTAGTCATCATAGCAACACTTATTAGTAAATTGCGCAGGTTAATGTAATGATTCCAAAACTGCGGGTCACAACTCCAGGTAATGTTGAAAAAAGTTATTTGGGGTCGCTTACTTTTTAATGAAAAATTTGATTAATATTTATTTTCACACAGTTTTTGTAGGTTTCATGTAAAGTGTCGTTACACATCAAATATCCTACACAAATTACTTTCATAAGGAAACAATAAAGAAAGGATTGATATATAATATAATATGGTACATACTAGCTTTTGCTTTGAACTTGAAGCACATCTAGTTCATAACAATCAGCATTATTACATCACTAACGAAGTGAGATTTCGTGTCTCACTGTATAGTGTTATAAAGCTGGGTTTAGCGAGCCAGAAACTTTTTTTTTGAGATCAGTGGTTTCTGACCTATTTTAGACTCCAGCCTAATACTACTAACCGGTGCAAATTCGATATTTCTGGATAATGCATATTGTTGTATAAGTCAATTTTTTAGTGGTCAAAAGTGGGTGAAATTTAGTTTTTACGAAAACTGAGGTCACGGAGACAAAGTTAGCGAACCATTGGCGTAAGTGCTTTGTTAACTTCAGCTGTGAACTAATTACTGATATTATTTTTATTTCAATGCACATTGCACACATGTTTCCATGTTAATGAAAGTGTAACCAATACAAATCATTGTATAATCAATTTCATTGCGATAGAGTAAAAAGATTTTTTTGCAAATTACCCAAATTTTGCAAAGTGGCCCAAACTTGAATGAAGACTGTTTTAACACTACAAAAATTACCTCTCTGAAATTTTTATATGTTATTAGGAGGATGACGGAGATTTTTTCCACTTTTAAAAAATAATGGTCACGTGATCCACAAGGTCAAATTCGGGGTCAAAGTAAAGGTCAAAAGGTCATTGCCCTCAAACATGAGTATTTTGGAAATTTTTTAACAGAAATGGAATCCTTGGGCAATTTTCTTCAAAATGCCACCAACTTTGTTCAAATCCCTTAAGTGGTTGCGGAGTTATTGCGATTTGTAATATGGCGGGTACTCTCTTGTTTTCCAAAAACCCCAATTTTTGAAGGGGCGTATCTCCAAAACTAGAGCTCCAATTTCAATAAAATTGAAAATATTGGCATTTTTATATAAACTCTACAAGCAAACCAAATTTCATGCAAATGGGAGATTTTTGGTCAAAAAATTTAAAAAAGTTTGGATGATTTGAGGTGGAATGTGACCCCCTACAGGTATGAAGCAGTTTCAAACAAGGCATCCATTGTCACCGAATTATTTGCTTTTGAAAATAAATTGATAGATTTTGGTGAAATACTGACTCAGTGATAAAAACAGAAATTTCTTTTGTAAAGCGGCAGTAACTTTTTAAATTATACTGACGTTTTCTAGTGGAAGACAATGATTTGATTAGTCAAATGTGCAACTTTTAAGTGTTTAACTTATGTAGGAATGAAACGTTTAACAAACAAAGCGAGTTTATGGTTCGTCCCTGTTGTAAGGGATGAGAACAAAGGAGTGAAGGTGTGCAAAGTGCCACCGATGGAATATCCTTCACCGGAGGCCAAGAGAGCAGGTGTGTCACGCTATGAAAAACAGAAGGCGGAGCGGAAAATGGCTTCCAAAGTTCCGACTAGTCTTGTTGACGATTGGGTCACATCGCTCCATGTCTCTAGCAGAAGTGAGTTGGTTCAACTAAATTCTAAATATGGTGTTAGCTGCCTTGAAAATGATATGCTTTTGACTATAGACTTGCATGCTGATGCTGCTGCAGTCCGTTACTTCACTCTTTTAGCTACATGATACGTAAAAATTCCAACTGTGCGACTGTGCGGTGTCATTATTTGAATTGTTACCAAGATCTGAAATTTGCTCAGTTGAGACACTTTCGTAGCGACCAGTTGCTACGAGTTTCGCCGGAGCAGAGGTAATGCGTTCAACTTGGAAGCGGTTCAAATTTCGGGCTGTTCAGATCGGACACAGTGTTGCCAACTTCTCGCCACTGCTGCGACATTCGACAAAACCTGTGTTGTGTTGGCTGCAGGCTCAATAACGTGGAGAGGGGTCCCACCAACTTGCATCACGCTTCGGCGTCAAGCACCGAATGTTTTGGTTATTTTTAATAAATAATAAAAGTTTTGTTTGGGACACTTTTGTGCTAGAAATTATTTGTTTTGTTGTTTTTCTACTATTCGTTGTTTTGGTTGATAAAAGCGTGTATGCACTCCAAACAGCGCCCGTTACTGTAAGGCAACTTTGGTATAGCAGTATCTTCGTAATTTTTCAAATTCCATTTTAGGCATGGTCCAACACACGGTATCAAACGCCCAATCCGCATTGATCCACCTAGTTGGGGTGCAAGATTGCGGTGTTCACGGGACGGTTTTGGGAGGAGTCACCATGAAACTGATGGATGAAGTGAGAAATCTTTTGATGATCCCTAAAAATGACTTTCCTCAGCTAATATATTGTCTTCTCGTATTCAATTTAGTTGACCGATTCGCATTTGTTTCGAATTATTTACCTTCTCTTTTCTCTCCACCTTTAGACATTAAAGTAGATTTTAACTTTTCGTGAAACCCTAATATCAAAGACTTTGGATTTTATTACTTTACAATGTTCCGACGAAGCCGATTTTTGTTGGCTCTTGTTGGATCAAAGGCACGTAATTTTTGGCAATACGAGTATGACAAACATAGCTTGAAAAAAGTCAACAAGGTTGTGAAAATATGATTTTCAGTGCGCTTTAATACTGGATTGGTACGAAACTTAAAGCAGATAAAGATAGCTTTCAGCTTTGAGCACAATTTGTTTTGAGAAATTTTGGGCACTCGTCGATTATCCAAAAATTTCAAGAGGACACTTCTTACCTTTATTGTTTTATTTGTGAGTAGTTTTCGATCAAATTTGCGCCTCTTCGATGCGGCTCAGCTGCTTGCCATGTTATTACTTAGTTTAATTTTAATCCTCCAATTTTTTAAACTTGCTTAGATAAACATATCCCCTCTGATGATCCCGTTTTTGAGTAGGACAGACTGTTGGGTTTTCTAGGATTTTAATTTTTATTGTTTTAGTACTGTGATAACCTGCTGTTATTGATTTCAATATGTTTGATGATTAGGTATTTGATTTTCTATGGAAATTGAACCCAAATAACGCGATAGAGTTGTTACAACTTACAAGTCCTCGCTCCTATCAAACCTCCATTAGTCACCGTTTTGTGGATGTTTTTTCGCACCATGCTACGGTAGTGTGTGAATTCCAGAAAGCATCAAGAGTCTTAGCAGCACCGGCACGCGACCATTTCGCTAATTTGCAATTGTTTTCAGGTGGCAGGGATATGCGCGGTGCGACACTGCCGAACCAGCACGCTTACCGCCTCCATGGATACTGTGGATTTCCACCAAAGGATCGTAAAAGGTGAACTTTTTTTTATCTGTGTAAAAATAAAGATGACGCCAACGCTGGACAATAGCATAGCGTTTATGCGAGTACAATCTGTATCTGCTCATGCGGAACCAACCAGGACGGACAAGGGATCGAGCCTTACGGGCCGAAATATTTCATCTAAGCGAATTCTTTGAAAAGTGATTTTTCCTTGCTTGTTGTTACGTCGCTTTCACTTCATATGGCGGTTTAAAATTTGGCGAACCTGTGTTTCCAGGCTCCATCCTCCACATTCGTGGCCGCCCAATTTTCTCCAGCAGCAAATCCCTCCTCGTTCAAGTGGTGGTGATGGTGGAGGAATACAGACAGGTGAGCGATGTTTGGATGATTTTTTAGCGCAGAATCTTTAAATGTTTCACGAAACGAACTTTTCTTGGGCTTAGTTGCAATGTTAAAAAGGCATTTTGGAAGAAAAATTTTTGTGCGGTTTTCCCTCAAAAGATTTTGACAGATCTGAAGACTAACTTCACCAAATTTGAGCTTTCTGCGACCCTCAATTCCCAAGATATGGCAATTTAGATTTTCCCTTAGAAATTGTGCCAGGGTTGCCAACTACAAACCAAGTTTCAAAAAGTCACTGCATGTATTGCAACTCTCAGTAAGTGATTTTGGCAGTGTTGCTGTCAAAACAAAGTAAAAGGTCAGAATTGCAAATTAGTTTCTTTTCAACTAAGTTCAAGCCAACTTTCCGAGAGTAAATCTTCTGTCACAATACTGGCAAAATGGCAACACTGAAGTAAGAGGAAAATTGTGAACTTTGAACTGCAATATTTTGAAAACGAGAAGACATTAAAAGTTTGAATTTGGTGAGAATGCAGTTCAGGCTTTATCCCAGCATTTTGATCAACAGTGAAAAACTTAACTTGAATGCTCTTTTAAGTTGTCAGTATAGAATTTAGTGATGCGCCATTTTCCTGAAAATTAAAACCGAAAGAGACAAAAAGAGACGAGTTGTAAATTCGATGTAATTCTCACCTAAACTCATTGAAGATTTGAAATAGAGTTGCTTTTTGGGAATTAAGTTTTTCGTTAAACTTTCTCTAAATTTGAAACCATTAAAGTTAAGAGAATATTCTATTTCCCTTGTTACCCAGCATCCTTCAAGTTGCAACCAATGCCCCTGCATCCATCAGTGATCAATATAATAAAACAAAGAGATCAACTTCGTCTTTGTTTGCAGGACGCTCCAAATGGGGTCTCGGTGTTTTGCGCGTGCACCGCCTTCTTCACGTTTGTGTCGTTATCCGCTGGGAAAACTCAGCCCGTCCCACCACTTCAGGTAACCGAGGCTGTTGGTCTGCAATGTTCATGCAAAAATGTCTTTATTTTTGATTGGGATGTTTAGAAACTTGAGTTTCTGCTCCTTAACTTTTATGGAAGCTCTTCACTTCCTAACAAAGTGAACCACGACCTAGCCCAGTTTCAGGATGCATGTGGGTTTAAGTTGGCAATCTCTCCGTGGTGAATTTCTTAAGTGTACCCTTTTTTTTAGCACTTCGATTTGCTTTGTAGTAGACTGGCATCGCTGCCTGAACCTTTACTCTAATGGTAGGTTTTGAGGAAAACTAATAAAAGAACTCCGCCCGAAACTTACCAGCGCTTTAACCACGAGGCCATGGAGGCAACACTGCTGAGTTGCCAAAATGTATTTGAACTCAAAATAAGCAGAAAAAAGCGGCGTGTTGTAACAATATAGGCGCGGGCGCACTTTGGTGAAGTGCGAACAGTAGTGGCTGATTAAAATCAGAAGATGTCAACGGATCGAAAAAACAAACCGTGCAATGCTCTGACTGATTGAACTCAAGTAGGATGAAACCTATGTAGTTTGCCATTACACTAGCTGTATTATGTCAACACGTTGACGAGGCCCATGTCCGCATCATTGTGTGTGCGGCGGGCAACACAGCTCCTTTCGAAGGAACGTCGCAGCGTTGGCGAGCTGTTGGCAACGCTGTGTTCGATTTGACCGGCCCGAGATTTGACTCTCCATTTCAAAGACGAACGCGCTACCGCCTGACCACACAGCCGAGAAAAAAGTGTAAAAATTCTAAAGCTATTGTTGCGCGTGAAAGATGCAACTAACACTTTATGACTGCACAGTTACTCAATGATGAGGAACGAGCTCGATTTGAAGAAGGAAAAGAGCGTTACGAACGTAACAAGAAAGCGAGGACAGCGTCAGCGGGAACGAAGCAAGTTGCAAAGTAGCGCAATTCGACTTCTTATTTTGCAATATATTCTATGCACATTGAGCCTAAGCAGGTTCGAAACCATAGGGCTGAATTCAAAAAATATCAACAATAACTCACTACAATTGCAAAAATTCCCCAGCCTTTGGAATACTTGAACTGCAAACTTCACCATACAAGTGTCGTGATGAATTTTGCTTCGGGTTTGGTATCTCCTTGCACATAATTCTGGTTGCACAACCGAATCTTGGCAACTTTCACATGGCGCTTGCATGCATGGCTGTGGAATGCAAGGGGTCAGAGAAATATGTTACCTTAAACGTAACTTATTTGAGTTTTTATGATTATGGATATGCATCAAGGTGGAGCGGGCCTCGATATTTCCTAAAGAAAATTCAATTTTATGCAGTCTATGTGTATTAGGCGATCTTTACATTACTGGTCTTTGTGATGTGTGTTCCTCCCAAAACTCATGGTATGTCGCCAAAAATGTAATTTGTGTTTCTGTTGCAAAACTTCGAATTCCGTGCTTAAAGGTGTTTGCATACACTGTTTTTCGTGATGGGAATAGAGCGGCAGAATTTTTGCTTTGCTTTTGAATCAAAGCTTTCGTTTGAACCCGTTTCCACCACTGTTCTATATGACGTTCTGTGTTGCTTTTTTACCCTTCCTGAAGCAATAGTAGCGAAATTCGTCATTTGTTGATTCGCTTTCGAATGCCGCAAAAGTTGCAATGTTATTGCCCTCGATAAGTTGATTTTGTGCGCAAATTCTATATTACTTAGGATATAAGACGCTATGTTTTTTGTTGGAATAATCATTTTCATTTTATTCAACACTTGTGGCGAATTCTTGATTTGGTCAAAAGGGCTTCTTGTATTTTGTAGGAGCATTTGTCTAGTGCCGTTACTATCAAAGTAGCACCTACTTGCGGTAAATGTTAAAACGCCAGCGCATTTTGTTACGTTATAACGTGTAAAATTGCATTTTCAGCTCATTTTCACAGTGTAAAGAAACTAAAAAACGCTCATTTTCAGGTTTTTGGCACAAGTTTGCCGATTTTCAAATAAACAAATTGGAAAAGCGCATCTTTTTTATCAAACCGATTTTATCAAACCTAATGACTTTCATCGGCACCTTTTGGTATCACAGTCATCCCTTAGGTCATATTTGGACTTAGTATTTTCGATGAGAGGCAAATTTATATCAATAGCTCGAAAATGTGTGTCTTATTTTTTCTTTAAACTCTAGATGTAAGCAGGAAATGCGATTCTATTTCGTTATGACGTAATTAAATGTGCTTGAGTTTTAGCATCTACCCTACTTCGCCTTCCTACCATCTCAAAACACTTACGTAGTAAGCTTAGTATCGGAGATGTGGAAGCGGCAAATTTTGAATCGCTTCCGCTTCCACCCTCAGCGCTTCCGCTTCCACCACGTGATGACGTAAATTTTTCTTGAAATTTTTTTATGCTAACCAGATGAGTCAAGATAAAGCAGCATTGTTATCATCTTAAAAACATGGCATAGAACGAAATTATATAATTGGAACAACCGACGCTCGCATCGCATGTTGCTTTATTTTTACTCAGCTATTTTTCAACTAAGATTTCAGACTTTTGCTTATAGCTCGAGAACGGTTCGGTCTAGCTACGTGAAATTCTGACAGCAGTTTGAGATTAATGAGTTATATGTTTGTACCAAATTTTGAGGTAATTAGTTACCTGACTTTGGTTTTAGGACCCGAAAACCGCCTTGAAAGTTTGGCGTAAAAAGTGGTCTCATTCAAAAACGACTTAAGTACGGCAAAAAATATTTCTTATAGTTATATGTCTTAAGATACCCTTTTATCCCTAGTAACCCACTTTTGGTCGCGATGAGTTTTTTCCTTTTTTTTCTGCCTAAATCTTGTACGCTCTACTCCTAAACCACAAAAAACATCCAAGTCTAATTTTTGTGTAAAGTTGTTGAGCTGCAAACGCAATTCTCCCTTCCGAATTTTTTTTGGGCGACTCCCCCGGGGACCCCCAAAATGGACCCTAAAAATCAATTTATCGAACAGCTTAATTTAGGGTGCCAGTGTTTTTTGATATCAGTAGATGTGTAGGAGACAATTATTCTGTCATAGTTTGGGGGTACCATCATCCCCGTTAACCCCCTCAAATGGACCCAAAAAATCAATTTTTGAATGGCTTAAGCTAGGGTGCCAGTTTTTTTTTTATATCAGCGGATACTAACAGAGAGTTCTTTTGACATTGTTTGTGGGTACACTGCCCCCAGGAACCTCCCTTAATGGACTTCCAAAATCAATTTAACGGCTTAGCTTAAAGTGCCAGTTTTTTTTATATCAGTAGATATTTAACCGACAAACTTTTTGAAATAATATGTGGGTTCTCCACCCGAGGATCCCCCCCAAATTACGTTTTTGAACGGCATAACTTGGGATGCCAGTTATAGGGAGCTAGTTTTTTTTGATATCTGTGAATATTTGCGTCGGTCGTTCCAAGCGGTCGCTCTTCAACAAGCTCCCATCTAGTTGTATTCAGTGGTTTGTCGTCGCAAGGATCTGCACATTGGCGTAGTCAGGAATTTGAAAGTCCAATCACATGGTCGTTATGTTTCAGTTGATGCGATTTTCTGAAAGTCCACCCAGAAGTTTAAGACAATGAGCGATTGTTTGGGGTCTGGAGACGGATTTCTAAGCCCTTGGGATAATAACTTGTTTCAATTGCATCTGCGCTGTTAAGCGCAAATCTTTGCTGGACTATAATTCATAGGTAACCCTAGAGCGAAACTTCCATTCTTGCTGAATTTTGTTTTAATAACTTGTTTTTTTGCATATAGTTTACTCCAAAATTTTGCTAACAACGTTTATTTTTAAGACAGCAAAATAAAAAACATTGCACGAATTATGCGATTATACACAGAACCATATTAAAATAATTCTTATAGCGAACGGTATTAAGCAATAATTAAGACAAGCATTATAACATCATGTTTAAAAGTTAGATAATATTAAACTTTGTATGAGAGACGTATTGATGATCTCCTCTGTTTTGAGTTTCAAGAATGTATTATCGCAGAGAAAGAAATTAAAATGCTGGAATTGAAAACTTTGTTTATGTTGGTAAATATACTGTGTTTCCTACCTGTGTTATACGAGTATGGTCCCAAATTTTTCAAAAATGGGCAAAGCCCTATTTAAACATATGTTTGGGAAATTCTTTAAATTTTAGAACTAAAATTGAGAATGCTTGAACACTTATAATTTGAAAAAATGAGTTGGTTAGCTACGTAGTTCATCTTTGAGTTGATAGGGTCCAGGCTGCCCCGGATTTAAGTGAACCACAAGTCTTTAGAAATGTTTTTTTGCAAATAATGATCAAACATTCACTTTTATTATATTTCACGAAAAAATTGCACCACATTCAAGTTTTTGGCATTCGATATGAATGGCCAAAGTGGAAGCTGAAGCGGTACCCTTTTACCAGAGCTGGAGTCTCGGCCATAATCTTCGAGACCGAGACATTGACGTTGCGAAATCGAGAGTTGTGAGCAAAAATTCGAGACGAAACCGAGACTTGAACGTGCCGAGACACGAGACTTTTGAAACCAAACGTTTGCAATATTTTGCAGATATTTTTGACACTAAATTTTGGGCATTCGGTGAACTTCCCAACACATTGCAATATAGATTTCTTGGCATTTCGCTATTATGTAAGAAACAAGCTATTTAAACAAGTTATACTACTTAAAAATATACGTTTGTTTTTAATTAAAAAGCTTTTTTGCGTCGCTTATGGTGTTTAAGATTTAATACTATCATGATCATCAAAATTTTTTGTTAATTAACTGTGCAAGTTACAAAAGTTAAAAACTTAAAATTATTAATTAAATTATCAGTTAAAATTATTGTGGGTTTTTACGCTTGGATTGGAAATATGGCCGAGACATGCCCATTTTCCGAGACTTGAGGTGCCGAGGCCGAGACAAGACCGAGGCTTTAGACCTTTGAGACCGAGACTTTGAAAAATGGTGTCTCAAGACTACAGCTCTGCCTTTTACCGCTTCCACCTTCAGCTTACAATATGAATTTTTGATGTTAAAATAAGTTGTTTTTACTAAAAAGCTGTATGTGGGAGCAGGGTATTGTATGGAACGTGATTTTTCTATATTTAATTCTGGCTATTTTCCATTTCCATTACATACTAAAATGTTCTTCCTTATTTCACTCCATACCAAGAAGTTTTAAAACTGAAAGCAACACAAAGCATAATTTGCAGAGGTGGAGTCCTTGAGGACACATTTTGAAGTCCTTGGCCTTGGCCTCGAAGCCTCAAGGCCTTGGCCTTAGCCACGAAGCTTTAGGTCCTCAAAATTGCCCTGTCCTCGGCTCGAGGACAGCACTATTTTTTGAACCGTTGAAATTTTGTTGGAAAACGCCAGAAACCTCACGGAAAACACCTTTTTTGTTTTCCGCAATTGGAGCATAGGCTTAGCCAAGCGGGCCTCCCCCCCCAATTGAAATTTTAGCGATGACAAAAACGTGACAAAAAAGCCTATTGTTTCTTCAGTTTCAGTATCTTTTTCGCGTTTTTCGTTTACACCAGTAGCAAACAACAATATTGAAGACCAGGGGCTCCGGGATCCCCTCAAATCAAATTTTGCCAGCCAATTTAAACGTAAACCTGGAAGAAATGGATAGTTTTTGTCCTAAAAGTTGCGATCTCAGGATCACATCTAGCCTTTTTGTTAACGTAATGCATTAACCAAAGCCGGATTTACCACAATATGGCGCAGCCTACCAGCTAAGGGCCCTGCGCTCAAATCTTAGACTTTTTATGGTCTTCACCTACATTTGGCAGAAAGATGTTGCGAAAATCTCCAAAGTGCCAGGGGCCCAGCGCGATGTAAATCCGGCCCGGCAATAACATAGTAAGCATAACCATCTATTGTACTATTTTTCAATAACAATTCATTAATTCACCTCCACCTTGCCAGTTTTTACACACAAAATACCGGTACTTAAAAAAAAAATTAGCCTTGGAAAATGCTGATTGAACAAATTGTTGAACTTCAATTGATGGGGCCTGGGCCCCCTGGTTTAAAATGCACTTCTATAACTGGTTATCTTCCATGACAAAACGAAAATCTTCGAGCGGGTTTTCATGTACTGCTACAATGTTGCACGAGACAATGCACCTTACTTCCCCTACCTGGACCAAATCACGTACAATTAAACTTTAACACCAAAATGCAAGATGTTAAACGTGTTTTGGACTTAGATTGCAACTAGAAGAAGGATTAAACAATTTAATTTTTTTAATTGACTTTCAAATGTCAAAAATGTAGTGCTTTCAAATGGCTCTAAGCATTTGCAAAATGTGATTCAATGGCATTAAAATAGCTTTTTTTCCAAAAAATTACAAAAAATCGCCCAACAGCTAGGGGCTTTGCCCCCAGAACCCCAAAGCCTCCGGCCGCTGGGGGCCCCGCCTCCAAAAATCTTGTCTGTGATACGTTTGAGTTACACTGGCTTTCTCAAAACGTCTCCAAAGTTACGTATTTGCACTTTTCAAGTATATTAGTTTAAGCCCTCTACCTTTGCAAAATGCTGGTTAAGTGCCAACAGGCAAATTTTTGATGACGTCATTGCACGTGGTTTATGGTTTAGGCCCCCCAATCAAAAATTCTGGCTACGCCTATAAATTGGAGATTGCCTGAAACACTTTATTAAAGACCTTTTTTTTTCGGAGAACACTTGCGGCTGTGTCATTGGTCCTTGGCCTTGGCCTCGAGAGGATCTGTCCCCGGAAACACTGTCCTTGGCCTCGGATTTTTTTTGTGTCCTTGGCCTTGGCCTCGAGCCTTGTGTCCTCGACTCCACCTCTGATAATTTGCACCTTTGCAGTGTTGTAAGCAACGCACTCGCGAAGGTGTGCGACTGTGCGTAACATTACAAAGATGCACCGACCGGTATCTGGTATGTGCAGGGTTTAATAATTACCGTACCAGTTTGAATTCACACCAACTGTAAAATTTGGCTATAGAACATTTATCGTTGTAGAAATACCAAGCTTTGACACCAAAAAGAACTACAAGCTTAAAAGGGGTGAAGCATCCCGCCAATTCCGGTAGTTTATAATAGCTGAAAGCAAAATAAAGTTTTTAAAATTTTCTGTTCAAATTTTGGGGCTGCGGTTGCGAAGATGTTTTCATTGATTCATTCATTTTTATTCTTGATCACCAGAATAATAGCGAATGCATGGTAACACAATAATAACTCGTAGAGTCAGGTAGAGGAAGTAGCGACACAACGTCAAAGGTTAAGACATGCAGAGGATATTGAGAACAAAAAAAAAGCGATTTAGCGTGGTGGTTACAGCCGTCCCACAAGTTGAAGTATATGCACATTGCGCAATGTAGGCCTAATCATCCACACTCTTCAGCATACACACGTAAACACACAAGATATAAGTAAAACTAAAGCCTGGAGTTGTTCAAATCATTGACAAGAGAAGGCAGTGACCAGCGCGATGCCAGGCACAATTTCGTAGGTGGTCAATGGGTGGCGCTACCGGCCCAAAAACTATGTTTAGCTCAACGGAGCATGGTTAGAAAAAAACAACATGAAAATGAAACCTCACCGGGTCAGCACAACCTTTCTAGTGGTCATAGTATCAAGATAACAACAAATTTTCTAATCGATACATATGCAACAAAATAATTTTATACAGCAATAGTGAGTCACACCATCCACACTGCGTCTATATAAATTGCTGGAACAACGTACCGTAGGTTTTAATCTTTACGATAACTTAAACAGAGCACAGATATACTGATTTTACATGAGAGGTACCAAATATGCGTCAACGCATCGTTGCTGGAATGTATCACAGACAGGGCCTCAGAGAGAAGTTTTTGCAGGGGGTACGAAGATCGACGCCGGGCCCCCAAAATTCAGTGAAGCACTTAATCAAAAAAGGTCTTCACTCAAATTTGGTCCTGATTTTTGGCCAAAATTAGGTGAAGAGCAAAAAAAAAAAAACGTCGTCATCACTCAAATTTGGTTCTGATTTTTGGCCAAAATTAGGTGAAGAGCAAAAAAAAGGTTTTCACTCAAATTTGATCCTGGTTCAAAACTTGACGCGACAACCTCAACTCTTCCGGGATCCCCTAAACCCGGTTACGATGTACCCCCTGAACCCCCCTCTCGTAGGCCCTGATCGCAGATTCAGCAACTAAAAAGAGATTCCCACAAAAAAATTTTTGTAAACTCTGAGTTCGTTCTCCCAGACTGAATTTCCCAAAAAATAGAGGTTTTGCCAAAGTTGGATTGATCTTGTGATGTAACTGGAAGGGTAAATATTATTTGGTTTCTTTTTCCATCGAAGTTCAGGCTGTGAGGACAGATTCAGGGTTTTCAAAAATATTTTAGGGGGCATATTATCTTTTTGGAATTGTTGAATATCTCAGATCTTTGCAACCGCAACCTCAAAATGAGAGCAAAAAATTTCAAAAATTATATTTCAATTTTAGCTATTTCAAACTACTGCAATTGGCTGGATGTTTTACCCCTTTAAGGTCAAAAAATAAAAAAAATGAAGCCCAAACGAGGATCAAATATAAAATACGAATTTTTATGACAATGGAAGAAAAAAGTTTACAACTTGGCAAATCATCAATTCCGAAATGAAAAAAAAGCTTGTCAAACCTGTCAAAGCCGTCAGCTTCAGCATCAAGGCTACAAATTGCAATGTTCTTACTACGATGCAATACGCACTGTTTGTGCAATACACACGACCGAAGTACAATACACACAACCGAAGCAATTATCAAAAACAATACACGTATCAAGTTCAAGTTTGTTTAGTGACGCCACGAAATAAAAAAAAAAGAAACAAAAACAGATAAAACAGAGTACGTATAGTGTTATTATTAGTTAAGAAAGCAGCGCCTGAATGACAGCGAAGGGACCGCAAGGTCTTCTACAGATATTAAATGCTTCTCTGAGAATATTATTTATCACTAGCCGACATCTGGATATATATTTTTTGTAAATACCAGTCACGAAATCTAGTAAGGAATTAGTAACGAGATTGTCTTCCATTCCATTATTGAAATCTTCCATTCCATTCTGGCATCTTCCATATTCGATACAGAAATTTCTGTTCCATTCCATATCATGCCCTGTCTGGGAGGACGGTCCAAAACTTGAATTTCAAGGTTTGATTCTACCGCCACGAACAGCACAATCGAAAGATCCAGCGCTGACACGTAATAATTTTTCTTTTGAGTTCAACGAGCTTCGTCGTTGCACTTCGACCGGAAAGGAAGACCGATCGTGAAGCATTTCAAAAACCCACGAGGTGTGAGTTGAGCATTTAGCGTTAAATTAATATTCTGCTTTTTCCGTTAATTAAACGCGGCAATTTAGGTGCGTTTTCAATCTTGAGTGTTATGCAAGCAAACAGTTGAGAAAAAAGAATGAAGATGTAAAACTACATTAGGTGGTACGAGATCAGACGGCAGATGTCGCTCTGCGGGCAAAATTCAATACGAATCGACTACACTTGCATGAAGAGGTAAAAGATTCTGACACAAAATCCCCAGAACGAGGGTTCGGTTCCATGGCGTTGTTCAATGTTTATTCCCCAAGTGCGTGCAAATACCTGTGGTGAAAAAATTATCTTAAGTCCTTCCTGAACTTGTGCTTGTCCTGTAGTTATTTTTGTTTTTTGAAAGAAGAAAAAGTAGTTCGAGTGATTCTGACTTGAATTTGTGAATTGATTTAAATCAGACCTGAAGAAAAACATGGTCACAAACTTTCTTGTAGCTTTGGCGCCAATCTGTAGTAGTTTGAACATTTTGTTTAAACCTGCTTTTGTACTTCTAGAAGCATCTCCATTCACCAGGTTGGAAACAACGTCAAACAGGGAAGCTGCAAATACCAATTTTTAAAGTCTTAGGTTTGACCCAGGTGCGCTACCAAAATTTAGCAAGGGAGGGGAGGCTTGAATCAAATGCCAAATTATTTTGGTTCAAAAAATGTTTCGTTTAGCGGCGTGCTGAGCAAAAGTAAGCAAGCTGGTGCTACTAAAGTGTATCACAAACGAGATCAGTCGCCGAACGCCATGGTATTCTGCGGACGAGGTCGAAGCCGCCGTGCGATTTTTGTGATTTTTCAGAAAAAAATAGCCGTTTTAGCGTTATTTAGGTTACAATTCGCATCTTTTTTGGAGCCGTTTGAAAAACTAAATTAATAAAATTTGAAAAAATTAAATCTCATCCCCCACCATACTTATTGGTCAAGTCGAAAACGCGTTTAAATGCTTGTATTTTGGGTTAAATTTTCTAAGTGACTTGGCGAAAGGGGAGAGGGGCGGCTGAAGCCTCCCCAACCCCCTTAGTTTACCCAGACTGGGAGCTGAACCAAAGTCTCCCGTTTCGGTACCAAAGAATATCCGTTCGACCTCTGCTCGGTAGGTTGTGTTTGTTGAACTGGGCATTCAGCGCAAGCTTGCCAATGCAAAAAAAAACAACATAAAAATGATAAATCAGCGTGAAAGTCGGCTCTGACATCAAAAACTCAACTGACTTCAACTTGTCAAAAAAGATTGAGTGGATTTTACTCAAACCCAGCTTTCAAGAACTAGTTTTTTTATACTAATGCGAAGGTGCAACCAGGGGTGTGGAACAGAGATGGAACCGGTCAGGATTTTCTCGACCCGACCCGACCGGTAAATTTCAAAATCATCGCCGGTTGACCGGTTTTTGACCGGCCCGGTCGACCGGTTTTTTTACAGAAAGTTTCATGTATCTAATGAAAAATTTTCAAAGGGGGGGGGCATGGGTGAGGGGTTAAAATTTGTGACTTTGGACGGGGGTCTCAGAAAAAAAAACGCAAAAACATTTTTGCGTTTTTTGTAAAAATGACTCAATTTTCAGACTTTTTTGGTTAAGTTTCGGTTTGAATGACCTGTTTTGAGCAGCGCAAAACGTGCACAAAATAAGCATAAAAAGCACTGAAGGGCACAAGCTAAATTATTAGACGTTCTTTCTACTGATATTTTGCAAAAGGCCAAAAAATGAAGTTACAAGTTTTTAGCTATTGGTGACATTATTATTTTGCAATTTGCCGAGCAGCAAACACTAAACTTTTTTCGGCAGAGCTGCCTTTGCAGTTACAAAAAGATGATAGAAAAAAACAGCAAAAGATAGGTAACTGCAAAAACATACGAATATCACAATACTTGTACTATTGCACCCAAAAACATTAAAATGATGGAGCAATAACATCACATGATATTGAAAATTATGTCAGTAACAGCGTGAAAAAAAAGGAATATTGAAAAATTATGTCACTAACAGCCTGAAAAAACTTAATAATATTCATAACAACTGTACACAGTGGGCACAAAATTAGTCAAATAGACGTTTAAACGTGGTCTAGGTTTGTGCAGCAGACGTAATTTAGATGGTCTAAATGCTGTCTATTTTGCAAAAATGTATGTAGTTAAAAAGACTTCTTTACAACGACGTCCAATTTACATAACTTATAGACCTTAACACGTTGCTTAATTTTTCGTATTTTTGACGTCTTTGTGAAGACGTTTATTCAACTCAGTGCATTTTGCAAAATAATCAACATTTAGACCAATTTTTGTTTTAGACGTCTTTTAGACGTTTCGTGCCCACTGGGTAGGCTGCTTCACTAACAGTTTGAGAAAGTATGAAAAGGATCCATTGCAACACATTACGTATTGGAAAAGGTTTTTAGCTCCACATAGATTTATATACGCACGGAACAATTAATATAAATCTCAGTGGAGCTAAAAACCTTTTCCAATACATAATGTTTTGCAATAGATCCTTTTCATATTTTCTCAAACTGTTAGTGAAGCAGCTAGTTGTTACGAATATTATTAATTTTTTTCACGCTGTTAGTGACATAATTTTTCAGTATTCCTTTTTTTGCGCTGTTAGTGACATAATTTTCAATATTATATAATGTTATCGCTCCATGACATTAACGTTTTTGGGTATAATAGTACAAGTATTGTGATGTTCGCATGTTTTTACTAATTACCTATCTTCTGCTGTTATTTTTTTTCTCATTTATCTTTTTGTAACTGCAAAGGCAGCACTGCCAAAAATTGTTCTGAAGAAGCTTCCCGGTTTGGGAAGCGAAACGTCAAACCAATAAATAAACTCATCGGTAGTACGAAGTCGTTGTGAATAACTATCCCGATGAACGCAACGCGTCCGTTATTTTCATTAAAAACACTAAACTGTTTTGACATTGGCTAGAAATTATTCGAAATATAATGAGCCCCAGCAGTTTGCAGAAATGCTGCTACTTCAGAATAAGCCATGGTTAGTTAGATGTAAAAAAAAAGAGCTATGTCTTTCTTGCCCAGTGTAGAGTGTGGTAAATTTAAGTCGAAACAAGCTTTTCAAAGCGGCAAGATTTTAGCATGTACTAAAAAATCTGAAATCTGTGCCACTTTTACCCTTAAGCTAATTGAAATTATGCTAAAATGCCAGGTAGCGTATACCTCTTCCACATGCATAATCTATTAGAATCTGATTACGCGATTTTAACGTATATTTCGCACTTTTTTGCTTTGTACCGTGGCCCAAAGTGGGGAGGCATAGCACAATACTTCCACCCTAAATGCGTCCCTGAATGTGCATATCTTAATGGTCACAGCATATTAGTCACAGCTTGAAACCACTCAACAAGTGTTTTCGAAAGGTGTGGTTTGTTGACACTGATTTTTATAAAAAGTTTTATTTATGATAAAATATATAGGTACTTCGGTTGGTGCTTACATGTCTTTTAGTTGCCAGAAAGGAGAATTCGACCGGTTTTTCAACCGGCTTGACCGGCCGGTCGAAGAATCTCGACCCGACCGGCAACCCGACCGGCCGGTTGACCCGACCGGTTTCCATCTCTGGTGTGGAAGGGGAAGCGGCAAATTTTCGTGGAAGCGGAAGCTGGGCTTCTACGAAATTCGGGGCAGCCCCCACCATATCAACTCAAAAATGAATCATGTAGCCATCTAACTCATTTTTTAAATTATAAGTGTTCAAAAATTTTTTACTTTAGTCCTGAAATTTAAGAATTTTCTCAAAAATACTTTTAAATGGGGCTTTGACCGTACTTTGGAGCAATACTCTGGCCATACTCATATATGAACAAAATTTGGGGCCTTACTCATATAACACGGCATTCACCAACATTAACAAAGTTTTCAGTTTCAGCATTTTAATTTTATTCTCTGCGATAATATGTTCTTGAAAAGCAAACAAAAAGCATCATAACGTCTCCCATACAAATTTAAATATTGTATAACTTTTAAACGTTACGTTATAATGCTTGTCTTAATTATTGCTAAAAGTACCGTTTGCGACAAGAATTATTCTAATATGGTTCTGCGTATAATCGCATAATTCGTGCAATGTTTTTATTTTGCTGCCCTAAAAATAAACGTTGCTAGCAAAATTTTGGAGCCAACCACACGTACAAACAAGTTAGTAAAAAAAATTCTGCAAATCTGGAAGCCTCTCCCAGGGCTACGTAATTATAACCAAGTAAAGATTTGCACTTTAAAGCGTAGATACAACTGAAACAAATTATTATCCCAAGCGCTTGAAGATCCGTTCCTAGACCCCAAATAATTGCTCATCGTTTTAAACTTCTGGGCAAACGTTCGGAAAAATTCGTACCAGCTGAATTAATTGGGCGAGGCTTCATAACGACCATGTGATTAATCGGACTTTTTGCTTCAGTTCGCTCCAAATTCAAATTCCTGACTACGCCCATGCACAGATCCTTGTGATGACAAACACTGTTTACAATTTTGTTCCACATGATGTTTTTAAGATGAAGGTAACAAAGCAGTTTTATTTTGACTTATCTGGAAAAAAATTTTGCCAAAAAATTTTAAAATTAAAAAATTGTCAGCAAAAATTGCGTCATCAAGTGATGGAAGCTGAAGCAGCGGAAGCAGAAGCAATTCAAATATTGTCGCCTCCACATCCCTGGGTGCAACGCAATTAACAAGTTTTTTCACCTCTACAAGCACATTTAAAGTGCATCAAAACTAAAAAAATATAGCCAAACTCGAAAGTAAATAATCTTTGATTTTATTTACAGTGAAGGCAGTATTAATAAACACAGACACGGTCACATTTTTCAGTAGCGTGCCCAGTAGCATAGCCAGGAGGGGTCAGGGGGGGAGCTATCCCCCTACTCCATTGACTTGTCGAGCAAAATTCAGAATAAAAAAAATACCTCCTTTTTAGCATTTTTTAGACTGTTTTTTTGCACTGGAATAGACCGGAAAATGATTAAAAGCATATTTTGAAACATTTATTTAGGGGGGATAATTTGTCAAAAATAAAACTCAAAACTCAGTAAAAAGTTTGAAAAATGACCAAAAACAAGAAATGATATTGGTCCCTGGTTGAAAAATGTTTCAGATAGGTTTCATGAAAAATATCTATAAGTTCAGAAATAGGGGGGGGGGGGGGGGGGGGGGTGCTATTCATTATTAGTTAATTACCAATCACTTCTCTCAAATTTCGTTCCATTAGCCCCCCTCCCCAACCCCCATATTATCTTTCTATATAAAACATAGACGAAATAGATTACTCCTTGTGAGTTTTACTGAACAAATAGAGGATTTTATGATTTACCAGCTTGCAAATAAAAGAAATGAAATTCTAGCAATAGCCAACTTCCACATAGCCCATTTATGTAACTAGTATAATCACGTTATTGCACTACTAATTTCTATGGCAAGTTTTAAAAGTATTAACTTTTGTCAAAATAGGCCTAAAATTTTTTTTTTTTTCCAAAAAAATCCAACATGTTCGAGAGCTGGGGATCCTTTCACAGTCCTCCGAAACTGTCCCCCGCCAATGCAGATTTCTGGCTACATATCTGAGCTCTTTCTCCAAACATTCCAATGCTTAGTTCGGCGATTTTGCTCTTCTTTGGAAATTTTATAAAGTTACGAAAGCTATCAATAAATTCATTGTAGCTGCGTTTCTTGGAAACCAATTGAGAAAATATGGGAGCTCATTTGGGAAATTTATTTGAAAAGGTTAGGCCAGTTCGATTAAAATTTTGGAACAGAATGTTTATAGACATGTTTTGTAAAACGTGCAAAATTTAAATGCAAGAGGAAAACACAAAACATCCAGGCACCAAGAAAGTTCGTTTCGTATAAACAACAACAAACGAATATTGCCAGTGACAACATTGGCTGCTGTTTAAAGTTGCTACTTCTGAATAAAAGTGCTTACGCACCTTTTTTATTAGAAACAGTAATTTTTTTAGCTGAGACTCTTTGTTCTTAAATTTTCACAAATTTTCAGCCTCATTTGTATTCAAATTTTATTGCAAAATAAAATGGCGAAAATTCATTCTTGCATGATGCTAAAAGTTGTGTGGCGTAAAACTTTTCCTATTATTATCAAAGCTGCAAAAACAAAACAATTCAGTCCACTGGACATTATATCGAAAATCTGTTTATTTCGTTCGTTACGACAGCAATGTTTGAAAAATTGCTTTCTTTGATTTTTAAATTTTATTTTAGATTCTCCTTATTAAATTTTTGTAGATTTAGTTTTGTTAAAGGGGATTTTCCACTTTAGTGAGAAGTCTGGGTGATTTCCACATGCTGAACGTTTGAAAATGCTAAAAATGCAATTATGCTGTTTTACTAAAGCCATTTATATTAGGCCTTCTTTTACTAAAAAACCTTTAAGGGCTTTGCTACTCGTTTTTGGGTTTCAATTGCAATATAGTTTAAAAATTTCGATTGATTATATCAAAACAATTCCGTTATTAATACAGTATTCCTTAATTATGACGTTTTAAACGAACAAATTTGACTCATTCTTTTGCTGACTTTTGAAAAGGACTGAAGTTTTTGTTTAGAAAATTGAACTTAAAGCTGCGGTTGCCTCAAACTTGAAGCAGCGGTTGCTCGTCGAACTCCAAAGCAGAGTTGTAAACGGGCCGACAAACACAGGCCCGAACTCGAAACAAAGGCCCGAAACTGAAAAATGATTTGAAGCCAAAACCAGGTCCGAAACTGCCGAAAAGTTAGCTGAGGTCTGAAAAATGTGCACGGCTATTGCTCATACGCCGTTGAAATAAAACTACTTACTGCTGATCAATTGTGACGCAATAATAGCATAGATGGGCACAAGTCCGTTAATCGTTAATCCGTTAATAACGAGGCTAACTTTTTCATTAACTCGTTAATCCGTTCAAAAGTTTTTTCATGTTAACGGACTAAATTAACTTCCGTTAAGTTCTATTAACGGACTAAATTAACTTCCGTTAAGTTCTGTTAACTTCCGTTAAGGTTTTTATCGTTAATATCTTGCACCATTCATTCATGGGACCGGTACAAACCAGTATGCACTGGTAACACTTGTTGCGTATTAGAACGAGTTTTTTAGAATAAAGCGAAGAAAGAAGCTCTTTTTTGAGGCAAATAATAACCTGCAGCCTCATAGCCTCATAGATCTATTAATTACTGATGTTCACAATTTCCAAAGATTTTCCGATCGCAGCTTCGTTGTGCATTTGAACTTATTTTTATCTTGAAATTAGATTAGACTGTAAAATGTAACTTCCAAAATACAGAAAGACCATCAGAGCAATAAACATTTCTTTACAATCAGCTCAACATCGTCAATACGTGTTCTAGAAGAGAGTGAATAAAACGAAATGTAAATTACACGCAAAATGTTAACGGATTAACGGACTTTATTAACTTCCGTTAATTAAAGCTGAAAATAACGGATTAACGTTAACGGAGGTGTGAAGTTTGTTAAGGGACTAGTGGTTAACGAACCTAACGTTTTCCATTAACTTGCCCACGTATGAATAATAGTAATATTTGTGTTGTAACAATCCTATTGATGTTTAAACGAAGTCGTTTTGCAGTATTCCAAAATTATATTAATTACGTTTTTATGGCACCTAAAAGCTAAAGCGCAAGGGAAGTACGAATATCAAGCACGAATTATGCCCTACATTTTTTCAATTTTAAGTCCAAACTCCGCACCGAAAAGCCCGTCCAGACTTACAAATCTGCTTAAAGAGATCTGTGAATGCTATGTTTCAAATAAGCTTGATTAAAAAAGTCTGAAAAAAATCTCTTTGCCCCGCGTAAAAAATGAAAAGAAAAGATGAGGCTGATGATTACGCTAATTTTTAAGTTAGGCAGGTCAGCCAAAGTTCATAAGATTATGATGACACACCCTCTTTAATTTGAGTTTTTAGCACTTAACCACCCTCTCAAAATACTATCGTAATTTTACTAGTAATTGAAAACTGCAAAACAATTTTTCCCAAGAATTTCCGATATAAAGTTATAATTTCGTAACAAGCAGCATTGTGACCTGTGAATGACCGCTTGCTGCCGAAGGACTATGTTAAAAATATTTCGATTGGCAGTCGTGCGAACATGACGTCACAGCTTGCATATATTGGCAGGATTGAACGCGAAAAATCCATTCTTGAGCAACAAGCTGCCAAAGAAGTAACTCTTTAAGATGAAGCGCCACCAAGTGTACATTTTCTTCCTTCTATCCTTTGCGACGACGTCGTGCATGAGCGAACAATGGGATCGCGTAGAGTTCCTTGACTTCGAAAAGAAATTTCAATTATCGTGGAACGTCACGAGCTCCCACATCATCTTCGAGGTGAGATTGTTTTATCAGAAGAATTTTTTGACATTGATTTCGTACATCGAGTAGCTTTGTGGTAGCTGCTTTTACATGAAAAATATTTTTGCGGGTTCTCCAGCACATGGATGAAAAACTATCTTGTGCAAATTCTTTGCACCATGCTTTCATCCACAGGGAAGAACCGGTAGTAACAATGATTCCCATAAACTTGCTTATAATAACTCCGGCATCAAGGCGCCAAATTGTTAGACAATGAACCCCGAAGCCAAAAACTAATCACAATTTATTTGACAATTTAGAGGTTTCGCCGTTTTTTTTTTTTTCACCTTAACTCTCATATTTCATTTTCATATACTCTTTGAGAAATATCAAATGCAAAGTATACCGTAGATAAAAAAATACTTGAACACCGCTTTTAAAATAAATTAAATTCTACAAAAATTTGTGTCAAGATTTTGAGTTTTTACTCCGTTTTGTCGAATGCATTGCTGTAATTTTTTTTATAATGTTGTTGAGTTTCAAAAAATAAAAATAAGTTAAACACCCGAAAATCTATCAAAATTTTTTTGATTTAAAATTTGTTTAAACTTTTGTTCAAATTTAGACGTTACTGCGTTTTTAACCCGATAACTGATGCCGATAAGTAATTTTTCGGCAAAAAATTCACTAACTCGATCCAGACATCTTGTTCATTTTTCAGCTTCTTGTCAACACCACTGGATGGTTCGGGATCGGGTTTTCCCCCAACGGAGCCATGACTGGGGCGGACATCCACGTGGGTTGGGTCAAGGATGGAAAGGTCTACTTGACCGTGAGTTGGTTGATTCTTTATCATGAAGCTGAATAAATCAAGCTATACCTTTTCGCAGTATTTACCAAGTTGCCTTGGCCCCGGGAAACAATGGTTAAGGGATTTTATTGGTCTTCGCGTCAAGCTGCCACCTGCCCACCTGTCTACCACACACAGTGGAGGCTTCGTACAATTTCTTTTTATCGCTGAACGTCAAGTAGGAAAGCTGTGAATGCCTGTTTTTAGTATTTTGCTTGACCGACTGAACTCCAAACCTGACATTATTACTTGTCAATTTTCTTTTGCCATTCTTTTTCATCGAATTTATTCCGAAAGACAACGCCCCCCGATTT
This sequence comes from Trididemnum nubilum, assembly GCA_963965965.1. Taxonomy (NCBI): domain Eukaryota; kingdom Metazoa; phylum Chordata; class Ascidiacea; order Aplousobranchia; family Didemnidae; genus Trididemnum; species Trididemnum nubilum. Next base: position 845,189 of record OZ014484.1, read on the forward strand.
GCCTTATACGTTGCGTTCGTTGTCGTAGTAGCAGTAGCATTTTATCGCCGGGTATAAACAAATACATTACGAATACAACAAACATTTGAAAAAGCAAGATTTAGCGCAGCGGGAAGGAGCGAAAGACCAAAATTAAAACGTTGCTTAATCAAGCAACTCAGTCTTCTCCCCTTCCAAAATGCAACGAATTTGGCTGTGCAAGGTTTTGGTCGCGGACGGAAAATTGCTTTTCCTGCGTTTTGTTGCCATGCGTGGTTGCAAGGGTGCAAATCTTTGTTGAGCACTGAAGGGGATAATTTGCAATTTTACCCCAATTTTGTCCTATTTTCGACATTGGGGGGGATGAACCTCGACCACGATTTTTTTCAGGTGAACAAATTAAGTGAAGACCAAAAAAAAGGTCTTCACCAAAAATGTAACACTTTTTTCCCCGAATTCAGGTGAAGATCAAAAAAAAGGTCTTCACCAAAAATGGAGCACTTTTTTCCCCGAGTTCAAATGAAGACCTGCGCTCAGATGCACACCAGAGTCATATTATTGGAGGGGATGCAGATGTAGACCATACTCAAATTATTGGGGGGATTTTTCACCCCAATCCCCCTCGGGTTTCGGCACCCCTGCTTGATTGCTTCAAGTGCGGCCACAAATTTTTAAAATTTCCCAATGGGGGCAAGTAACTTCTTCCACAGCCAGTCTTTACGTTTTCATACGTGCTGAAGTGTTGTTGCTGTTTTATTAAAATGATTAAAAAGAAATTAAAAAATGATCGACAGCATTTTCCTCTTCTCTTCATATTTTAATTTACTTAGAGTCACCAACAAAAACTCTCGTTCAGCATCAATAATTAACCTTGTTCTTTTTATTTGATTTGTGGCCGCTCGATGCAACCCACTCCAATTATTTCAACGCCACTTTACGACGAAGACCGCTGAAGCAATTTAGATGAGTAATTGATTTTTATGCTGTAAATGTCGCATTGCTAAATTCAATTTACAATTTTATTTTTACACTTGTAATTAAATCCGGTATAGTCCGGCAACGAAGAAGATTTCCTCAATTTAAAATGCAAAACACCATTTCAAGTTGATGATACCCGACTTTTAACCCAGGCACGTAGCCAAAACGGAAATTTTTTTTTTTTGGGGGGGGGCAAGTGAAAATTTTGGGACACAATGGCTTCGCGCTGGGGGCATTCTCCAAAAAAAAATTAGAAGGTCTTCACAATGTCAAGAGCTGATTTTGACCCCAAATCACGGTGAAAAAAAAGTTGCAGTGAGAACCAAAATAATAATAAAAAAAAAGCTCTTCACAATATGAAGAGCTGATTTTGACCTCAAATTACGTTGAAGACCAAAGAAAGGGTCTTCACGGAGTTAAAATCTGATTTAACACGCAATTGGCTGACTCAGAATATTTTGTTGCGTAAAAATGACGTTTAAGTGAAATCATTTGGGGGGCAAAGTGTATTTTGTGTGGGGGGGGGCAAAGTAATGTATTTAAGTACTGCAAATACATATGTTGCATGAAATTTTGTTTAAAACGACATTCGACTGAAATTATTTGGGGGGCAAAGTAAAATTTTGAGAAGGCAATTGCCCCCTGCTTCCTTTTGGCTACGTGTCTGTTTTAGTTCAAATTTTTGATTGTTACTTCTTTTAACGACCTAAACAAACTTGTGATGTTGACTAATAAAGGCAAGTTTTATTGGAAGGGAAGTTTCGCTTCCTAGTTTTAATTCCTCAAATCCATTTAAATTTTCCATAAAATTTTGCATTTGAGCTTGAATGATAAAATTATTACAGATAAAGGTCTCGTTTAAAAAAAAAATACGTTTTTCAAAACCCAATCTGCTAATATTCGCATTAATAGCGCCATATGTTCAATTTTTATTCTTCGATTGAGAATTAAAAACCCTAGTGGCGCAATACGAGGAATGAGAAACTTCCAAAGCTAAGATTTGAAATTATAGAGGGAGATTTTAACTCGTCAGAACGCATTAACAGTTTACTTCAATTCACGTTGCAAAACGCCTCAGACCTATCGGAATTCCAGAATACTGTATATGGTAGGCCTAATAATAGAATTATGTAAAACCTTTTAAATTATCAACAAGTTATGTAAAATAAAGCAAAAGTTCTGCTCTAAGAAGAGCAGTTGACGTTGCTTGTAATAATCGCTGCAGTTTTCTAGAATCACGGGAATTTATCGCAAAAAACGGATTAAATTGGCGTGAGTCAATGCCGGAATGGTACCAAGCAGCATGAACGATACTTTTGCTGTTAATACGCGACTTAAGCAGCTAATTATAGTCGTTTTTAAGGTCATTATTTTTTTGACCTCTTTACTCCTGGGAATTCAAAGTAATCAAAATTCTTAATCCGCTAAGCCACGTCATTTTGCCACTTTGATTTCTGTACCTGGTCCTTTCCTTCAAGTTTTTTTGCTTCAAACCCAAGAAAAGAATTTTTAATTTTATGAACTTTTTATTTTCATACAAGAACCGAACCCTTGACCCACATTTCCCACATTGCATTGTTACTCACTGTAGAGCTGTTGCATTTCCCAACATCATAAACATTTTTCAGTTTTTAAACTTTTTTCGAAATAAACTGTATTTCATTAATACTTTGAATATTCTTTATTTGTATTTGAGAATGATTTTCGAAAAGTGCAGACGTGCACAGGGCCACATTTACCATGTGGCACAGTGCCAGGGGCCCGGGGTTGGATGGTAAGACCTTTTTTTTATTCTTTGGTCTTCACCTTTTTTTGGCGAAAAATGCAGGAAAAATCTTGAAAGTGCTAGTGGCTCTGCGCAATGTAATTCCGGCTCTGGGTGAAAAATACTTGCAGACGGGTATTTTAACAGAAACAGAGGAAAGAAATTAGTGAAATACATAATTTTTATCAAAAAATTGGTTTCAAAGCAAGCGTATATCTGAGGGTTTTCTAAAATGTGTTGTTTGCTTTCCAGGACAGATATGGGGGTGATTTTAACGGGTTTCCTCCTCTTGACGATGAACAAGATTTGGAGCTGATCGGGGGATGGGAATGTGGCGAACAGACCTCTATCGTCTTCAAGCGGCAGCTAGCAGCATGCAATCCCGATCAAGATCGTGCGATCACGGTGAGTAGCGAAGCATTATTGTGAAATAATTTAATTATTTGCTAGAGTCAAAAAATACGTAGAAAAATAAAACTCCAATAGAGTTTTTATTTTTTTAGATTTTCATTATTTTCTGTTTTTCAGCCACGAACCACAATAGAATTGCACTTGAAATGATAAATTAAGCATCAAATTTGTGTGGACAAGCGCAAAAAAAAATTTTAGATATACAAAATGGCGACTTTTTATCTACTTTGCATTAAAAAGTTTAAAAGGTCTTTTCTAGGTCATATTTGCAATTCTTAGTTCAATAGTTAAATCTATTGACTTTTGTGTTTATAATTTGCTTCAGTTTCTGAGTGGCAAATCTTAAAAAAGATCTAATCTGATTTAATCTCCACGTTTAATACAAATACGGAATATTTTTGTAAAATGTAATCGGGTCAATCAAAGGTTGCGATGTAAGTTGGTATGATGAATTAATGTAGATTGTTACTTAACAGCAAGACACGATCAGACTCATCTACGCGTACAGCAATATCGACCCAAGCAACGAAGAGCTTCAACCCTCAGATATCCATCAAGTCAGAGGTCAGCCTTTCTCTTTGTTTACTGCTCCTTGTTGAGTTTGTAGGCTTCAACATTTCAATTGGTACAAATATTTTGTCTTCCTCGGATTTTGCAACGCTTCTTAAGGGTTACGATCTAATAGAACTTTATCATCGTGACATTTACGATGTTTAAATGCTGGTCCTTCAGATCATACTAGAAGTGCAGTGTTCAAACTCCTGAAAATAGTCAAAATTTTTGCGTATTGTATTAAATTAAGCAACAAATGCTTCTTTGTCCAAAAATATTCGCATTATTTATGTCTTATTCCTACTATACAAAACTTGATTTATAATTCAATCTTTTGATTTCCAAATGTTTTCAATATTGAACGATGAAGTAAACACTTGCTTGATTTTTGGTTGAAAAAAAAAAAACAAATATACATTGGTCAGTTTTCAAACCAATTTTTGACGAAATCTCCAAAGGTAGCACAAAATTTAATTCCAAAGTGATTGGTCAAAACTCTTATAGCGATTAATAGTTTTTAAAAACTGAATTAAGAATTTTAAGATGGCGAAAGATAAGTAAACTCTTCATCAAGCAAAAAAATGAAAATTTTCTTTGGCTGTGAGAAGCTGTAACTGGCAAATAGGATGAGATTTCCTGCAGGCCGCCGAATAAACTTGGATATTTAACGTTGCTGGATGAAATCTTTCAGCTATAGGTTGTTTAATGCCTTGACAAGTTATTTTTTAGCAGACTGATGCGGGAAGTAATAGTAGTAATCGTAAAAAAAAACTAAAAGTTCTTCTAAATAATTCTAAAACCTATTGTTGCAATCAAAATTTTTGAACATTAGTTTAATGGAAAGATTGAGATTTAAGGGGCAGTTGTGGCCGGGAGAAATTTTGAAATTTCGGTTTCATTAATGTCCAGTTCCACTACTTGAATTGAGCTTCAGTTTCTACTGATTACGGCAGCAATGACCTCCCAATGCACCTATAGTTCACAATATAATTGATGGTTGCAGAGATATCAAATTTTTAAGGAATCGGGGTTGGGTTGTAAATATAATCGCATCTAGCGCACGAAATTTTTGTTTCCGGGAAAAATTTGTTTAACTTTTGTGCTAGAGTTTTTGATTTATTTTTCTGTAAATTTCTTGATGTATAAAAGGAGAAAATCTTTTTTGGTTGATTTTAAACAGATTAATGTTTCATTTTTTTACATAGTGCGTATTGAAAAAATTCTTCAACAAACATTTTTGTAATTTATACTGAACATGATCCATACAAACAATAAACACAGCGCGGTACAATATTCAAAGAATTTTTGATTGTTTTTTCAAAACTTATTGCACTAGATTTTTGATGCTTCCACAACTGTATTTATTGTGACTTAATATGGCAGTATTGAACTAAGGATTATAATAAAATTTTGTTTGCTATATTTAATTTCCGAAAACTCGCAAAATTATGGTTAGATAATCATTTGTAAAAAAAAACTATTCTTTTTATCTTGTCATTTTACATAACTCCGTGACAATTTGGCTGAACTTTCCCAGCCCATCCTGCATTTTCATAAGGTCAATCTCATAATCAGGTTCAAAAGTACAATTGGGAATTAATAAGTTGCAAGAACAAGATGTTCAATCACTTGATTTTATACTTTACGAGTATTTAAGTAGGTTTATTGCAGTGTTTGGAAACAAACGGACAAGATTATCATCTTATATTCTCAAAATTTTACGTTGACGTTTCAAACTGCTGTGAGTTGGAGCCACGAAACTCAACAAAACTTTTCTCGAAACTCGAGAATGTTTGCGGTCAGTTTAAGTTTTTCGACACTCTGCATGAAAAAATTAATAGTCATTGCGTCACATTTTGGGTGTTACCCGAGGGAGTTTACCTTCATTTTAAATTATCTTTCCTCATTATAGTTTGGTAGGTTTTGAACAAATTTTTTCGGGTAAAACTTGAAGATGTCTACCCAGGGCTAAGTTTATAGAGTAGTACAGTATTTTGCATATAAAATAAATTTTACTTTTTTTTACATTTTTACATATAAAATTTTTTATATATAAAATTTTTATATAAAATTTTACATATAAAATTTTTACATATAAAATATAAAATTAAAATTTTACATAAAAATTACATTTTTACATATAAAATTTACATTTTTACAAAATTTTACATAAATTTACATATAAAATTTACTTTTACATTTTTAATCAAGCTCAAAAGATTTAGCCAAATCTTTTGTCTTTTGAGCTAAATCTTTTGAGCTTGATTAAAAATGTAAAAGTAAATTTTTATGCTCATCAGAAGGGATGTAAAGTTGAACACCCGCCCTTTACAAAACCATTCCTCGACGTCGTTTATTTAACGAATAAGAAAACAAAAAGTTTGCATTAGGACAGGAGTGGTTTGACACAAATTAAGCTTTCGCTCATCTTGCAGAATTGGCAATCGCAGTAAGGATCGAACTCGCAACCTTGTGATATGATGCCCCATTGTTTAAAGCTGAGCCTGCAGCATACTAGGCTTCCCATCACCTGTCACCATTAATTTTCTGTCTATTTAGGTTCGAGAAGTTTACTTTTATTTGAGACGTCCAAGGTCGAGCCTTCGATTCCCGGGGAGGTCACGGAGAGCTTCTTGGTGCTTAATAACGGAATGCCGATGTTACGTGACCGAACGTACTATCATTGCATCATGGTGGAAATCCCCGAACTAAAAGAGAAGCATCACGTGATCAAGGTTATTAGAGTTCACCACAATCAAAATTTAACGCAAGTTTTTCCTTCTTATCCTCTCAAAGCAATCTTTAAAATTTTAATTCGTTTCACCTGAAAAAATTCATCCAATAACGAGTCAAGCCACTTTTGCTATGTTATTCGTCATGGGACGCTGGTTTAATTCTGTCGTCGCAAGCCACCTCTTAGATAGTGTGTGAGTATAATTCATTGTGCCATACTTGTTTTGTAGTTGCATATTCATTTTCATGTCACCGGACAGCGTCATTCGCTAAATGTTGGATTGTCCACACATTATTTATTGTAAGAAGTGCTTTGTGTTTGGAGGAATCCGCACTTGCTTGGAGTTTTCGCTGAACAATTATTTCCGTGAATTTCTTTGAACTCTTTTCCACGAGTTTGCTGCTTGTTCGAAGCCACCAAACAGAGATGATCATCGTAAGTGTCTTGTCCAAAAACTCAACAACGTGACCAACTGACCACTGGCCAGGGTGCCGGTTTAACGCAGATCATGCGATCAGGGTCATCGTAAAAACTCCCTTTCAAGTGACTATTTCTTTAGATTGAACCAGTAATCGAAGAGCGGAACGCCAGGTACATCCATCACATGCAACTGAGCGCCTGCCCTGCGGTTCTAGAGGTGAGAAGTTGATCTCCAGGGTCGCCACAGCGTAAAAGAATGTCTTCGCCCGATCAAAAACATTTAATCAATCAATCAATCAATTATATTTATTTTGTTACAAAAATAAGAGCTATAATACACAATATATTACTAAGTGTAGACTAGGAGGGGTGCAAAGTGACCTGCCGATCTTCAAGTCAAGCAGCCACCTAACCTTCGTTTAATGCTTATTCAAAGCTTGAGCTTAATCACAAGGAAAGGAGTGGACTGTACGCGCTTTCTCTGCTGCAATGTTCTTGAGTTTCTCTCGGTATTGGATGTGTCACGCCGTTGCCAATTAGTCTAAGTAGAACGTCTGCTATATTAAGCCACCTATGACAACGGAGCAGCATGGACTGCCAATTTGTTCTTCGAGGTGATGCAGGGGCCTACAATATACTTCGAACTTGGCCACCTCAACCGCTTTCGGCTGTTGTGTTCAACTGCGGACGTATTGTCCTTGAGTGGATCACAAGGTTCATGCGATGACTTTGGTTTCTGCTGCGCCTATGTACTGCGTAAATTAATTTTTCATTTAAGAATCTTATTAAAATTTTGCCACAAATTTTTAGAGTTAAGGTTGGAGTTTTTGGCCAATGTTAGAATAGGAGTTAAACTTGTGGCCGTAATTACTGTAGACCTAGTGAAAAAGACTACTCTTGGATTAGGCCATCTAATTGCTAGTCTTAGACGAGGACTAAAGGCAAAATCAACGGGAGTATCTAAAGTATGGCAATCGTATTTGATTAGATTTGCATTGATCCCATCCATCTTGGCCCAGCCGTTTCCGAAATGTTCTAACTTCAAAAATCACATAGAAGCCTCTCTAATCATAATTTTTATTGGCAACTCTGACGTTCATAGCATCCGCGACCCCATTCAGTTTTACTCTAAGGCAACGCCGCAATTTAACTAAGCCACAGAGACCGTTAACAGATATATTGGTTGATATAGGCTTTTGTGGGCTAGATTACTGCATTAAAACGTCACGGTTGCCAATAAAAATTATGATTAAAGAGGCCCCTACATCGTGTTTTGCCTGCAGTCCTCGTTTAAGCATGACATTTCGAAGATATCACTCTGCTTTCGGTAATTTAATGATTGTTTTGTAACAAACAATTTTTAGGACCCGAGTCGCATCGGGAGAGGTGGGAATTGTTACGGAGGAACCCTCGCTGATTGGAGGACCTGCCTTCACGTCATGGCCGGATGGGCCGTCGGAAGTGGGGTAGGTGGGAGTGAGATGACTTATGTTATTACGAGTCGAGTAGATTAGAAGTCAACTAATCTACGCCTTATCAGCAGGGCCAGTGCGTGAGTGTTTGATTACTTTGTTAGTTAATCTCTTTGAATTGAAATTTGAGCTCTTTATTGCTTCTGCTTCACTCATCTGATTAGCCAGACATGGCCTCATTGTATTGGTAATTTGGCTTGAATGAATTTTAACTAGAGTATGAGCAAGTTGCGGGACATCCATTTCCATTTAACGCCGATCCATTGAAGGAGTTGGGCCAGCGGCTCACATCATTCTTCTTGCAACTTTGAATTCCTTCCATCGCCGTTAGACCAGTGCTATGAAATCAGGTTTTTTAAGCCAAGCTAAATTCGAGCACTCACAAACTCATCGACTTTCATCAACGAACGCATACCTACGATTTAACACTCTCATGGATATATGCTGCCTTCTGGCGAATGCAATAATAATATTTTTTCACCAGGGGATGACGTTTCCAAAAGATGTTGGTCTGCCAATCGGCCTACCGGGACAGACGCGATATTTCAGTTTGATCATCCACTACACGAACCCGCTACACGAAGGTATTAAAATGACCTTAATTTAACGATTTTCATCATTGATTGACACGAAAAAGGGTGCTATAGCGATCAAACAATTCAAAGCTTTTTAGCCGTCGTTTTATCTTGTCTTGATTTTTTCATTCTATTCTGGATCTAGACCAAAGCGTATTTTTAACTGCTTGGTTTTTACGAAATGTTTTAAAATTTTCGTGATTTCTATTCGAAATTCGGTTTGTCTTAAAGACAATTGAACTATTGTTTTTCAATAATTCACGATTGCTGTTTATACGCACGTTTTAATAACACTTTGCCAACGATTGCAATTAAAACTGGATTTATTAGGCGGAGACTGGATTTCTTTACCGTGGATGTATTAATTGCGGATTCTAGTGAATCAGGCTTCAAAAAATGCCCGACGACAACGAATTAGAGTTTAATGCAGTATATCACAGAATTTCGTATTTTTGCTTCGAAGACCCTTTGAATTTTCTTGAATGGTATTCGGTCTCTTTTTTCCATGGAAGTTTAGGCAAAGAGAACAGATTCAGGGTTTCCAAAGCTTTTTAGAGAGGATAACTCCTGATATTTGTTGAATATCTTTGTAACCGCAGCCCAAAAATGAGAACAAAAAAATTTCAAAAAATTATATATCGATTGTAGCTATTGTAAACTACCGGAATTGATTGGATGCTTCACTTCCTTTAAATCTAAAAACTAATTAGGACCCAAGATCTGAGTCATCTCAAACGCAAATGAGATCATCAGCGAAATCTTTTTTTGTTTGTGAATAAAAAATTTTAACTTGATAACTCCCATTTTAGAGTGAAACAGACTGTTGGGGTTCAATAATTCAATACATTCTGTCGTCTGCTGGCCGCGATTTGATTCTGTTCAGATTGCCTCTTGGTTCGAATAACTTTAAACGGTCCCTTTGTGGCCAACCTGTTTCTTCTTTTACGTAGAATGAGTGTGTTTATTTTAATTCGTTTCATTACAATACAATACACTAATAAGCTTTTTTTAAATAAACTTAAATTGTTTTGTTTCTGAATCTGCTGTAGTTTTTCATGCTTAAAGCATAAAGGAAAAGTGGGCAGAAAACGAAATAATACGCCCGAAGTATCAACTCGTTTTCGACCCAAACTTTGTTACTCATTCGGTTGAGGATGGTTTTTTCCTCGTTTCAGATATCAGAGACCACTCCGGCTTCAGATTTGTGTACACGTCACAGATACGTAAGCATGACGCTGGCATGCTGGCACTCAACCACTTTCTGGCCGGGTACAACTTGTTGGTGCCACCCAACTCGGAGGCGTTTGATATTCACGCGACATGCGGGCCCCAGTGCATCGGCGGGGTGAGTAAACAGAGTAGGCCGCTTTGTCTTAGCTATAGTTGCTACTTGCAGATCAAAAAAACGCAAAGAAGATAAATATACTAAGCGCTCAGAAAACGTCAACTCAAACAATCAATTTGCTCTTAGCTTCTACCACTGTCGGAGGTAGAAGTCTTCCAAATCGGTTTTAACCGGAAGTTTTGTTAAAATTAACTCATCAGCTGTCTGTATCGAACGACTTGGCCTTTTTCATTTCTGATAACGTCTCAAATACACCAAAATTTTTAAACAAAAGTAAAGACAGCCTCTTTCATACTTACTGTGTATTATGAAAAGATGACGTTAATTTAGGGAATGGATCAAGCCGGAGTCTCTTCGATCAACATCATTGGTGCGTTTCTCCATACCCACCTGAGCGGAAGAAAAGTTTTATTACGTCACATCCGGTAAGACTCAAACCACAATCGTTGCAAAAATACGTTTCTTACTCTTAAAATTTTTCCTTGCGCTCTCTTTGCTTTTTTCTCCAAAAACTTTTTTCTTTTGTCCATGCCAGCCTTGATTACATCCCCTGAAATCCGCTAGACCAGCTGGAATCAAGTTTGAATCTGTCTTTCAGAAACGGTACGGAACTCTCCCCGATTGCGTCAGACGAGACGTACGACTACGATTTCCAGGAAACCAGAACAATCTTTCCGAGCAGGGAGGTTCTCCGTGGAGACCACCTCCAAGTGTCGTGCACCTTCTCAACAGCAGGAAGAAGCACGTTTGTTGAGGTGAGTGACCTTGCTCTTTAAATGCTTTTAAGACTATAAAAGTACTAAAAAGTAGGCCCTGATGTAGGCTTGTGGCTATATTTCATTTTGCTTACAATTCTTGTGTTGAGTTTCGAACTCGTGGTCTCTGCAAGCGCTCGGGTTGGTGAGATGTGATGCGCGCGGCACGTCTTGCTTGCCGCGGGACTTGCGGTGATTACGAGCTCGATCTCCGTTTCCTTTATTTTTGAACGTTGAGTGCAAAGTTTAATTTACATTTAATTTGCAATTTAAATACTTGGTTTTCAGTTAATAGATCTCAGTTGGTTTTTTTCCTTAGTTGTGGTCATAGGTGATCAATAAGAAGCACAGTTTTCAGTTCTAGTTTTAAGTTCTTTAAAGCAAACTAAGTCCATTAGCGATAGGCTACGATACAACATTGTAACAAATAATTATGTTTATCTACCAAGCTGCCTTGCCCATTGCAAACAGCAGCAAAGTACCCTTAATTTCGGTTTTGGTCAAGATACCGCCTTAATTTCGGTTTTGGTCAAGCTACCGCCTACCTACTGCACACGAAGAAGGTTTCACGCTTTTAAATCTTAACCTCAAGCAGCCAGGAAGCTAATTTTGTTGATAGATATCTAATAAAAAAATGACATTAATGCATGCAATCATGACAGTTTTGCAACCGGATATTTTTGCAATATAATCCAATCTGCTCAGACCTGCAAAGGAAGAATTAACAAATATTTTTGTTTCAGGGAGGCCTTGGCACGGACGAGGAAATGTGTGCGGCGTTCCTTTATTTTTACCCCCAAATCCCCCTGACAATTTGCAACGCAGCCCCATTTGAGGGCCTCAACATTGTCAAAAACATTTTGGGAGTTCAGAGCGTAAGGTGCGATTTGTTATGAAGCTTTATTTAAAAACAAGTATTGTTTGTTAAAGGCAAAGTTACTGTCTACCACACACGGTGGAGGCTTCACTCTGTTTTCTTTATTGCTGAACGTCAAGCAGGGAAGCTGTGAATACCAGTCTTAAAATCTTTAGTTTAACCCGATCGGAAATCAAACCTGAGAAATACTCTTCTGTTTTTGACGCACTAATTGGTCTTGACATGTACTTGGTTACAATTTGGTGCTCCCTACAACAACTCTCATAATTTTTTGTTTATTTTATAGAGAAGTAAACGCGAGTCCACTTTATCTTCTTAATCGCTTCAGAAATCTGCTCATTACTGCACCTGAGGAGATGGAAAATCAAACACTAGACGTCGCTATAAACAATGTAAGCTTGTTACTGACCCGTTTCGCCCAATCAGCGCTGGCAGATGGCGAAATGGTAGGGAATCGATCTCGCTAAGGTAACGGTTCGATTCCCTGCCATTGCAAATTCCGCAAGTGCGTGAAAATAGCTGTGTTTGAAAAGTGTCTTGTGTTACTTATGAATTTACACATGTTCATAATGTTAGTTTATAAGCTTATCAAAAAATTTTCTTCTATCACTTGCTCTAGCAAAACATCGTTAATTTAATTAGTTTTGCATCGGTTTGATTCTGGCTGCAAACCAAACGCAAGAAATGTTAAAACGCGGTATCCAAAGATCCGAGGACACAACATTGTAACCAGGGTGCGTGTTGAACCCAGGTTGTGCGATTAGAGTAGTCGCAAAAACCTCTTTTGCAATACTGACAAAATAAAATCTCTAACAAAATTAAATTTTGATAAAATTCATACTACAATGACCAATGCACCAAACTGCAAACAGAATTTGGTGGAGAACCGCGATTTGCTTGCATAATTGTGGCACGATTTCGTGGTTTACGCACACTCTTTGCATTTGAGTTGGACAAGATTTTTTGTATTTGCTTGTAAAATATTTTATTGTTCAGTTTCCATGGACGGACCAGAAACGCAAGAATTTGAGCGAAGAGTTCCGCGACGATCGACTCGTGCAGATGTGCATTGGGCCTCAGCCACTAGTGCCGGTGGGTGCTTTGTTATAAGGGGAGGCTGGTTATATCAAAATAATGGTAAACTTGTTATTTATATCCCAAGACTTTGTTCGGGGGGAGACCAATAAGCATGTGCAGATTGTGCGCCTCACACTAAAGGTCGCAAGTAGCCGAGCTCCAAGGGACAGAAAACATTTGCTCTTTCTACATTGAATTGTGGTAAAATTTTGAAAAATTTCTTCAAATTTATTACCATCGTTCACACTGCCTCAAAAACCCTCAAAAAATTTGGGATTTATGTGCAAATGTGATAGATTCGACTGTACCAGTGTTTGGTGGTGTCAGAGGAATACTTTCAAAAGAATGCTGTTTGATTTTTTGATTTTTTAGTTTCAGACGGTCGTTCCTCCACTTCAAAGTTTTCAACCTTATACCGACTCCAGGCCCCAGCCTACCTGCGTCAGACATCGCCAGTCATTAGCTACGTCACGAATAACCGATACGTGTTCTGTAACGCCAGAATAAAGTCCTACCATTATTTATTTTTACTGTTCAGCTTACCCTGTTTGTTTTTGTGATTTACTTGTTTTATGACGTTACTATGCTATTATTATGTTGCGTTGTCGCCTTAAATATACTCCAATAAATAATTCATATTTATGGTTTAGTTTGTCGTTAGAGGTCGCAGTGTAGTTACGACAAAAGCTTTTCTTTGGATTGCTAATAGGGTTGGATTGAATTTGAATTTGCTCACGAATTATTGACTAAGCTGATTTTGACTTTTGCTAAGTCAATGAATTTGAATTTAGTTTTCTGAAGTCAATGGATTTCAATTTGAATTTATTTTTTTTAAAGTCAATGAATTTGAATTCGAATTTAAAAATTAAAAAGAAAATGAATTGATTCAACCAGAGATATAAAAGTGGCAATTTTTGAATCGCTTCCGCTTCCACCCTTAGCGCTTCCATCAGTTGATGACGTAATTTTTGCTCAAAATTTTTCTATCTTAAAATTTTTTGGCCACATTTGTTGCCAGATAAGTCAAAATAAAACTGATTTGTTATCATCATCTTAAAAACATCAAATAGAACCAAACTATATAATTGTATTGAGTGGTTTTGTCATGGCAAGGATCTGCGCTTAGGCGTAATCAGGAATTCGGATTTGGAGCGCCTCTGAAGCGAAAAGTCCAATTAATTCATGGCCGTAATGTTTCTGCTGATGCGAATTTCTCTCAACGGTCACCCAAAAGTTTTAAATAATAACCGATTTTTGGGGTCTGGTAGCGGGTTTCCAAGCGCTCTGGATAACCATTTATTTTAATTGCATCTTTTCTTAGTTGCAATTAGATAGCCCTGGAGCGAGTTTCCATATTTACAAAAAATTGTTTTTTTTTTTAATAACTTGTTTGTGCGTGTGGTTGGCTCCGAAATTTTGCTGGCAACGAGTATTTTTAGAACAGCAAAATAATAAAGAAACAGTTTCACTAAGTATAAAAGAGCCAAAGCTGTCGTAAACATTTTATTTGAAAAGAAACGTTTCGACTAATTACTTAAGTCATTGTCAATCTGTAAATAATGCGCAAGAAAAATTAGAGCAATAGATAACCTGCAAAGTTAAAATGAGCAAAACTGGCAAAAAATACCGAAATTAACGCAATGTAGTTCTATAGTGTGAAGACATCATTGCTTTCACGAATGTGCCCAAACCAAGGTAGTAAGTATTCAATTTGTAAGGGCAGAATGAATCTAACCAAGCGACACTCATCCGTTTAACCGCCAAAGCACATCTAGAAACCAACTTATACAGCCCAATTTTATTGAAGACAGTATAAAGTCAAACGAAAATTACAGAACCCGAGCAGTCACTCATAAATTAAAAGATACCACTAAGCAGTTTTCTTCAAATCATCACTATATACCTAGCTACTGACTATATTTGGTAATGCTTGTAATTAGCCAGTGCACCCTCACTTTCAGACACACTATTCTATCCACATAAATCCCCGCAGTAATTCAGGCATATCCAACATTTACGTTATCAAGCAAACCAGTGACTGAAATTGTAAAAGTAAATTTTTAACAAATTCTAATTTACTAAAAATTGCCAAAAGTTCCAAACGGCTGGAATATTGAACACCAACTAAAAGTCCCAATAAATAAAGAAAAAAATCCTGCCTTGATCTGTCGTTTCTTGAAAGCAATGTCCACGGACTGACAACCAAGACCAGTTAAGCTAATAATTGACGTAAAAGAATTTGAAATGTTACAGCAATAATTTTTTTAGCACCTTTCACCGTTCAGTTAAATGCAAAATGCGATATTAAAAATTATTTCAGCAAATAGGTAATTATGATAAATGTCAAAACCCAAGTGACGTCATAAACAGAAAATATAAGAAAATTTACCTAATGTAGTTAATGAGAACACCAAGATACCAAAATGAAAGTGATGAAAAAAAAAAAATTACCTGTATACTACAGCATAATATAAATATTTAAAATAAAATATTTGGCAAATATTACGAAAATAGAAAACCAGAGAGAGGAAATTATAATAAAGCATTGAGCGATAAAAATCAGTTATTGAAAACTTAGAGAG
The DNA here is from genome assembly GCA_963965965.1 of Trididemnum nubilum. Taxonomy (NCBI): domain Eukaryota; kingdom Metazoa; phylum Chordata; class Ascidiacea; order Aplousobranchia; family Didemnidae; genus Trididemnum; species Trididemnum nubilum. Next base: position 860,711 of record OZ014484.1, read on the forward strand.
GCAGAGAAGAGTCACCGACGTTAATATCTGGCCTATGTTGTTGAATTAAAATAGTTTCTTTGATCATTAGCTTTTTCAAAGTTGAAGCTGATGCTAAAACCTCAGGGTGTTCAAAATCAATGGTATGCCCCGGATTGTCCAGTAAATGTTTTGTAACATCCGTTTTGTAACTAAATTTAGCTTCAGGGTTTTGTTCTTCCATTCTGGATTTTATGTTTCTTCTGGTTTGACCGATATAGCAACCACCACACGAACGTTTAAGACTTCACACTATAGAACTACATTGCGTTAATTTCGGTATTTTTTGCTAGTTTTGTTCATTTTAACTTTGCAGGTTACCTATTGCTCTAATTTTTCTTGCGCATTATTTACAGATTGACAATGACTTAAGTAATCAGTCGAAACGTTTCTTTTCAAATAAAATGTTTACGACAGCTTTGGCTCTTATACTTAGTGAAACTGTTTCTCAAGACCAATTTTTATGCTCCAAAATATATAAACATTGCACGAATTATGCGGTTATACACACAACCACCATAAAATAATTCTTGTCACAAACGTTTAGCAATAATTAAGACTAGCATTTTAACATAATGTTTAAAAGTCATTCAATATTAAACTTAGTTTGAGAGACGTTATGATACTCTTAATTTGCTTTTCAAGAATGTATTATAGCAGAGAAAGAAATTAAAATGCTGGAATTAGAAACTTTGCTTATGTTGGTGAATGCTGTGTTATATGAGTATGGCCCCCAAAAATGAGCAAAGCCCGATTCAAAAGTATTTTTGAGAAAATATTAAAATTTTTGAACTAAAATAGAGAATTTTTGAACCCTTACAATTTAAAAAATGAGTTGGTTATTTACATGGTTCATCTTTGAGTTCACACAGGTTGCGGCAACCCCAAATCTAAGTGAACCACAAGCTTTTAAAAATGTTACATTCCAAATGATGATCTTTAAACATTCACTAATTGTCGGATATTTAAAAAAAATGCACCACATTCAAGTTTTGACGTTCGATATGAATAGCTAAAGTGGCAGCGGTACCCTTCCACCGCTTCCGCTTCCAGCTTCTGCTTCCGCTTTCACATCCCTGGATCAAACCCTGCATTTAAGGATCAATATTTATTTTTATTTCATCACAATATTTGCTATCAATAATCATCATCATTATCAATAATCAAAAATTAGTTTTTTATTCATGTCGCAAGTGTTGAATTGAATTTAAATTTTGAATTGAATTTGAATTTCGAATTGAATTTGAATTTTGAATTGAATTTGAATTTGGAATTGAATTTGAATTTTGAATTGAATTTGAATTTCGACATGAATTTGAATTTTGAATTGAATTTGAATTTCGAATTGAATTTGAATTTGGAATTGAATTTGAATTTGGAATTGAATTTGAATTTCGAATTGAATTTGAATTTGGAATTGAATTTGAATTTGAATTGAATTTGAATTTCGAATTAAATTTGAATTTCGAATTGAATTTGAATTTCGAATTGAATTTGAATCTCGAATTGAGTTTGAATTTCGAATTGAATTTGAATTTCGAATTGAATTTGAATCTCGAATTGAGTTTGAATTTCGAATTGAATTTGAATTTTGAATTTGAATCCGCTCATAAGTTATTGATGAATTTGAGTTTGAATTCAGTTTTTGCAAAATCAATGAATTTGAATGTATTTTTTTTTAGATCGAGAATTTGAATTTGAATTTAAAAATTGAAAACAAAATGAAAGGATCCAAACCTAGTTGCGAGCGACGCAGAAGCAATGGAATGGGTTTTGGTTTCAAAGGTTTAGGGTTCGATCCCCTCCGCCGAAGCGAATTTTACAAGTTTGTTTTTTTTGTTGTTTCAAAAATCATATTCTTAAAATTTTTCACCTGAAAACATAAATCAAGTGTTTGGCGATGAAAAAAATAAATATAAATAAAATTAAAAGACGCCTCAACAACTGAAACTTTGTAGAGCATTAACTGTCAGTTGGTGGCAACAACTCGCGAATCAAACCGGCAATCAACGAAATTCCGCAGAAAACCAAACTTGTGAAAACGTATTTCCTGCCAGGGGGAACAATTCATTCATATTTTGTGCGCTTTTAACAGCGAAAACAGTGCAGAATCAGAGGTTGTAAACGCTTTTGGTAACTCACTCCGTTTTTGATGAAAACTATGCAGCGAAGTACAGGTAGGGATAATTTTGCTTCTATTTTCTAAAACGTATTGAAGTAAGCGAAACAGAGGCAGAGTTGTGCTGACAGCCACAGATAATGCAATGGAAACCGAGGAAAGATAATGACAGTGCTGGCAATACTCAACCGGATTTTGTCAATATTAAATCGATCGGCTTATATCTTTGCTACTTAATGAGCAAGAATATTAAACGTCAGAAGCAGAGCACTCAAAAGGTAGCAGAAAGCAACGGAGTTAAAAACATTTACAGTGATTTACGATTTATTATTTGGAAAGGGCAAGAGACTAGTGGTAAACAAAGTTAACGAATCATTTAAATCAGGCCCCTGTATTTTTGAGGATGGGGGGTGGAAGCAGTGATTTTATTTTTTGTTTCTTTACTTTGTTTTGGTCACAAAAACTTTATGTGCTGTTTCACCTCGGGATTCTAAACCTCCATCACTAGACTTTTTGACCCGGAGCCTGAGTGGAAAGATTTTTGATGATCTTTTATCGTGGGAACCTTTTTAATATTTTGTGGAGTCCGATTTTTACCCTTAGTGTCAAGATCCCTCCTCCCCCCAGTTTTTTTTCTGACCATAAGAACTCTGGGGAAGGAAAAACGACCAAAACTTTTTACTGTTCAACCAAACAAGTTTAGAAACACGATTTTACTAGATCAGTGACAGAGGAAGGGAACCGAACTTTGGGCCTTGTGACGCTGAGACCGACGCTGTCTGCGCTTTCCTATTTTGTCCCGCATGCAAAATGACTGGAACTATGGAGTTGGTTGGCACAAAAATTCGATTAGTCTTTGGGTTTGGTGAAAGTGCATGATCGTCCCAGCACAGCACAGGCTTGAAAATAAGCTCACTAACAGCGGTAGTTTTTGGAGTGGATTTTATTGTTTTGTGAAAAGCAAAATCCAATTTGTTTGTAACTAATGAGAGATGCAAACAATGAAAAAGTAAGTAAACCGCAATTACTAAGCTTTAGTTAGTATCTTGTTCAACGAAATAGAAATGAAAATAAGTGAACGCAACATAAAGGTTTAGGTATTTGGGACACAAATATTTGCTATCTTAATCTATATCTTTGCTCGAAAATCAAAGCATTAAGATGTAAAAAGGCATTCAGGTCAAAAAGTTTTTCCTCGGTTTTCTCTCAAAAATTTTGACAGATCTGAAAATTCACTTCACCAAATTTAAGCTTTCTATGACTTTCCAATCTCGAGATATGACAACTTAGATTTACCCTTAAAAATGCTTTTATCCATAGAAATTTTGCGAGGGTTGCCAATTAAAATTTAAAAAAAGAAATGCTTGTTTCTTAACTTTCAATAAATTTTTTCGGCAGTGCTGTTGCCAAAGCAAAGTAAAAGGTCTCAATTGTAAATTAGTTGTTTTTCAAGTAATTTCACGCCATCCTTCCATAAGTAAATCTTCTGTCTCATTATTGGCAAAATAGCAACACTGAAGTAAAAGGAAAATTGTTAACTTTCAATTACAATATCTTGAAAACGGCAAGACGTAGTAAGTTCAAATTTGGTGAGAATGCACTTTACACTTTTCCCAATAATTTGATCACAGTGAAAAACTTCACTTGAATGCCTTTTTGCTAAATTTGCATCAAGTCTGCTGTAAAATTAGCCGCGAATGGGAGTCGAAGTTCGACCTTAAGGAAGAGACAACCTTAGACATATTTCAGTTAACGGAGGGCAGCTGGCAACAATCATTTAATTCAGGGCAGAATATTTTCATACTGTTCACACATGCGGAATTTGTTGAGTCGTGCTGTTCGCGGTGAGACTTGAACCAGCAAATGAAAATCAATAAAAAAATTTTATTCACGGTTCATTTGGAATCTCGTAGTGAAGATTAAAATGTTTTTATTGCAGCTTTGCGGATTTCTCACAAGGGCAGGATTATGCGGTCACAAAGCGCTTCACTGAAGCATTTTAGTTTGAATGTAGAGATATTTTCATTATGCGAATAGCCCAGGGCTGCTGCTGCTGGTGCAAAATGAGAATTTGATTTGAAATTTATTGAAACTAAAGTTCTGTTTATCTTTGAAGAAAACATTCTCAAGCTACGTAATTTTTTAGCATGCAAATTGTAGTATTTTAGTTGTTGATTAAATATCTTATAATGCTACTTGAAAAATAATGGTTAACCGAAAACGCGAAAATATGTGCAGCAATCCGACAGCTATTTTACACTGCATTTAATGTTTATTTGGTTGCTATTTATACGATCCAAAAAATTGGCTTTATGGCTGCCATCTTCGAGTGTAACCCAGCAGTGAGCTGGCTTTTTAATCCATCAAAAATTTTTGGGTTGAAATTGAAAAAAACAATTTTTGAATCTTGTTTAAGGCAATTATTGCACCGCTAGTTAACAGCACGAAGTGGAAAATTTTAGGATATCCATTTATGACGGCGGGTAATTATAGTTACCGAAAAATATGCAGCCGAGAACAGTTAAAATGGCATGCAGCACAAATTTTCTACTTTTTTGACTAAAAATAGTCCATTATTTTTTGTGCAGAAACGTGAACTAAAATGTATTTTTTTAAAGAACAGTTAAACGATGTAAGATTTTTAGAAATTTTAATTTGCAAATTAAAAGCAGTTACGGTAGTGTACAACAACCTCATCTGTTATGAAGAAAGATTCAGCGCCGCCAGGAATAGTAATCAGATGCAGTACTATTACGTTTCGGGCCAGTAAACAAAGTAGCAAACGTCTAATTACGATTTGACGACCTTTTGCGTCTTTCCAAGGCAGCTTGATTTCTAGGTGGAGCGAAGAGGGCTGTGTTTGAATTAACTGGTTAGGTCTGATGAAAAGTTCAAATCAATCAAAATAAATGCAGAGGATGGTTTGCGTTTATTAGTTCGAAATTAGATTCGGTTGAATACGATTTAATCATCTAGAAAGGAGACAAATATTAATGTTTTATGAGATCGTGTGCTATTTATTTAGAAAAGTACGTGTTTCTAAATCCAGCGCAATTGCAAATTAATACCTAAAAAGTTTTGTGAGATAGCTACAGCTAGTAAATATCCTAAGACAAAAAGTCTAAAACAGAAGCAAAAATTTGTTAAGTTTGCGATGGTGTAGAATAATATATTCGGCAGAGTGGCCGAGAGGGTAAAGACGTCGTTTATGCGATCATGTGATCTATCATGTGATCTCAATCGCATGATCTCGATTCAATCCGCACCCTGGTCACGTTGTTGCGTCCTTGGATAAGACGCTTTACGATGATTATCTCTGGTTGATAAAGTGCGCTGAACGTCCAATATTCAGCGTCTGACGCAGTCCGCTGACCGGAGGATAAATATGCGCCACAACAACAACATACAGCAGTATTTGCTTCAGTGCCTATTTGATTTCTCAGTGAGAATCAATAAAACCGTAACTTAAAAAGAATGAGATCAACGTCACATCGCCGATTTCGATTTTCTTTTCCGTCCCTTATTACGAAAGGCATTACGCATTAATCTTTTTAGTAAGTCAAGATTTTAGACGTAGGTTTTACTTTGTTCTTCAAAAATTAACAAAATGTCAAATACAAGCAAAAACAAAAGAATCGAAAACTAGAACCAAAAAGCAATGCTAGAAAAATGAATACGGAAGGAAGGAACACGGCTGTGACTGCAAGCTTGTTTTGTTTACAAAAGCATCAGATAATATATATTATATATTGTCTTTTGACGCCATTTCTTATTAAATAAATATAGAGGAGCTCGGCATGACATGAGTGAACGATTAGACATTTCGCTGATTACTGTTCGATCTAGAAGTCGCACAGACAACATTTAATACGTTCTTTTTGCGGGATAAACAAATGACGTCACTATCGACAGATCGAGAGCAAAGTCAATGCAAAATCAGTTTTAATAGTATCGAGATCATGCAGGTGTTTTTGACATATCACAGCGCAGCTATAATCTGGGTCAGAACTTGCGCTGTGTTTCAAAATGTTACTTTTAGTCATTAAGTTTGTAGACCTGCACTGCGTTGTTTGATATTTTTTGAAATGTTACTGTGTAGTAATCGCAGAGATAACCTCAGAATATCATTGAAGCAGTAAAGGGAGTTCTTAGCGATTGAAAACCTGCGGCTCGAGTTTAATTCGCAGTCAGGCTAACCAGAATTAACGCAGTACTGTGGAAACCATAATTAAAAAAATTAATCTTATTTCATTCCCGGATCAATATTTTAAATGGATATTAAACAAGACTGCAACTGGTCTAAAGAAAATAACCGAAACGTACTGTTGCGCATGAGTGTTTAAGGATGGCTACATCAGTTTACAGAGTGGCCGAGAAAGTAAAGGAAACTGCGACGTTTTTACGACAATCCTGATCACATGATTTGAGTTCAATCTGCACCCTGATCAAGTTGTTGCATCATTGAATAAGGCGCTTTGCTATGATTATCTCAGCTTGGTGGTTTCGAACAAGCAGCAAATTTACGTGGGAAGAAGTCAAACGTCAACAGGAAAACTTGAAAAACGGTCAACTCCTAAACGGATGAGGTTTCGTCCAAAATAAAAGCGCCACTGTCGCTTCCTCGTGAGTGGAGGAAAAACGCGAATCAATCAACCAATCAAGCTACAGCATATGCTTAAAATCACATACTTACTTGTTTTGTATTGCAGAATGTGCAACTGAAAGTACAAATTATTTAAAAAATGTTTACATTGATAAAAATTTTTAGCGTGATTCCTATTATTTTTATCTTTGTTTATTTCTTCTTAAGTTGGTATTATTCGATCACAATTCAAGTTCCAGACGAAAGTTATGATTTCATAATTGGTAAGTTGGATCACACTCACTAAATATTACATATTTACGGACTATGGTTAGATTAAGTCCTATCTTTCGCTGTGATTTGATTGATGTGTTTTCTCTTTCGTGTCCCTACCGCTAAAACAAATGTGCAAAACGTTATTGCTAAATTTCAGCATTTTTAAATCTTACATTTATGTTTTACTGTAACACTGTTAGTCAGGGCCACCGAGAGGGGGGGCAGGGGGGACAATGACCCTGGGGCTAATGGAGTTTAGGGGGCCCATGAGCTCGAGAGGGGGCCCATCCAAATGACATTGAGAAGTAAAAGGCCCACAGAAAAAACCGTCAAAATTTTGGTGAAGACTTTATTTTATTTTCTTTGGAGATTAGTTGATTTCGGCCGGAAAAACCGTTAAAATTTCGGGGAAGACCTTTTTTTTTTTTGGAGATCACATCATTTTTCGGACCAAACAGCAGCATTTTCTTCGCAGATTTTGGACCTCACACAACCTCAGATTTGAGCTGTCCCCAGGCCCACGTTCGGCTCTCGGCGCCCTGCTGTCAGTATTATACAATACTCAGTTCAGGGGCGCCGAGAGTGGTCCCGGGGACAGCTCAAATATTACGCATCTCTAGTTTTTTGCAGTCCAAAACATGCAAGGAAAATAGCACAATTTTCACCGGATTTTCAAGTGATCTCCTAAAAGAAAAGTCTTACCGAAATTGAAACGGTTTTTCACTCCAAATTCAAGTAATCTAAAAAAAAAAGGGTCTCCACCGAGATTGAAACGGTTTTTCTCTCCAAATTCAGGTGATCTCCAAATAAAAAAAAGGTCTTTACCAAAATTGAAACGTTTTTTCTCTCCAAAATCAGGTGATCTAAAAAAAAAATAAAATAAACAAAAGGTCTTCACCGAAATTGAAACGGTTTTTCTCTCCAAAATCAAGTGATCTCCAAATAAAACAAAAAAGGTCTTCACCGAAATTGAATCGGTTTTTCTCTCCAAATTCGATGTTCCATTTCGATGAGCCCTCTCATGGGCCCCTTCAAGATTATGGGCCCTCTAAAATCCATGGATCCCGGGGTCATTGTCCCCCCCTGCCCCCCTTCTCAGTGGCCCTGACTCAGTTGCTAACTAACCTTACAAAATTTTTTTTTGAACGTGTAAATTTTTATCAAAATTTGTACCCAAAAAGTTTTCTGCAAAACTTTCAAAAATTTTGCTTTTTCAGCATATTTTTCAATACTAATTTCAATTTATTTTCAATGTAACTACAATCAGACAGTAATTTAAATAAAAAAAAAAAATTAATCTGGGTCTATGAAGGGACCCAAGAGGGAGTCTTCGAGTCGAACAGCCACTGACTAAAGATAAAGACTAAAAAATGAGCAAAAAGTAAAGAACAGATAAATGCGTTTTGTCTTTGATGCCAATAAAAACATGAAAAAGCCGTTCCTTTGGACCTTCCAATCAATGCACGTACTTCAACCACTTGCTCGACCAATATTGGTTTGGAAACCCGCATTAATGACGAAACTTTTTTTGAAAACACAGTCTTTCTAACACGACTTTGGCACCTCCAGGGTAACAAAAGTAATGCTTTGACATGACTGGAAATTGAACCCGTGATGTTGTTTCAGTCGGAAGTGGAGCCAGTGGAAGCGTGTTAGCGAATCGGCTGTCGCAAGTGAAGTCTTGGAAGTAAGTCGTGGATCTTTATTACGTTTCACATGTCCGATTTCAAGGAGCATTGTTGGACTTCCGCGACGCTTCAAGCCGGAAGCCCCATTATTTTTTTTCCGTGCAAAATTAACGGTTTTTGTGCAACAGTGGCCGAAATCGCCATAACTTCGAAACAGCTAAAGGTTGAAACTTGAAATTCTGAATTTAGATGGGGTACATATGAAACAAGCTTTATACCAATTTTGGGGGCAATCAGGCTTGTGATACGGGTTCCAAGTTGCAAAAACTATATTGCCAATCCGAGGTTAAAACAGTTCAGGATCGAAAACTAATTGCAGGAGGAGAATAAATTTTTCGAATTTTCCGCGCCTGGATATGCAGTTTCAGCTCCTACATTTATATTGTTTGACTTCCAACTTTTCAATTAAGAACTTTTTTTATGTGCGAAAACTTCGAAACCACCAAAATTAGAAATTTGGCGATATGATAAGCCTATATATGAAATTGTGCACCTGCATTTTTGGAGGCGCTAGATCACGTGGTTTGGGGCAGAAGCACCCAAAGCTTGTGATAACGAAGTTTAATGATTGATTTTCGTCAAGTATGTGCGTTTGCTATTAGTGGTTAAAGGTGAAAATGTTTGAAACCTTTGTGAGTGACTAGACCTGGGTTCAAATATCTAGTCGGCCATTAGTTTTCTGAAACCAAAATCATATTCAATGAAGCATATATTTTTTTATTTTATTTAAAGAAGCCCTTTTAATATTTTTTAATTTGGCATTTCATATGATCACAGGGTTCTTGGTTTCATTCTCTAAGAAGAATATTTAACGATTTTGTTGTAATGCACTTCACACTAATTTAGTTTTTTTACTCAAAATTACAGGTTTTGAAATTAACGCTTGCCCGAGGCAAGCTGAAATCGCCTCTGGCAAGTTGCTTTGTTGCTTCGCTTGCCTGACGGGCAAGTCAAAAACTTGCAGCGTATGAAGTAAGCAGTTTAAAATAAGATTATTGAAAGCGAAAGTTACCACTTTTGCTTCAGCAAAATACCAGCAAATAAAGAGAGTTTTTAGTTACTTTATTTTAGCTCAATCATGGCACTTAGCGCTTTGTTTAGTCGCACACACATCAATAACCGCAATTGACACTTCTTAATCGCGCGCAGATTCGTTCGATACTCAGACGCGCTTTGCAATTCTTTTGGCGTAAAATGTTTTGTTAAAATTCTTCCCACGCTTGCCGCGTTAACCGCTCATTGGGGTATCACTAGTACTACTCTGTGCTGTAAGAAAGCAAGGTCGAAAATTCGGCATTCATTTTATTTTATTTTAAGTTTTTTAAAGATCTTTGTTCCTCTACCTTTTACAAAAAAGTTCAGCTTTTTAGCCGGTGCAATTTCCGAGATATTCGCGACTGAAAAATAAAATGTGTTTGCAGCAAAGAAGCCACGTGAATTATTGCTAGCGTTACAATTGAAAAAATTGCAATCCAAAAATCAATTTTTGAGAATGATTGCAAAAGCACGAATGGTAATCGCATCGATAACTTTTTGCGATATTTGTTATGCAAGAAAACTGCGCTGTGATGCACAGTAGAAAGAACACTGTCAGTAGATGTGATTTCTTTGCGATAATTAAAAATTTTTTCGATGCGATTAGATCGCCTCTAGTTTGTGATTATTTTTACAATTATTGATTTTTTTATTAATTTTGAAGCTTACGTTTGTTGATTGATATCTAAAATAATATAAACTGAAGCTCAGTCAGCACAAGACTAATTTAATCACGTGGTTAGAGTGTGACGCAACAAATACCAAAACATTTTCAAACTTCTGCCTAAAATGTGACTTATGACGAAACAGAAAAAGCCAACAGAAATAACGAGAAAAATTGCAGAGTTATAGGCAAATTGTCATGCTATAAATGGATGTGGATTCTTTTGCGTGTTTCGATGTGATAATTTGATGCAATTTTTTTAAAAACAAAAGCGATAATTCGATTTTCGATGCGATTGCCATCACAGAAAAAAGGTATCTATTACGTCACTCCAATATAATAATCGCATACAAGAACTGGATTTTCTCAAAGTACGATATTTTGCAAAGTCTGTTCTTATAACGCATTTTTTTAAAATGAAGCGTCAAAATGCACTGTGCCTTTTTGTTTCTGGCGAGCTGAAGTGTTCCCGGGCAAGTAAACATTTGGCTTTGCTATCACTTGCCCGACGGGCAAGTTGTTAAAAAGTTAATTTCGACCCCGGAATTACTTTGTAAACTTTGGCTGGATTCTGAACTGGAGCAATAACGAGCTTATCCGGAGTTCGGATACTGAATCGATTACCCGTAGTTTTGATGGAAATAAAAATTATTCCAAATGAATGTTGCTGGTTTCTTCCAAAGCAATTTTTTATTGGCTTAAGCTAGGGTTCTGTTTTTTTTTTTTATATCAGTAGATATTCAAGAAGCAAACATTTTGACATAGTTTGGGGGTACCATTCCGCCGGAGCCCCCCAAATGGGCTTCCCAAAGTCAATTTTTTAAACGGTTTATAAGCTAGACCACTAGTAGTTGTTGATACAAGTAGAGATTTAAGAAACAAATATTTTGACCTAGTTAAGGGGTGCCACTCTATCAGACACCTCCAAAACATTATTGGAGAACTAATTGGTTTCGATTTCAGTAGGTCTTAAAAAAATAAATATTTTGACATGGTTTAGAGATGATACCCCTTCCCGGAAACCGACTAAATAGATTCCTCAAATCTTTATTTTTTGAGCTGAAACTGTTTTTTCTAGATATGAGTAGAGAGTTAAGACAAAATTTAGAAATATAGTTGGCCGTTCGAGATAAAGTTTAGAATTGCGCTGTCATTAACGAAAAACTAAATCTGGGACCAACTTAAAGTGCAGAATGTCTCATGTGAATAAATCTGTAAGAGACATATTAGACAATAGCTTTCTACATATTTTGAATTTACGCTTAAGTTGATACAAATGCATTTACAGTGCTTATGGTGCAAGCTTTAACTGACAAATTCAACTCTGATAAAATTCAAAGGCAAAATAATTTTTTCTGCTAGATAGCGTTTCAGTAAAATTGAATACACAAAGAAGATAAACATTTGGGAAGCCACAATTTGAAAACTCCTAAAGTGCGCACCCCGACAATTGATTATTAAACTTGGATAGGATATTTTTTTTATTGTTATCAGTCGCTATGTGGTTGATGAAATATATATTTTCACACTCTTTATTCCAGACTATCCTGTTTAGTCAACAAGAAAATATTTTTGATTGCTCTCTCAGCAGGAAAGCAAATTGAGAATCTCATTATTGGAACGACCGACGCTCGCGTCGCGTGTTCCTTTGTTTTTACTCGGCCATTTTCTAACTAATGAGTGCGAGATTTCAGACTTTTGCTTATAACTCGAGAACCGTTTGGTCTAACTACATGAAATTTTGACAGCAGTTTGAGATTAATGAGTTTTATGTTTGTACCAAATTTCGAGGCAATCGGTCACGTGACTTCGGGTTTATGACCCGAAAACCGCCCCGAAAGTTTGGCGTAAAAAGCGGTCTAAGTCAAAAACGGCTTAAGTACGGCAAAAAATGTTTCTCATGGTTATATGTCTTAAGATATCCTTTCATCCCTACCAACCCACTTTCGGCCGCGATGAGGTTTTTTTCTTATTTTTTTCCTTTTTTTTTTCCTTTTTTTTTCCTTTTTTTTTCCTTTTTTTTCCTTTTTTTTTCCTTTTTTTTCTTCCTAAATCTTGTACGCTCGAGTTCTCCTAAACCACAAAACATAGAGATCTAATTTTTGTGTGAAGTTGTTGAGGTACATACGCAATTGTGTCTCCTGAAATTTTTTTGGGCAACTCCCCCGGGAACCCCCCCAAAATGGGGCCCCAAAAAATCAAATTTTTGAACGGCTCAAGCTAGGGTGCCAGTTTTTTTTGATATCAGTAGATATTTGAGAGACAAATATTTTGACATAATTTGGGGGTACCACCCCCCCGGGGACCCCCCCAAATGGACCCCCCCAAAAATAAATTTTTTTAATCATATAACCTAGGGTGCCATTTTTCTTTGATATCAGTAGATATTTAAGAGAGAAATATTTAGACATGGTTTGGGGGTACCACCCCCCCGGGAACCCCCCCAAAATGGGGCCCCAAAAAATCAAATTTTTGAACGGCTCAAGCTAGGGTGCCAGTATTTTTTGATACCAGTAGATATTTGAGAGACAAATATTTTGACATAATTTGGGGGTACCACCCCCCCGGGGACCCCCCCAAAAAACAAATTTTTTTAATCATATAACCTAGGGTGCCATTTTTCTTTGATATCAGTAGATATTTAAGAGAGAAATATTTAGACATGGTTTGGGGGTACCACCCCCCCGGGAACCCCCCCAAAATGGGGCCCCAAAAAATCAAATTTTTGAACGGCTCAAGCTAGGGTGCCAGTATTTTTTGATATCAGTAGATATTTGAGAGACAAATATTTTGACATAATTTGGGGGTACCACCCCCCCGGGGACCCCCCCAAAAAACAAATTTTTTTAATCATATAACCTAGGGTGCCATTTTTCTTTGATATCAGTAGATATTTAAGAGAGAAATATTTAGACATGGTTTGGGGGTACCACCCCCCTGGGAACCCCCCCAAAAAATCAAATTTTTGAACGGCTCAACCTAGGGTGCCAGTATTTTTTGATATCAGTAGATATTTGAGAGACAAATATTTTGACATAATTTGGGGGTACCACCCCCCCGGGGACCCCCCCAAATGGACCCCCCAAAAGCAAGTTTTTTAACCATTTAACCTAGGGTGCCATTTTTCTTTGATATCAGTAGATACTTACGAGAAAAATATTTTGACATGATTTGGGGGTACCACCCCCCCGGGGACCCCCAAAATGGGGCCCCAAAAAATCAATTTTTTGAACGGCTCAAGCTAGGGTGCCAGTATTTTTTGATATCAGTAGATATTTAAGAGACAAATATTTTAACATAATTTGGGGGTACCAACTGACAAATATTTTGACTCTACTTTTCTGGAGGTTCCATAATTAGATATTTTTGAATAATTGCTGATTTTATGGCAGACAAAAAGCACTTTCGAGCGTCACAGCGTTAGCTATGCGTCGGTCGTTCACTGGGTTTGCTGGCAAACTCCCATCTAGTTCAACATGCGTCGGTCGTTCAAAGAGCTTGCTTTTCAGCAAGCTCCCATCTAGTTTTGGTTCTTTTTGACTCTTAAAAATTATTTTGGTAACTGCTGCTGAATTCTGAACTAAAGCACACAAACTAGCATAATCTGGGTTACTAGATTTTACTCGACACGACCGACAAGATGTAACGGCGTAGTGATCAAAAGCGCCCGAGTTTAAAGCAGTGGCGAAAGACGAGATCTGAGTTCATATATCTTGTCGGTCATTGGTTGATCAAAAATCACAAATATAAGTATTGCAATGAACAGTTATTGTTTTTTCATCAGGCAAAATCACATTCAATGTTTTTATTTTGGCATTACAACGATTGATTTTTAAAGAAATATCAGTAAAATTCAAACTATGAATGGGAGAATGCGGGTGAAAAGGAACTGGCGGAAGTCCCGTATTGTTTGCTTCGGGAAAATAAACATTTAGTTGGGTTTGTTTTTCCAAAAAGCAAAGGAATCGTAAACAGAAGGGAAAACGGGGCAAGTGAACGACTAAGAATTGGGCACATGGTGTTTTGGGCCCAAGCCCTTCGCATTGAATTGGAACAATGATACAAAATTTAGTCTTGCTTCATAATGTAAATTATTCAGCTACTGCAATAAGCAGGTGAAAAGGAGTCACATGGTGGGAAGTTGCCCCGGCTGCTTATAAGACCGAATCGGACACTGAACTTCTTTCGGTTTCAAAAGCTACGGAGAAACTGATGCATAAAAAATGGACTTCGGAAAGAGTTTTGCTTGAAATTAAAGAGACAAAGCTGCGTTAGATATTTGATTTGAAAGACGTTTTGACTACCACTTAAGTCATTGTCAGTAGTATTCAAATGTGATACTTCCTCGTAAGTAAAACAAATAAACACTTAAACACACAATCATAAGCGATTTTTTAATAAGTGATTTTATTGTCTGAATATCAGATCAAACCTTACACGATACTCGTTGTACCACGCAAAGCGTGTAACGAGTTGGCGGAGCCCATCTCCGCGTTTTTGCGCTTGCAAGCAATACAGCTCCTTTCGAAGAGCCGGTAACTTGGAAATTTAATCGAGGGCTACAGGCAAAATCAATGGAGCAAAATCAAAATTGAGGGCTACAGGCTAAAATCAAAATAATCAACGGCAAAATATTCTACTTCAAACACTACGTTAAAAGCCTCCTTAAACAATTTTTTTGGCAACCCTGACGTTGATAGCATCGACGACGCCATCTTAGTTTTATTCTAAGGCAACGCCGCAATGATAGGCTTAGCCACGGAGACCTTTATATACATTAAATATAGGTTGATATAAGCCTCTGCAAGCTAGACCAGGGGTCGAAAATCTTTTTTATACTGCGGACCGGTAAAAACCAAAAAAATTTCGCCGACCGGCTTTTAAAAATAAACACAAATGTGTGGCAATGTACTACTTTCCGTAAACTTGAATTATTTCAAAAAATTATTGTACTACGTCCTGTAAACTGAAATTGTTTTATCACAAGATGTTAAACTCGTGTAATCAAATATTTTTTTCATAAAATGTCCAAACGCAATTGCATTTAACGTTACAAATACAGGATGTTCCAAAAGTCTTGGGCGCATTTTGACACTAAATATCTCGGAAATAAAAGATATAAAAACGTATCTGATAAATTCAGAAAGCTTGTGATCTCAATTTTTACAAGGAATGTTCAAAGATGGTCAATGTGAGCACCACTGGTCACACGACACACATCAAGCCGATTGTCAAATTCTTGCCAAACGCGTCCCAGCATTACATTGTCAATGGTTGCAACAACTTCTGTTATTCGCTTTCAGCTCATCCACGTCCCTAGAAATAGGGGGCACAAATCCCAACAAAAAGAAATCGCAGGGTGTGAGATCTGGAGATCTGGGTGCCAGATCGTGATCATTCTGCCCAGACCGTCCAATCCATCTGTCTCAGAAACTATCTAACTCTGAGGCTCCAGTGTGGTGGCCCATGTTGGAAAATGAAGTCACCAGACTAATTCTCACGACAGTTATCCATTAACCAGTTTTCCAGCATGTTGAGATACGTCTCACCATTGACTGTTGTTCTTTTAAAGAAGAATGGTCCGTAGACAGCTTTCTTCGACATAGCACAAAATACACTTACCTTTGGGGAATTTCGCTGATGCTCAAGAAGTTCATGTGGGTTCTCAGTACCCCAAATGCAAGTGTTATGCTTGTTAACTTTGCCACTTACGTGGAAAGTCGCCTCATTGGTAAAAGCAAGCCCCCTATTCCTAGGGACGTGGATGAGCTGAAAGCACGAATAACAGAAGCTGTTGCAACCATTGACAATGCAATGCTGGGACGCGTTTGGCAAGAATTTGACTATCGGCTTGATGTGTGTCGTGTGACCAGTGGTGCTCACATTGAACATCTTTGAACATTTCATGTAAAAATTGAGATCACAAGCTTTCTGAATTTATCAGATGCGTTTTTATATCTTTTATAGTTTCCGAGATATCAAAAATCAAATCAAATCATTTGATTAACCAGGAAAAGTATACAGCCCGGTAATAAACTCGTTTCGGACCGGTGGTTGCCGACCACTGGGCTAGACTACTGCCAGTGTTGCCAATTGAAATTATAATTAGGGAGGCCCCTACGTCGTATTTGAAGTAGATTATCTTTGAAACGGCTGAATCAAGAAGAATGAAATCAATGCAAACCTACTCTAGTACATACGACTGCTCTAATTTTAGAAACCACGTTGTTTTTCCTTCAGTCCTCCTTTACTTTAATTGAAAATTAAATTTCATAGAATCCTCCTCCTGGAGGCCGGCACCGACGACCAACCCGATCCGCGAGTGTCCGTCCCTATCCTCATGACCATTGTCTATCGGAGTGCAATAGACTGGGACTTCATGGCCTACTCCCCATCTCTGAATTCGAAAAGCGTGACAAGGGTGAGAAATTGTTTAAGCAAAATCCAATCTTATAATATGCAAACGACACCGCAATAAGACAAGAGCAGAAACGCTTTTATTTTACAATTATTGTTCTGCTATCGACTAAGTAAGACTTTCGATTTCAATGGTTTTGTACGTTGAAGTCAACTTACATATTAAATGTCAACAAACATACGTTGAAGTCAACAACATACATAAATGTAATGATTGAACCGCTCAGCGCATTCTATAGTGAGAAATTTGAGCGTAAAAAAAACGCATGATTTATTTGAATTTGCGAAAAACATGGCCAACAATATCCAGGAAGGAAAACAACTCGTTGGAAAGTATATTTTAATTGCAAAATTTCTGGTCCCCAAGATTGAAAAAGTTGAATCAAACTTTGGCCGAAATTCCGACTAAAACTCCCAAAAACCCAAAATTACATTGCTGCCGGTTGTCACATGAATGTCTGTTTACATGAATGCTGTCACATGGTTGTAACATGAATGACGTCATTGTTTACAAATAAATTGAAATAAATTCCGACTACGACTGAATGTGTTTTTGACAAAGATGATCCAACTGTCTTTTTCAGACATTCTACCTGCCTCGTGGGAAGGTTTTAGGGGGGTCGACTGCCATCAACTCGAATGTGTACGTGTGGGGAAGCCGACACGATTATGACGGATGGGAACAAATGGGAGCTACTGGATGGGGATTCAATGACGTCATCGGCCACTTCATCAGTTTGGAGGACACTCGTCAGATGAACGTATCTAAACTGAAAAGGGGGAAACAAGGCGACGTCAAACTAAGTTTTCCTCACAAAACCCCACTTTCACCCTCCCATTTTGAAGCAACAAAAGAACTGGGTAAGCAACTCGGCAAGCTTGTGGTTTAAAATGTGCCAGTCTGGGGTGGCATTGTGCAACGCACGGCAAAAGCTGCGATGTCTGATGCTGCTTAAAATGAAAAATAACGGCGGCTGGTCTACATTTTGGTACAGTGGAAAGCACACCCTTCGTTTGCTTTAACAAATAATGTTGTAGATTGACTTCTTTCATAATTTATGATAAGTTACTTTCCTAATTTCTTAGATTGGTCAAAAAGTTTTGACTCTCGCTAGAACTGAAATTTATTAGCAAAATTCCCTTTGTGTGTTTCCATTGTTTTAAATGTTATACAGCATAGTTGCTTTGACAGATTTAAAAGTTCGCCAACTGTTTCTCAAAATGCCCCAAATTTGCTCTAAAATCAGCGCAAAATTTTTCAACAGCAAATTCTAAAACTGCTCATAATCCTAGGATTCATGATAATTGCCGCCGATTTAGTTTGAATTGATTTTTTGTAGGTCTCCATTTAGGCGATTACAATGGGGAAGATATGCTGGGCGCCCATCCAGTCCAGGCCACCGCGTGGAAAGGGGAGAGGCAGAGCGCCTCGGTCTCATTTCTCCGACCCATCATCAAGCAGAGGTGAGTTGATTTAATATCGACATCTGCTGATTTAGGATTTTGCTAAAAAATGTTTGAAATTAACTGATTACAAATGACAGCAACAATTGCAACGTTATTGTGTCGTAAGAATGACGACACCGTAGTAAAAATATTTCACCTTTTTTTAGTCTAACGTTTTACTCCTCGTAGGAGGAACCGTTTACATGTTGTTGGAGGAGCCCACGTGACAAAAGTTTTGCTCGAACACACTGCGAAGCAAAAGCCGCGTGCCACGGGGATTGTTTATCTCAAAGATGGGAAAGAGTTCAATGTTCACGCGTCAAAAGAAGTGATATTGAGTGGGGGCGTTTTTGGAAGCCCTCAAATTTTAATGCATTCCGGAATTGGACCAAAACAACACTTAGAAGAAGTTGGGGTAGGTTTAAAATGTCGTTAGGCGATCGGGAAACAGGTTTTGTAAATTGTATTTACGTAATCCACCAATAAATGATCACTTAAAAATACCGCAAATATGAGTGCACATGGCACTCCATGGCAGCACAAAGCCTATTGACCTAATTTTAGGTAAATTGTGGCAGTAAATATCATTGCCAATTTAAAAGCTCTTCGAGAGCAATACTACTGTGCTTTGTCGTAAGATGACGCTAAAGTAATTAATGTTACTTATTTGCCAGTGACGCTGCGGCCAAACTCCATAAGTTCAGAAATCGATTCCCTCTGCCGTAGTTGATTCTCTTCAACATTAAGAAGAAATATTTAAAAAAAAAAGTTGTATGAATTTTAATGGTGATTATTTCGCAACAGTTGACTCCTCACGTGGATCTTCCCGGAGTCGGATTCAACCTTCAGGATCACTCATCCGCTGTGGGTTGTTACGTCACAAATAAGCTACAACCGGGAAAGGTTTTTGACGATTTGGTGGTGAGAGATATTCTGTTTTACAAAACTCTAGAAATTTAACTTCATGATTGAAAGGTCTTTTGTTCAAACCCCGGCCCATTGAGAAATACATCTTGTATTTCAATAATACGTTAATTCATTTCATCATCAATTGTCGGCGTTGCAAGTTTGCAACCAACACCAAACAAGCGCGCCATTTTTACGACAACCGTATTCGCATGACCTGGGTTCAAACTCGACACTCTGTTGGTTGCGCTTTTTGCGTTCTGAACAAATCGCTTTTTTTGCGATTGTCCAGGGGTTTTTGTTTGCAGCTTTGAACAAGCAGCAAATGTTGCTAAAAGTTAACAAATAACAATGATCATACGCTCAAAACTAGGGTCTACTTATAAACGGGTCGGATTCGCCTCATGTAAAGCGCCATTTGCGCTTTCCAGCAACGGAAACATAAAGGCATGAAAGCCAATCAATCTTCTTACTTCAGACGCCCAGGGCGATTTATGATTACTTCGTGAATGGGGAAGGTCCATTGAGTGGAATTGGTCCGGTGGATACCATGGCATTTCTGCGGACAAAACTGGCAAAGGATTTACGGTAAGTTAGGTAGTTCAAAAACTTGTTTCGCTGAACTGTCAGGTTTTTTCCAGGAAATTCTCGTGCATGAGAACATGGCGAAATAAAGCAACGGAAAGTTACACCATAAAACCCCGGCTATGTATTGGAGAACCCAGGGAAAAGTGGGCATTTTTGCACCACCCAATAGATGGTCACATACTGGCAGCTTGCGTTGTTTCATTCAAAATGAAGCTACTTGAATAAAGTGTAACCTTCTAGGAATTAATATTGCTATTTGAATAGGATGCACGTCTATGTATTTGAATAAAGCAATTAAATTAAGTTTGACTTAACTTTCAAAAATAACCTGACTAAATAATCTTTGATTTTATAATCTTCTTCTTGTTTTGCACAATTTTCTGCCCGCTTCCTACAAGCTGATCTTGTGTTAGAAATTTTTTGTTGGGCCCCTTTTTTAATTCTGCCGTACGTTGAATCATTATCAGAGCGATATTTTCTTGTAATTATTTTTGATCACCTTTTCAGACCAGATCTTCAGGTTAAAATCTTCTCCGCAAAGTGGGACGACAACTCAGCAAACGGAGAAGTTCTTAATTTAATCTTCCACCAGCCTCCTCAGGTGCGGTAGGGCTTGAAGGGCCTCTATTTTGAAATTGTAATTACAATTTATTCTTCAAGTTGCTTTGGCCAGTAGACAACGAAGGAACTTCTGGGTCTTCGAGCTAAGCTGCCCACCTGGGATGCCTGGCCTTTATTTCATGATGATGTTTCTTGAAATTAAAGCAAGCTGGCTCCAAAACGTTCGAACCCGGGCAGCCCAAACCAGTTTCAATTTCTTTGTTGTTGGTTGCAACGGATTTGTAGGTGCGGCCCAAAAACATACAACAAATACAAACAAGGGCAACAAAGTCTACCCCTAGCGGCAGTCTGGCCTGACGAGACTTGCAAACACCACCCATAGAAATGCTATGTTTTGGTTGGACAGACGCATAGTATTTAATTATTTAATTGGTGCATGCACGTGAAAAAATACAATATAAAAGAGCAGCAAGTCTTGTTTGTCCGTGCAGCAACAACGCTGCTGTCAAGTGTTGACGTCTGCAACCTTGGAAATGCGACAAGGTTTATAATTCGTAAAATTTTAATAATGGCGTAATACAGCTGTTATCTGGGCTTTGGCAAAATATCATCAAGGTAGCTGTTGCCAATGCGACTCATCATCAGTGAGGCATTTCTTCCAAATTATCTGTGTAGTCCACGCGCAACGACAGAGATAGATTCAACTAACTCGTTACACGCTTCCGCGTAATGCTCGTTTTTTAAAATAAAAATTTTTAGTTTGTAGAAGAAAAGTTAAAATATTTGCAACGTCACAATCGCACTTACGCCTGCGACTTCTTTATCTTTGTTATCGTGCTTCATCCACAAAGTAGGGGACGACTGAAGGTTCGAACCCAAAACCCTCAAGACTACCCCTCCATCGACATCAATTATCTTGACGACGAGAGCGACGTAGATGTGTTAGTTGAAGGTGGGTAAAATTTGCAAATTAGAGACCCGAATTCGGTTTCAGTGCCGGGCAATGAATAAGAAAGCTGCAGTGGCGGTTTGGTGTAGTGGGAGTTAGGAGATCACCCAAACTCTTGGTGACCCGCCACTCTAAACGCTATCATGAATAGGGCCACAATAACCGGAGGCATCAATCAGGAACCCAAATGATTAGATTTTCTGAATTCAAGAACGGAGTTTGGTACAAAAGCAGCCATAGGTCATGTAATCAGACAAAAGAAGAGCAGCCAGAAAAAAGTCTTCTTTTTTATAAAACTGTTGTGCTGATTGTTGTTCTTTTCATCCGACTAGCGATATTGAATTTGTTATTAAATTTATTTAAACTATTTTACAAAAAGTTTTGCAATAGTGTTTACTAAAAGAATTTAACACCATCATATTGTTCTAAAGTTTGGCTTTGTGGTAGCTTCACCAAAGTTTGCTCTATTAAAATCATCATTTTATGTTCTCATGATTCTCATGACAACGTACAATCGCATATCCTTTTCCAGGATTCCGGTTTCTAGAGCGAATGGCGGAGACCGAAGCTTACCGGGGGATGGGAGCAAGGCTAATTGTGTTCGACGAGCACTGCGATGGGCTCGGATATCCCAGGTATGCGTAGTTCTGGTATTATGTCGTAATAATTTAAATTCATTGAAACCTGTACCTGAATGTTTATCTGCACTTTGTCTTCAGACCACGAGAATGCTACGAAAAGTACATCAGAGCATCGGTGGGAGGATTTCACCACCCCGTTGGCACTTGCAAAATGGGGAAAACCAGAGAAAAAATGGCGGTTGTGGACTACAAATTAAAGTAAGTGCTCGCATAAAAGTTTTTAGAAAGTTAAATAAATAAATAAATTTCTCCTATAATCTTTTTCAAATAAAGCTTATCCCAGAAAATATTCTTTTTGCAAAAAGCTTTTGTCAAGGTATTCCGTTCACCAATACGTTTACGGCTGTGCCCAGTACTTAAATTGTAAAATTTTGCATGGGGGGACGTTTTTGCAGCCTTGACCAAACGCATTTGGAATGCGGATGAAATTAGGGGAAATTTTGCTTCAAGTTCAGATGCTGCCCCCGAATTCAATTGAGAACCAAAAAAAAAACAACAAAAAAACAAAAAGTCTTCACTGCAGTTTGGTTCTATATTCGGCCGGAATTGGGGATTTATTGGTGCTGACAGCCAATGTTTTGTCTAATCATTCAGACGCTTAGTCTTGATGCAAAGAGCCCTGAAATCTCGTTCTGGGGGACGCTGAGATCTCAATGGGGGGACGCGTCCTCCTGCGTCCCCCACGTTCCCCTACAATTTAAGTACGGCCTGTGACTCCCTTTGTATCCTGGGAGGGCAGTTTTTTGTGTAATTGGAGATTCTCAGGCACAAACTGAAAAAAAATCGGTCACTTAAATCTGCTTGAAATTTTGTTCGTTACTCAACGTTTTCATCATTTTGTCTGTAGCGTTGCTCAATTAGTCGTTGGTTGGTTGATTAGCGCTACCTGGTTCTTTGTTGTGGGAGAGAGCATGGTGCTCCTTGAATTGTTCGCTACAGAGCACCAACTAAACTGGAGAACTTGAGAGAGCAAACAGCTGACCATTTCCATATCACTCAATAAATGAGCGCCTCAGCACCACACCTGCGGCCACCGTTGATGAGTGTCCATTGGTCGCCTGTTTACGACCCGCTGAATGGACTGTTCACCATTCTGCCCCGAACGAAGCCCTGGTTGTGTTTAGCATCAGTCTACCTTGGCTATGCACCAGAAAATTCCGTGATTTGCATCAACAAATTCGCGGTGGTAGTCGCTTTCGCAAATCTTAATCATTTTAGGACAGAATTGAAATCGGTTCTTACCCGTTGGGCGCGGTTAACAATCTTGGTATTGTTTGCACAGGGTTCATGGAGTGGAAAGTTTACGTGTTGTGGACGCCTCAATTATGCCGAACCTCCCCTCGGGAAACACCATGGCGCCCAGCTACATGGTGGGGTCCAAAGCTGCCCAAATGATCAAGGAGGAATGGGACAAGAAGTGAACCCAGGCTGCGATATTTAACCACTGTGGCGTGAATCTTATTTATTCGAAATAAACTTTATTTTTCGGTATGGATGGGTGCAGGCTACGTTAGATTTCAACGACAGTTTAAATTTTACAAAACAATAGTAAATTAGAAAAAAACAAAAAGAAGCAAAAAAAAAAAGAAAACAAAAATGAAAGGAAATCGACAGCAAAAATCGCAACGAACGAATGGAAAAACTAGTTTACTCTAGGCTAATAAATTAGGTAGGCTTTATTTCACCGGAAATTTTTATCTAGTTTTTTATTAATTTTGACTCAAATCTAACAGAAACTCAAATGCTTACTTTAAAACTATTCCCAAATCGAACCCTAGCCCAAACCTTAACCTAAATCCTAACCTTAACCCCTAAAAAAGCAAATGAAAAAAGCGAGGGTGAATATTTCTCATTCTCGTTTTATTCTCTTTAAGTTGAAGATTTTTGGTGAAATAGTCACTACCAATAAATTATCTCAAAAAAAAAATTCGATATTACATCATAATCAATACGGTTTCCGCAGTGGCCTTTCAACAAGCCATGCTTTATTAGACGTGGTAACAACTGCTTATGATGACATCAACAAAATGTTATACACTCTATTGATTTTCATTGATTACAAAAAGGCGTTTAATACTGTTCGTCATAAACTTCTCCTTTCAAAACTAGAACATCACAGAATACGTACCCAGCTTTCAATCTCGTATCATCTTACCTAAATCACAGAAATCAATGTGTAAGCATTAATGGTCGTCTTTCTGGTTTTAGTCATACAAGCTATGGTGTACCACAAGGGTCAATATCGGGTCCCTTTCTATTTTTACTATATATTAATGACATCACCAATATTGATACTTATTCTGACAATAGCATAAAACAGTATGCTGATGAAACTTGTCTCGTAATGAATGAAATTAATCTCGACAAACTGAAAGCTAAAGCGACCAAGTTGCCGCTTAGCACTGAACAATGGCATCGGCAAGTAAACTCACGATTAATTTTTCAAAATGCAAAGCCATGATTATTGCTCCCAAGCTTCGATCACCGTCAAGTACTATTCCAATTTTAATTAAGGACATCACTATACCAATAGTCGACTCCTTCCAATACCTTGGCGTAGCCTAGTATTGGACAATAAACTAACTTTTTTTTGACCACATATCAAATGTAGCAAAAAAAGTATCTCGGTCAGTTGGCATCATTTCTAAATTAAGACATTATGCTCCGACCTCAATTTTACTTAAACTATACCATGCTATGCTTCATCCTCACCTGTTGTATGGTATACTAATACGGGGATCAAACAATAAATCATACTTGCAAAAGCTTGTATCTTTACAAAATAAAGCGTGTTTACAAGATTAATTACTAATAATTTCACATTCCATCCACTCTTCGTAAGTGTGTCTTTGTTATAGGCGAAGTAAAATACTTAAATTACCAGATATTCATACTTATGAAGTCGCAATATTCATGCATAAACTTTGCAGCAAGAAACTTCCAATCACTTTTTCGAAGTACTTTTGTAAAACGGATACTGTACACAAATTAAGAATGAGGCAAAATTTAGCTTGTAAGTTTGCTATTCCGCGATACAACACTTCTCGACTGCAACGTTCTATAAAATATGGCGGAATTAAGATCTGGGACTCAATTTTGTCTGAAACTAGAAATAGTTCCTTTAAAGTTTTCTAAGAAAAAGTACGAACAATGTTTACTTGTGCTTTATTAAAGATTACTTTCATACAATAAGATTTGCAAATTCACTCAATTAGTGTACTTTTTTTCTGTTAAAACCATTCTTACATTTAAGTCTATATAGGTTGCCTTAGAATTTGTAACATGTTTTTTGCCTATAATAATACTCTGACCGAAATTGTTTTTAATGAATAAACTTTAAAGAAAAAACTCATATTTGAATTCTAATTTTGACTGATTGCAAACAACTTCAAACGCTTGTTAAAAACAAATTATAACAAAATAGGTGAAAATTTAAAAAGCTGGTTTAAACCTAAAATTTGCTGACTTTTATACCCAAAAAAACTGTAAAATGCAGAACGGTTACAGAAAAGCAAAACAAAAATTCACCCGCGCATTTTGAGTTTGCTTTTTTGAGGATTAAGATTACGGCTTGGGTTAGGATTAGATTTGGAGTTAGTTTTGGGAAGTAAAAATCTGAGTTTTGGGTATATTTGGATCAGAATTCATGAAAAAGTACTGTAAATTTTTCAAACATTAAAGCCTTTCTTATTTTTTTCAAGAAAAATAAGAGCACAAAACTTGTTTTTGCTAGAAATTTAAAAACAAATTAGAAATAATGCCAGCCTTAAGCAAGACAAAAAAGATGAAGTAAAAAGAAAAAGACAAAAGTTTAAAATAAAAAAATAATAAATGAATAATAAAACAAATTAAACAATATGAACTTCAACGCTGAATCAAAGTCATAGAATCTTAGCATTTACCGGGTACTCATTCGTTCACGGGTCAGGCACTTTGCGAGTCTGCGTCTGTATATCCACGACAACGCAGGGCAAGCTTTTTTGGGTTCTATTTGCAAGTCTTTCGTCAGGCTGGGCTTCCACAATGGGTGGACTGCTTCGCCCCATTGGAAAATAACTAAAGGGTCTTTCCTAAGAACACAACGGCGCATTACCAATTCGGTGATCGAATCAGGAGACAACAACTTTTAACCACAGCCCGACGCTCCACCAACCAACCGCTTCGCCGAAGCGTTTGCATACAAAATTCCAACTCCGTGCATTCGAGTGCCGATGCTCAGACAGGGAGTTGGCAACACGTTAAAGACTCCTTTTAACTCTCTGGTGGTTTTCGATCCGTCAAACGCTGCGAAAGAAAAGCGTTTGTTGCAGGGTTGTACAGTAAGTCGGGCCGGGCTTTTTGGGTCGGGTTCGGGCTTAAGATTATCGAAGATCTGGCTTAACTCGAGCTTGAAGTACGTATTTGCCTTGTGTTTCATCTTTTAGATGCAATAAACTAAAAGCGCAATGAAAATAAGTGCAGTACTTCATTGCACTGAATGACGACTTCGTTACATCATCATGCAATTATTATTACACAATTATTATTATTACCGCTCAATTTTTCAGCAATGACAAGTTTTAGTTTAATCGTGTACGAGCAAAAACCGTATACATTTTTAGGTCTATTCTTATTTTCGTTTTTTGCGGACCTGGTTTAGGCTTTAAATCTCTTTTCGAGTCCGTGTCAGTACCGTCGCTTGTGCCCATAGGCGTAGCCAGGATTTTTGACTGGGGGGGGGGGGGGCAAACCACAAATCACATGCAATGACGTCATCAGAAGTTAAAAAAAGAGAAAATTTTTGTGGGGGTAAAGATATCGCAGGATGGAAGATCAGAAGCCATGGCCTGGTGTTGGCAAGTAACCAGGAACTCGTTCAAGGGAAATGGCTTAAACCAATAATTAAAACACTAAAAAGCCTAAATTGGGAGACGTGTTGAGTAAAAAAGTGTACTGAAATTCATAAGTATCATTAACGGAAGTCTGGGAGCGAAGCCCCCAGCCGCTGGGCGATTTTTTGTGATTTTTTGAAAAAAAAGCTGTTTTAATACCATTGGATCACATTTCGCCATAGGTGGGCAAGTTAATGCAAAATGTTAGCTTCGTTAACTACTAGTCCGTTAACAAACTTCACACCTCCGTTAACATTAATCCGTTATTTTCAGCTTTAACTAACAAAAGTTTATACAGGCCGTTAATTCGTTGATATTTGGGGTGTAATTTACATTTCGTTTTATCTACTCGCTTCTAGAGCACGTATTGACGTTGTTGAGCTGATTGCAAGGAAATATTTATTGCTATGGTGGTCTTTTTATGTTTTGAAAGTTACATTTTACAACCTAATCTAATTTCAAGATAAAAACAAGTTCAAATGCACAACGAAGCTGCATGATATTAACGATAAAAACCTTAACGGAAGTTAACAGAACTTAACAGAAGTTACTTTAGCCAGTTAACAGCACTTAACGGAAGTTAATTTAGTCCGTTAACATGAAAAAACTTTTTAACGGATTAACGAGTTAATG
This sequence comes from Trididemnum nubilum, assembly GCA_963965965.1. Lineage (NCBI taxonomy): Eukaryota > Metazoa > Chordata > Ascidiacea > Aplousobranchia > Didemnidae > Trididemnum > Trididemnum nubilum. The sequence goes on from OZ014484.1 coordinate 888,105, forward strand.
AAAAAGTTAGCTTCGTTATTTACCGATTAACGATTAACGGACTTGTGCCCACCTATGCATTTCGCTCGTATTCAGGGCCATTTGTAAGTACTACTGTAGATTTTTAACATTTGAAAGCCAATTGAAATATTTAAGTTGTTCAGTTCTTCTTTTGCTTGCAATTTAAGTCCAAAACAAGTTCAAAATTTTGGAGTTAAATTTTGTAAGTGATTTGGCCCAGGTAGGGGAAGTAAAGTACATTGCCTCCTGCAATATTTCAGCGGTAAACAGCAATCCGCTCAAGAATTTTTCTTAGAGATTATTGTTTTGTCATGAAAACAACTAGTTATAGGAGTACAGAATATACAGCTTGGAGGCCCAGGCCCTCCCATTTCAAAATTTTATTCAATGAGCATTCCCCTTACTGTAGCTAATTTTTTCAAAAGTATTTCGTTGCATAGAAACTAGCAGGGTGGAGGTGAATTGGCATTGAAAAATGTACAGTAGATGGTTACGCCTACAAACTATGTTATTTCCCAGGCCGGATTTACATTGAGTTGGGCCCTAGGCACTTTGGGATTTTTGCAATATTTTTCTGCCTAACAAAGGTGAAGACCAAAAACAGTCTTATATGCGCGCGGGCCCCTAGCACTGTGCCATAAGTTAAATCCGTCCCTGGTTATTGCATTACGTTCATAAAAAGGGTACATGAGGGCCTGAGTTAGCGACTTTTAGGATAAAACCCCTTAATTTCACTCGGGTTATACGTTTAAATTGGTTGGCAAACATTAAATTGAGAGATCCCGGGCCTCTGGATCAATATTAGTGTTGGGGGCCATTTAAATTGGATGTCAAAAATTAAATTGAGGGATCCCAAGCCCCCTGGATTAATATTATTGTTGGGGGCTCATTTAAATTGGTTGGTAAAAATTAAATTGAGTGGTCCGGGCCCCTTGGATCAATATTATTCTTGATTATGTTGCACGCGTGTACTGTTCGTTCTACTCGAAGATTCTAAAAGAAACTGAAGCTGAAGAAACAATATTCTTTTTTGTGACATTTTTATCATTAGTAGCATTTCAATTGGGGGGGGCGGGCCCCCTGGTCCCCCTCTGGCTACGCCTATGCTTGTGTCCCCCTTTTTGGTTTACTCAAAATACTTTTTTGGAGCATCACACATCGACAAGGCAACAGATAATAATGGAAAAAGGAATAACAACGTTCAAAGATAATTCTTGTTTGAGATTTTCTCGATTTTTTGCGAAATTGCTGGCCACCAAGTGTAGTACATAAATGAGATGCAATAATCCATCTCACTGACAGACCTTTACGGATGTGTCGCGGAATAGGGGTGTAAGCCAATAGAATCGTTACCAATACTTTGTTAGTGATTGTGGCCTGAAACAATGTGTGAAAATATTTTTTTAAAAAGACCAGATGCTTTTGTTTTTTTAGAGCACATAAGATTTTTTTAAGGTCGCAGTCAGTTGCCCAAACACGGGGAAGGGACTAAAGGGTTTTAAGCCTCCTTTTTGCTAATTCATTTAAAAAATGCAACAAAAAAAACTAGTGTAAGTCGAGCCAGGTTCGGACCTAAAGTTGACAAAAATTTCGGGTTTAATTCGGGCCTGAGACGTGCTTTTTGTCTTAGGTGCACAAAAATATAATCAAATAACTTGGCAACGTTGCTAAATTTTTTAGATGTAACTTAACTTTCGAATTTTTTCGGGCATGATGTAGGTTTGAAATTAGTTTTCGGGTTCGGGCCTGAACTAATCGGCCCGTGCACATCTCTAGGTTGAACGTGGTTTGGACTTGACCTTAAGCATAAGGAGGGCTTTTGGTGGTTAACCAGCTCGTCTGCGAAGCTTATGAGCGATAGACTGGATTGGTTTATTAACTTACGCTGCTGGAGTTGGGTCTTGCTTATTACTATTTCGTGGCTTGATTTTATGATGTCATGAGATGAAGCAGTTGTGTGACTGCGACATTATACTTCCTCCCCCATTGTTGCTTGTTTGGTTGCTCGCTGAAGGAGAAAGAGCCTGTCCGCCACCGGTTTGATTGGGGTCACCAATTTCGGAAAAAGGAGCGCGTTTCGATTGCGGTTAACCGCCTCGATTGCGCAGCCTATAAGCGATTAGCTGGATTTCTGCTTTTACCCTATTCTGTTGACTTTGAGTCTTGGTTACTGCTATTTCGTTGCTTGATTCTATGACGTCATCTGTTGGAGCAGTTGCGCGACTGCGACAGGCTGATGGGGATAGGCAATTTAATTCTTTCAAGAATTTCTGAATTTTATCAATTTACTGTAATTATTTATATGGCTTCAAAAACGTGTGAAATGTGATTAATATAGCGTTAAAATTGCTATTTTTGCCGCAAAATCACAAAAATCACCCAGCGGCTAGGGGCTCTATTCCTCAGGCCCCTTCTGTGACACACTTGAGTTGCATCGGTTTGTTCAGCACGGGGACTAAATTAGACAATTTTTCTGTAAAAAAATTTTCTTTTGGTTCAAGCCCCCTCCCTCTTGGGACAATCCTAGTTGGGCTTTTGGCCGCAATTACTATTGCAGACAGATTTTCAAGCGATTACATGGGCCGCATACCAAACGAGCTAATAAAACGCTTCCAGGCTTATTGATCTTTTTTTTTCAAACATGAATACAATTTTTTTTGAAATATCGCATAATTCGTGTAGGCGTGAAATATCAGTTGTTCAATCTGTTTTATTGCCCCACCCCTACTTTTGGTTAGAGCCCCTAACTTTGTGTGCTTTGGCAACGGCACTGGTTCGGGCTAATGTTTTTGGGTTCGGGCCGGGTGGGGTCCTATACTTGTCGGCCCGTGTACAGCTCTGATTTACTGAAACACAGTTAAATTTATTGCTTTGCTTACACTGTAGCTCAGTTAGCTTATTGGTTTCTAATTTGCTTCTTATCTGCTCAGCCAATAGAAATTTTAACAGAATAAACTAACTGATTTCCGTTGCGCTTAAGCGGCACTATAAATTTGGGAGAAACTATTTCACTGGAAATTTTTGTCTTTTTTATTAATTCTCGCCCAAATCTAACCCAAACTCAATTCCTTACTCAAAGCTAACCACTAACTTGACCCAAATCCAAACCCAACTCAAGCCCTAACCTTTACCCTTGAAAAGCAAATGAATATGCGCGGATGAATATTTCTCATTTTCATTTTACTCTCGTTTACGTGAAATTTTTTGGTGAAATAATCACTCCCGTAAGCCTGCCTTTTAACAATCGTTCAAGTCTAATGGCAAACATTATTTGTACCGTCATCTTCTTCTTCTTCATTGCCTCTTTTCCGTGAGGGTTGCGGGGGCAGCACCTTGAGATTAAGCTGCCACACTTCACGGTCTTCGATCACTTCCAACATTTCTCTTTGGTGAAGTCCCAAAAGATTCCATCCAAGATCCTTAATCCGTTAATAACGAAGCTAACTTTTTCATTAACTCGTTAATCCGTTAAAAAGTTTTTTCATGTTAACGGACTAAAGTAACTTCCGTTAAATTCTGTTAACTTCCGTTAAGGTTTTTATTGTCAATATCTTGCAAATTTCATTCATCGGACCGGTATAAACCAGTTTGCACTGGTAACACTTGTTGCGTATAAGCACGAGTTTTATAAAAGAAACCGAAAAAAGGAGCTCTTTTTGTGGCAAATAATAAGCTGCAGCCTCATAGGTCTATTAATTATCGCTGTTCACAATTTCCAAAGATTTTTCCATCGCAGCTTCGTTGTGCATTTGAACTTGTTTTTATCTTGAAATTAGATTAAACTGATTACACGCAAAATGTTAACGGATTAACGGACTTTATTAACTTCCGTTAATTAAAACTGAAAATAACGGATTAACGTTAACGGAGGTGTGAAGTTTGTTAACGGACTAATGGTTAACGAAGCTAACGTTTTGCATTAACTTGCCCACCTATGGTTCTTGGTCGTTCAACTGGTCTTCTCCCATTGCTTTGGCAAGTAAAGCTTGTTTGGGGAGTCTTTCCTGAGTCATTCTGCTGACACGGCCAAACCATATAAGCTGAAATCATTCAATTCGGAGAAGTAACGGCTCGATGTTAAGATATTTTCGAATCTCTGAGCTACGCACATTGTTAAACAATGTAACTCCTTCGATTCTTCGTAAAAACCTCATTTCGGACGCATGCACTTGTGAATTGTGATCGCACGCTTTCGGTCATTACCCAAGATTCATGACAATAATTGAGAATGGGGACCCAAACTGTTTTGATACAGTAATTCAAAAATTTAAAATCAAACGGTAGTCGCGACTAGTCAAGTTCTCACAGTCTTGTGATCATTTTTCAGTGAGCTTTAAGTTACGAAAAATTCGTTGTTTGTAATGATGTCATGGTTAGTGTTCTATGCAACAGAACTACGGGGGTTGAGTTTGATTTGCAGTCAATCCAAATCAGAAATTAATAAACTCCGACAAAGTCTGTAGTTTGCGAAAGTAGTGTTCAAGAAAAGTGAGCGTGTTACGAGTTGGTTGTGCGATCCTCGCGTCACTGCGCCTGGGCTACCTAAAGCAACGTGACGTCACCGAAGTAGCAAGTTGTTGGCCACTCTTTTATTGGAAAGGCTGAGGATTAAACCCAAAACCCCTTACTCGAACTCAATTAACAAAAAAGTATTTTGTTTATTGCTTTTAGATTATGCTATGCAAATATAACTAAATTAACTTAGTGTGAAATGAAAGTATGTTTACATTTATCAAATTTTTAAGTGTGGTTCCATTAATTTTTGCCTCTGTTTATTTTTACCTGAGCTGGTATTATTCAATCACAATTGAAGTTCCAGACAAAACCTATGATTTTATAATAGGTAAGTATGACACTATACAGATTGATGACATCTGTAATTTTGCTTAAAACTGCTCAACTAATGAGCTTGTGTTTCAACCAGTTTGGCTTTGTATGGACCATAAAAAATTTTGTTTATAAATCTATTTTGTTGCAAAAACATCTCTACCCTACTAATATGGTCACACAGGAAAATATGTGCAAACTACAAACGAATGATTTCTTGTATATTAAGGTGTGAGCGTACGCGGTAAATAATACACTTTTCTTTTTTTTACGAACCAGTAGCCAAAATTTTTGGGATGAGGCTAAATTTTCATAAATTTTCACGAATTTTCGGCCTCATGTCAAGCAGGATGTCTTTTTAATTTGTTCTTAAATTTTATCATGAAATAAAGTGGCACAAGTTTATTCTTGCTTGGCAAAAAGTTGCATTGCTTAAAATTTTCGTAGAACGCACGCGCGGTTATGAATGCTAACTAAATCTCCTTATTTCGTTTTGATACGGTACTGCTCTTTAACAAATATGTCTATTGATTTTTAGATTATCCCATTAATTATTTCGTTCATACCGAGGCTATTGCAGTTCTTGATTTGTTTTTAAATACTGAACAAAAATGAGTCTCGTGTTATTACAGAATTGTTTTTAAAAAAAGTGCGTAGTTTTAGATGACATGGGTATCAAATCTCTTTTCAGGATAATATTCCATAATTTGTTTTTTCGGAGACCTTAGGCGTAACCAGGGGGGCCAGGGGGCTAAGGAGTCCGGCCCCCCTCCAACTAAATTGCCAACAATGATAAAAATGAGACAAAAAAGCTCATTGTCTCTTCAGTTTCAGTTTCTTCTTCTTCTTCTTTCTTCATTGCTCGCTTTTCCGTGAGGGTTGCGGGGGCAGTAGCTCAAGATTAAGCCGCCACACCTCACAGTCTTCCATCACTTTCATCATTTCGCTTGGGCGAAGTCCCAAGCGATTCCATTCAAGATCCTCAATGTAATCGATCCACCTCGTTCTAGGTCGTCCGACTGGTCTTCTCCCATTTCTTTGGCATGTAAAGCTTGTTTGGGGAGTCTTTCCTGAGGCATTTTGCTTCCATGGCCAAACCATCTAAGCTGAGATCATTCAATTCGGAGAAGTAACTGCTCGATATTAAGAGATTTTTGAATTTTAGAGCTACGCACCTTGTTAAACAGTGTAACTCCTTCGATTCTTCGTAAAAACCTCATTTCGGACGCTTGCACTTGTGATCGCATTCTTTCGGTCATTACCCAAGATTCATGACCTTAAGTGAGAATGGGGACAAAAACTGCTTTGAAAATTGAGAGTTTTACCTTCTCGACAATTCTCGTTTCATGACAACCGAGTAGTGCAAAGCTCGCATTACTGCACTAGCCTTGCCTATTCGGGTATCGAGTTCTTCGTCTTGCCTTCCGTCACTCGTAAATGCAACCCCAAGATACTTGAACTTCTCTACCTGCTTCAGTGTCGCTCCATTCACTTGTAATACGCACTGATCAGGGTTTCTTGAAAGATGAAGTACCTCAGTTTTGGCCGTGCTTATTTTCATTCCGGCGGTGTTGCATGCATCTGCAAAGCTATTTAATGCGCGCTGGAGGCCAGATTCTGCGGAAGAAAGCAGAACCAAGTCATGTGCGAATAGCAGACGACTAATTTTGCAATTTCCAATTGTGGCACACTCATCAGCTTGGCTGCATTTGTCAATCCAATTCATGTAAACAATGAAAAGGAGAGGTGACAAAACGCACCCTTGCCAGAGTCCAACGCCCACATGGAACGGCTTTGATTGCTTGCCCTTTACCCGAACACAAACCTCCGGTCTGCAGTAGAATGACTTAACAGCGCGTAACAATTGACCATCAACGCCATACTCCTGCAAAACCTTCCAAAATTTATCCCGAGGAACTAGGTCATATGCTTTTTCAAGATCGACAAAGCATGCAAAGAGATCTTTGCCATACTCCCAAGATTTCTCGAAGATTTGCTTCAGAGTGAAGATTTGGTCCGTGGTGCTGCGACCCGGACGAAAACCGCACTGACCATCTTCCAGTTTCAGTTTCTTTTAACATTTTTCGCGTACAACAATATACCCACACAACAGTATTCAACAATCCTACTAATGACAGGGGGCCCGGGCCCCTCAATTCAATTTTTGCCACCCAATTTAAATGCATAACCCAGGTAAAATTAAGTATTTTTGTCCTAAAAGTTTCTATTTCAGGCCTTCATTTAACCGTTTTATGAACGTAATGCAATAACCAGGGCCGGATTTATCATATGCCGCAATGCCCGGGACCCTGTGCTCAGATGGTAAGACTTATGGCTTTCACCTTTATTTGGTAGGAAGATGTTGCGAAAATCCCCAAAGTGCCAGGGGACCCGTTCAGTGTAAATCCAGCCGGGGTAATAACATGGGTTGTAGGCGTAAACATCTATTATACCATTTTTCAATTGCAATTCACCTCCACCTCGCCAGTTTTTACGCGTGACAAAATGCTTTTGAAAAAATTAGCTAGGGGAAACTCTCATTGAAAAAATTATTGAATTTGAATGAAAGGTGCCTGGACCCCCTGGCCTTACATTTGCTCCTACAACAGGTTATTTTTATAGCGAAACAAAAACCTCTAAGAAAAATCTTTGAGTAGATTATTATTTACTGCTAAAATATTGCAGGAAGCAATGTACCTTACCTCCCCCTACCTGGGCCAAATCACTTTAAAAAATTTAACTCCAAAATGCAAGATTTGAAACGTGTTTTTGACTAAAATTGTAAAAAAAAGAAGGGTTGAACAATTTAATTTTTTCAATTGGCTTTCAACTGTCAAAAATCTAGTTCTTTCAAATGGCTCTGAACACGTGCGAAATGTGGTCCAATGGCATTAAAATAGCTTTTTTTTTAAAAGATTGCCTAGCTGCTGGGAGCTTCGCCCCCAGACCCCCGGCTGTTATACGTTTCAGTTACGCTAATTTGCTTAACACGTCTTCTGTTTTATACATTTTCATTTTTTAACTTTGGCTTAAAACCAACTCTTCTTCAGCAAAAACCCAGTTAATTGCCAAATTCAAACAACAATTTCTGATCTTCCATTCAACGATATCTCTGTCCCACAAGAAGTCCTTCTTTCAAAAATTTCTGATCACGTCGTTGCATGTGATTTGTATTTTGTACCCCCCTCCCCCAGTCAAAAATCCTGGCTACGCCTATGGCGGAGACCCTAAGAATTTATTTGACTTTTGCAGTTTAATTAGTTTTTCTGTTTTTTAAGACCGAACCCTTAACCTTCGAATCGAAAGTTTCTAGCCTAAAGCGCTCGGTCACCTACTCTTAGATTTGCCACTTGAGCGGGAAAAATCCCGACATGCTTTCTCGGAAAATTGGGTCTCTTGACAATGATAGGTTGACTGATTGTGGCTGGCAAAAAGTTGCCTTGACCAGGGTAAGAATTGAACTCGTGATGTTGTTTTTGTTGGAAGTGGAGCAAGCGGAAGCGTGTTAGCGAATCGGCTGTCGCAAGTGGAATCTTGGAAGTAAGCCTTGGTTATTAATGACTTTTACATGTCCGCATTCTGGATTTGTTTTGGGAAAAAAGGACAAAAAAACAAAACAAAGAGGAATCGTAAACCAATTCCAAAAAGTGAAAAAAGTACCAAAAAGAGGCATATGTTTATATTTCAAATCTTTATTGCAAAATTAAACACAGAGCAAATGATTTTAATAATTTCACATGGTACCCTACAAATTTGCATTCCGCAAAATCATCAGCTGCAACCAAACAGATGAAAAAGTTGATTTTTGGTCGGAAAGATGCGGGGTAAAATCCAACGACGTGGAGTAACTCCGCGGATCAACTAAACCTGTGGAACAAATTACCACGAAAATGACTACGCAAGAATAACCATAAATATAAAACATAAAAGTAACTATCTGTTCGAAATCAAGAAATAATTTTTTTTCGCTATAATAGCACGTTCAATGGCGTATATGGTAGAAGATGGCAAAACAAATAAGCATCGATGATCAACAATTTCGTTGTTGCTTCAATCCAATGAAGTTAAAATTTCTTCGATTTGGTGAAAAAACTCCGCTCCAATGATTACAAACAAAAAAATTGCTGCACACTTTTTATCTCAAACAATCTGGAAAGATTTGACCAGATTGACAGACCCTTCAACACTGCTATTTGCTAAGGGATAAATTTCTTGAAAAGAAGTCAAAAAATAAATGAACCACTCAATGAGTTACACTTGTTTGTTATGAGGGTGGGCTATCATGGTGGACGCATGATGCAACTCGTGGGGTTGTTGATTTATTTTTTATTTCGAAACTTGAAAAAGTTCAACTTTTCAGAAATCTTCTGCTGGAGGCCGGGTCAAATGGCCAACCAGATCCACGGATAGCTGTCCCCCTTTTAGGGGGCACTCTTTTTCGGACCGCACATGATTGGGAATTTACAGCTTACGCCCCATCTTTGAACGAAGAAAACTTAACGAGGGTAAGAAATGCCAAAAAAATATTGTAATCTCAATATAAAGCAGAGAACCAAAACTTGAACATTTTACCAAACGTTTTAACAAATTACTTGTTTCATTATCAGTTAATTACTTGTCTCATGATGAAGGCAATAATAATATTTGTATTGCAAGCAAAAGCTCAAGTTTATTTATATTTGCCACACAAAATTCGCATTAACTCGGCAAATTGAAAAGAGAGAACTGCAAGTTGACCTTTTGGTTCTCCAAGTCTGCAATGACCAAATTATCATTATGATGTGAACTGCTATAAAACGACAAAAATATTTGTGCAAATGTTAATGTTATGTTTTTCAAGTTGGTCGAACGGTAACGCGTTCGTTTCTAAAGTGGGAGGTCTGAGGTTCAAATTTCGGACCAACCAAATTGGACAGTGGACACAGAGTCGCCAACATCTCGCCACCAATGCGATATTTTTTTTTTTTGAAGGAGCTGTGTTGTCCGGGCGCAATGACGCGGAGATAGGCGCCGCAAGGTTACACTCCTATTCCGCGAACTACAGCGAGTAATATGACAAACCTGATTTGATTTGAGTCTAAAACAGTGGACCAGATCACTTCAAAAAAGATCGAACCAGTGTCAAACGTAAATTTATGTACTGGTGTTAAATGTTTTGATAAGGAGTTTAAGGACTGTATTAATTTGAGACGAAAACGTCTGATGGTATTTTTGATAGCATTTTTTGGCCCTGGTCGTTCATGTTTCAACTCAAAAAACAGTTTAGTTTTGTCCTTCGGCTACATCCACAAACCTTTGGAATTTTGGTTCCTCATAATCACGCTGGGTGGATGAAACCCAATCTAAGGTTTTTACCCAAAAACTCTGACTGGTTGAAATAGAAACCCAAAACCCAAAAGCAATTTATACTTTGGGTTTTAACCAAGATTGCTTTTCAGACATTCTACATGCCGCGTGGGAAGGTTGTTGGGGGGTCGACGGCTATCAACGCAAATATTTACGTGTGGGGGAGTCGACACAATTATGACGGATGGGAACAAATGGGGGCCGCTGGATGGGGGTTCGATGACGTCATCAGTCACTTTATCGGACTGGAGAATACTTGTCAAATGAACGTGTCTGAACTGAAAAGAGGAAAGCAAGGGGACGTCAAAATAACTTTTCCCTACAAAACCCCATTTTTGTACTCCCATTTTGCAGCAACAAAAGAACTGGGTAAGCGCTTTGTTTGCTGTTGTCAAAATAAAAACTAAATTTTCTTGAAATAAAAAGTGATGCATGTGTTACAATTAGCGTTTTTATATGTCCATTTTTGGTCCGGCTATTCTTTTGACTGAAATTAAGGTTTGATCAAAAAGAGTTTTACAACAAATGCGATAAAATTTGTAGTGATGTTTAATAGGAATTGTTCTTTAAAACATGCATATTAAGGTAACCCCTGTAGTGTGATAAAGCTGGGTTAAGAACTTTTTAAAGCAGAATCTTGATTTCGGTGACTCTGTTGCCTGGTTGACATGACGTCAATGTATAGCGGAGCGAAGTGATTTCTTTTTTTTCTATTTTCATTTTTTCTTGTATCAAAAGTAAAAGCCTATAATAGGTAATCTATGCGGTGTTGCTTGTACCACGGCTGTTAACGAGACTGGGGCTAAGAAAAATAAAAATATTTTTGCTGTTTTCATTTTAGTTTTTAGGATATAATAGCAATATCTTTGATTGAAAGAGCAAAGTTTCAGTTAAAACACTAAAATTTTTTAGATAATTTGAACCTGACCAAGTCGGCAGCAAGGCCGTGAGGGCAAAGGCTTGGTTTTTACGATAACCCTGATCGCATGACCTGGGTTCAACCCCCACCCTGGTCCACATTGCTGCGTCCTAGGATAAAACGCTTTGCGATGATTATCTCTGCTTGGTGACTTTGAACAAGCAGCAAATTCAGAGGACAAGAATTCGAAGAAAGCTATACATGAACATTAAATCAGAGAAAACTTCTAAGCAGGTGCGGATTCCTCCAATCACGAAGTAGTTATCGCAATGAAAATTGTGCGAATCGTCCAACAGTTAGCGTCTGACGCTGTCCGGCGACAGGAAGATAAATATTCACTACAACAGCAGCAACAACAATTTCAGCCGATAATACAAATCTAAACAGCATAAAGAATGCAGAACAGTTCCCCTGAAGTCTCATTACAACAAATAGAGAACTCTTGCATATTCTTTATGCTTACGTTGCTTAGATTTTTTTGCGTACCGATGATGGACTTAGGTGGATCCGAAAGGTCTGACAATTTTAGTGCCTCAAAGGTTTTGTTCTCTTTAATCAGAGTTAATCAATTTTCCCCACAGAATGTATCCTGTAGCTAATGGAATTATTCACTAACATTCATTAAGTAATACGTAGAAACTATGTGCTGTAACAACAGTAATAAAATCTTCGTTCCTTACGGATCGTGGTTTCTTTACTGCGACAAAAGCGCATTGGAGCAAATGCAGTTTTGCAAATGTATCGGAAAACATGTTTAAGGTTGATTGTTATTTACAGATATAGAGAGAACAATTTTGTAAATTTTTAATTTTAGCGAAAGACGAACATTGTTTGTGAACTACAATGGTTCTTAGCGTAGAACAAATAACCGACACAAAACTTAACGACAAATTCAATGAAGGCTGCCGGTAAAATTGAACAAAACAGCTTTAAATTTTTCAAAGGGTCAAGAAAGTTCACGAAAAGCGCAGGTCAAAAGCAGATTTCCGGTTGGCGCGAAAAATACAGGATGAGCCAAAAGTAGGTGGACTGTAAAAAAAATTAGGTGTAACCTAGTAATAGAAAACAGGTAAAATTTAAACAAATTTAGTAAAAAAATTTTAATTATATACCACAAATAACATAGTTGTAACAAAGTTAAAATGAGCAATTGGATTAATATGATTGAGGCACAAATCTATTCCATATGCCGTCCACCTACTTTTGGCTCACCCTGTATAACCTTGGTAACGCCAAAGGCGATAAACATTGCGGGCGCTCACGCTCAATAAATAAACAAATATCCTACATGGTTTAAAGTCAAATCAACTTTATAGCGCATAATTGTAATCTTTTCGTCTAGCAGACTCGTCAGCTGTGCTCGCCTGGGAGTCAGCAGTGATGGCAGCCTTGATATTTTTGACTTGCAATCTGATAACTGATGCTTTTAAATGGAAATCTGATGTAATTTGCTATTAGGAGGAAATCTGATGTCTTTGATTAAAATTCGATGCGAACTACACAAATATTGACAAATTAGCTATGGAAATGGAGTGTTCTTCAAATTCAATAAAAAAACATCCTACAAAATGGTTGGAAAAAAAGTGGTCCCCAAAAGAAATAGGTCCTCATTAAATTCTTCTGAGAAAGAGGTTGATATAAAGGTGATCTTCAAAAAAATAAAGGTCTTTGGCCTAACTTCACCTGCATTCATGAATGTTTATGTTGAAATTTCCTGAAAAAGCCCGCTTTTGTGGATTTGATGTTTTCTGATGTTATTTGTCTAAAAATCTGACGTTTCTTGAAGAGCCCTTGCTAGCGTCAGTGGGAGTCAGCAATGAGCAAAGACAGCAACATTTTTCTGTTGTAGTAAACAGGTCTATATACTCGTATTTTGTAGGTCTCCAATCGGGCGATTACAATGGGGGAGATATGCTGGGTGCTCATTTGGTCCAGGCCTCGGTGTGGAAGGGGGAGAGGCAAAGCGCCTCTGTCTCTTTTCTACGACCTATCATTAAGCAGAGGTAAGATACTTACCATTATCAGCTGGTTTTGCATCAATTTTTGTGATTTTTGTATTGTCTGATTTGGTGTTTTGTAAGTACAAACACAAAAACTTATTTGCCTTTCGCGTGGAAGGAACTCCTGCGCTTCCATTGTTGTGGATGAGAATCTTTCGCCATTTCAAAATTTCTGCTTCCTTTTTAAAATTTTTTCTTGAAAAGTTGATTGGTGGTACAGAACTTGAAAATTGTTTTAATTAAAATGTTCACTTCTTCGAAGCAGCTTTTAGTCTGACACTTGTCCAGAAGAATCATCAGAATGGAGGGCGCAGGAAAAGGAGCGGCGATTTATCGGAAAAAGCCGAGCCTTGATTGGCTGGAAAAAGACCAATGAGAGAACGTCAATAGTCTTCTTTCATTGTTGTTTTTCCAGCCAATCACAGATCGGCTTTTTCTATAAATAGTCGCTTCTTTTCCTGCCCTCTCCATTCTAACGATTCTTCGAAGATGATCATTTAGATTTTTGTGGTTTGTGATACTTTGTACTTTGCGATATTTTCTGCTTTGTAATTGTTCGTGCTTTGTGATAGTTTGAGATACCTTGAATAATAGTTTTGTGCATATTGTAAATACCTCTTATTTTTGCTCTGTGAATACCGGAAATTGAGTTGCTTTATTTTTGTTTTCTTTGTGGTGTAGCAACCATCATAGGCGTAGCCAGAATTTTTAATTGGGGGACGGCCCAAACCACCAATCACATGCAATGACGTCATCAGAAGTTTTCGAAAGAGGAACTTTTTGTAGGACTAATATATCTTAGAATGGAAGAATAGAACCCGTGGTCTGTTTTACCAAAGTTAAAGCTGAAAATGTATAAATTGGGAGACATGTTAAGTAAAGCAATATAACTGAAAGGTATCACAGACGGGGGTCAGGGGGCGGAACCCCCAGCCGCTGGAGGTTTTGGGGGTCTGGGGGCGAACCTCTCAGAAGCTGGGCGATTTTTTGAAAAAACAAGCTATTTCAATGCCATTGGATTACATTTAGCACGTGCTCAGAGTCATTTGAAAGAACTAGATTTAAACCTTTGAAAGCCAATTGAAAAAATAAATTGTTCAATCCTTTTACTTACATTTTTAGTCCAAAACACGTTTCAAATCTTGCATTTTGGGGTTAAATTTTGTACGTGATTAGGCCCAGGTAGGATGAAGTAAGGTACATTGCCTCCTGCAATATTTTAGCAGTAAATAATAAAATAATCCACTCGACGATATTCCTTAGAGGTTTTTGTTTTGTCATGTCATGAAAATAACCAGTTGTAGAAGTACATATACGGCCAGGGGGCCCAGACCCGCTCAATTCAATTTTAATAATTTTTTTAATGAGCATTTCTCACAGCTAATTTTTTTGAAAAGTATATTGTCGCGCAAAACCTGGTGAGGTGGAGGTGAATTGTTATTGAAAAATGGGGCAGTAGATGGTTACACTTACTAACCATGTTATTGACCGGGCCGGATTTACATTGCGTGGGGCTCCTGGAACTTTAGAGATTTTCGAAAGTTTTGCCAAATATAGTTGAAGGCCCGAAAAAAGTCTTACCATCTGAGGGCGGGGCCCCTTGCACTGTGCCATATCGTAAATCCGCTCCTGGTTATTGCATTACATTCATAAAAAGGTTAGATGAGGGCCTGGGGTAGCAACTTTTTGGAGAAAAACCCTTAATTTCACCCGGGTTACACATATAAATTAGTTAGCAAAAATTGAATTGAGGGGGCCCTGGTCTCCTGGTCGTCAATATTATTGGTAATTAGTGTTGTACGCGAGTATGTTGTACGCAAAAAATACTAAAAGATACTGAAACTGAAGAAACAATATGCTTTTCTGGCACACTTTATCATTGATGGCATTTCAATTGGGGTCCCGGGAACCCTGGGTCCCCTCCCCTGGCTACGCCTATGGCAGCCATGCTGACAGCGTGGTCGAGAGGGTAAAGGCCTCGTTTTACGACGATCCTGATCGCATTATCTGGGTTCAACCCCCACCCTGGTCCCTGTTGTTGCATCCGTGGATAAGACGCTTTACGATAATTATCTTTGCTTGGTGACTTCGAACAAGCAGCAAATTCAGTCGACAAGAATTTGAAGAAATCCAAAGTAACATTAGCTGACTGGAAACTTCTAAGCAGGTGCGGATTCCTCCAACCACGAAGTAGTCATTACAAGGAAAAGTGCGCGGATCGTCCAACATTTAGCGACTGACGCAGTGTGGTGACAGGAGGAGAAATATGCGCTACAGCAACCATGTATAATATTGATAACTCCAGCAATACAACCTTGATTTGGTGCATGATATAAGATTATTCGTTTTGCTGCTTCTTCTATTTGTGCCAAAATGTTTATTTTCTGATGAATTGGCTACATTGTAATGTTACTTCTGACTTAATTATTGCTTATTTGATTAAAATTGTATGTTGGTGCAAATAAAACAAATAATAAAAAAAAAACAAAAAAACTAACAAACAAATTTTGGAAACAATAAGGCTGATAAGAAATTGCCCTTGACTAGTTCGACAAAATTTTTATCCTTTTTATTGGGTCAAAGTTGTAAACAAGTTGTTTTCGGGGCCATCGATCAATTCAAATTGTTCTTGAGCTCTATAACGATTCGTCAAATCCGTTTGGCCAATTTTTCGGTTAATGCTGATTTACATCAGTACAGGGGTTTGTCGCGGAATCTGTACTAAAAACGATATGCACACTTGGGTTTGATTCCAAGTCTAGTCAAGTCAACCTTTTACAGCTTTTATGTTTAATACTGATTGTCTAGCATAAAAAAAGCAAAGTGAAGCCTCTACCGTGTGTGGTAGACAAAGTAGTCAGGTCAGGTGGCAGCTTGACTCGAAGACCAAAAAGTCACTTTGTTGTCGTCTGATTAAGGTGACTTGGTAAGTAAAATTGCCATTGCAATTATAGTACTGATGGTGAATCAAGGCAAAAATATGTACCATTTTACAGTCTGATCTTCTATCTCTTATTTTAATGTTGTGCATTATCTTTTTGATTTTGTAGAAGAGACCGTTTACTTCTTGTTGGAGGAGCCCATGTGACAAAGGTTTTGTTCGAACGAACAGCAAAGCAAATGCCGCACGCCACCGGGATTATTTACGTCAAAGATGAGAAAGAGGTCAAAGTCCATGCTTCGAAAGAAGTGATATTAAGTGGAGGCGTTTTTGGAAGCCCCCAAGTTTTATTGCATTCCGGAATCGGGCCAAAGCAACACTTGAAAGAAATTGGGGTAGGTTTAAAATGTTGCTGAGCAATTGGAAAGACTGTTTTTTTAAAGTAATTGAAAACCAAATTGCAGCCAGTTGCACTGAAAAAGTCTATCAACCAGCAGATGCTGGGCCAAAAGATTTTTTCGGAATTTTTTAGGATTATGTGGACTTCGGCATTTTTGAAGATTGGTCCCAGGCTTATGTACTATTAACAGCAAAATCTAGCCTTGATAGTGATGTAATAATTGAATACAGCAAGCATCAGCCAAGTAGTGTTTTAAATCTAAACAAAACAATGTCCGCCCGGTGTGGCAGAATTGCTTGGTTGAAGCGAGCGCTAAGGTTCGACCCCCTGTCGTTGCAAATTCTGCGAGTGCATGTAAATCCCTGTGTTTATCACATTCTTTTGTGTTCATTTTGAATATATGTTTGCTCTGTTGAAAAAAAAAAAAAAAAATTAAAAGGCTTCTTGCTTGAGGATGACTTGGCGGTAAAGAATCTGACTCAAACTCGCAAGGTTCAAGGTTCGGTTCCCTGCAGCTGCCAATTCCACATGTGCGTGAAAATACTTGTGTTCAGCGTGAGTTACTTTCTCATTGTTCCGTCATATACTGTTGCAGTTGACTCCTCTTGTGGATCTTCCCGGAGTCGGATTCAACCTTCAGGATCACTCAACCGTGATGGGTTGTTACGTCACAAGTCAACAACAATCGGGAAAAACATGGGATGATTTGGTGGTGAGAGGCGTTTGTACTCCTAACATTGTGGTTGCGTTTTTTTATTATTTTATTTGCGGTAAAAAATATAAGATTGTGAAAGAAACGTTTAGCGAGAAAAGTTTAGAAGTAAAATGGTACTGGTGCAAATAAGCAAAACGTTTTTAACATAAGGTCTCAGGTTTGACTCCCGAGTCAGCTTGACAAGCCCCATTAAAACAAAGCTGGTTGTTGACTCGGCCTCCTGTTTCCCACTATCGACGATGAAATAAAGGGGTGCATTCTGTAACAACGCATTAAAGCTCACTTTCGATGTTGACGCAACCAACGCGGCGCGTCATGCTCTTTCCTGCCGGCTGCTCATGAAGCTGATTTTTTGTTTATTTATTTCGCGTTTATGTCATTTATTTAGCCTTCTTTAGCATCTATATAGGAAAAGGGGCATTACGATCCAAGTTTACCTCATTTACTGCCACACAAAGCAAATTTGTATTTTCTAACTTTTGAAGCTGATTTCGTTATCCTTCGGTTTCTACAGCGAAAGATTTTTGTATTTCTTTTTTTCCGCTAATTGTAGCAATCCAGCCATTTTTTAAAATATTATTTGAATCAACCATTAGGTGTCGCTAGTGTGAACGCAGCGATAACGTTAGGAAAGCATAATTGCTATGGTTACAAAAAGGCATAAATTACCCCAAACCTAACCATTATCTAAACTCGTAAAAAGTAAATAATGAAAAATCCACAAATGAATATTCTTTATTTTTGTTTTATTCTTTTTAACTTAAAGTTTCACTATGAGTCTGCAATATGCCTGCCACAAAGCCTAGATCTTAGTCCTACTAGCTTACCATTGGTTAAGAACCTTCCCGGTAAATTTTGAAACCTGTAAAGTCTAATCTAACCCACCGCGTTTTCACAACGGACTTAATTTACTCTAGTAATTACAAAAAACAACTGGGTAGGCCTATATGACACAAGCCAAAAAAAGTCATGAATTTTATCTGATCGGCCTGTGACTATCTTTCAAGTTTTTTTGTAAGTGCACCAAATCCAATATCTTTGTGTTAAACGAAGAAAATTAAAACCAAAAAGCCTAATTTTACTTTTTAAAACACAACTTTTTTGCCAAAGCCACAGCGGAAGCCTGGCAAAAATACATCCTAACCCCGGGACCAAACAGATAACTAATTTAATTTGAAACCAGGTATGCAAATTTGATGCTGCTATGTTGTCGCAGCCGAATTTTTGTCCGTAAAGTCAAGATCTTCCCCGTAAAAGCGATTTTACATCAAGCAGTGAAAAATGGGACAAAACCGTTGGTAATCAACTATTTTTAGATATTTGGTGCTAAAATTAAAAAACTCGGGCGCAGTGCCTTTCAACTAAATCCCTCCATCAGCTGCATGATTTGTACGTAGCGGTTTACCTATTCTTGAATGGTTCTGATCGCGCGACCGCAGTTCAATTCGCATCTTGGCCTCGCTGTTGCGTGTTTAATTGTGTCGCTTAAAACATGAACACCTGTTCTTGCTTGGTGCTTCAAGCAAGCAGCGAATTTTGTCCAAAAAAATAATAAAAATCGACCGGAACTCAGAGCCAACTTTTCGGCGCAAGTTTATTGTTTCTATTTGAGTGAAGCGCACCTAAAAATAATTTTCTTCAACTTTGGTCAGCGCATTGCATCTGCTGAAGCCAGGCGCTCAACCAGGATTTTGCTAAAGAGGGGAGGCCTGAACCCAAAATTAACTTTTTTTTCCAAACTTGTGCCACTCCAATGTACCACAGATGGGGAGTCTGGGGGCAAAGTCCCCAGCAGCTGGGCGATTTTCGTGATTTTTCGAAAAAACAACAGCAACGTCATCGCCGTTCAGATCAAACTTCGCACGTTTTTAGAGCCATTTAAAATAATAAACTGAATAGCAAAAATTTTAAAGCTAGTTGAAGAATTATACTGCCCAGCCCCTTCAGCCCCCTCCTTTACTACAAGTCAAGTCCAAAACAGGTTTAAACGCTTGCATTTTGTAGTTAAATTTTTTGATTGCCCTCCCTTCCACGGTTCCGCTACTGGGCGAAGCGAACTAATCTGAGTTGAGGAGAAATTATAAAGATGTAAACTAACTTCAGTATGCAATACTAACAGCTCGAGCAAAAGCAATTTAGAACGTCTATTGTAGCAGCTAACAGGAAAGGATTCGCACAAAGCACACACATAGGGATCCATTGCCGCTTTCTCGCGGCAGGAGGAAAAATAATGTGGAAATTGATCTACTTATTTCGCACGTTTCAGACTTCTCGAGCATTTCATGATTACTTCGTGAATGGGGAAGGCCCGTTAAGTGGGAATGGACCGGCGGATACAATGGTATTTTTGAGGACAAGACTAGCAAAGGATTTACGGTAAATTCTGTAGTTTTTATATTGATAATCTTGATACAATTTCAATCAGGTTATACTCCATTTAATCAAATAACAACCATATTTTTAATACATTTTGTCATCGCGGTGCAGACCAGACCTTCAGTTTCAAATCATGTCGACGAAGTGGGACGACAGCGCGGCGATGGGAAACTCCATGAACGTGATTTTCAATCAATCGCCTCAGGTACTGAATGTCTGTCAACCTTTTTGCGTGACCTTTTGCAAAGGTGTTGATGAAAATTTTCAACACCATTATTTTCGTCATAAAAATTGGCTGTTGCATCGCATAGCTTGTATCACAAATATTGCAGTATTTCCACAGTTTAAAAATATATTAGTAGGTTCACTCCAAGCAAAAACCATTGTGACGTGTGTCCGCATTTTTTGAGATCCAAACAAACCTTTGGAGTCAAATTGACGTCATAATAGTGACATCGTGAGCGGATTCGAATTGCAATTGTTCTGAAATTTTATGAATTTTGTCTCTACCTTACGGATATAAGTCCTTCCCCTTTTTCTACGGCCCTAAATGTTGAAGAGCAGCATTTTTCAAAACTGTCATACTCCTGACGTAACTTGACGTAGTTTTCATTGTGCTTTCCGTATCGAAATAAAATGGATACCAATAAATTCGTTTAAGCTCGGGCTTTGATTCGCTTCATTTGCGACGTCACTTATGCATTGGCGTCACAAAGTCACAAGCGTAAGTCACAAGTTTATACCGATCGGTGGTCGAGTGGATAGAGCGTCTGCTACTGATGCGGTAGACTCGGGTTCGATTCCCGGTCGGGTCAAACCAAAGACTTACAAAAATTGGTATTCACAGCTTCCCTGCTTGACGTTCAGCAATTAAAGGGACAATGTGAAGCTTCCATCGTGTGTGGTAGACAGATGGGCAGGTGGCAGCTTGACTCGAAGACCGAAAGGTCCCTTCGCTGTCTCCTGGCCAAGGCAACTTGGTGAATAAAGTGTAATTACAATTACAATTACAATTACAATTAAGAATGACCCAAAATCGATAATTTTCGTTCTTTCATTAACTTTAGTCACGAGGGGTTTTGCTCGCGTTTGACACCCAACAGTTTTGTTTTGCCCGAAACTTGCTCTGTATCTTCAACTTGCTTTCCTGCGATTTTCATTTTAATTGCTGAAGAATTTAAGAAAATATCGTAGGTTGTTTGCATGACATGGTCAAGTTATACCGACAAATTCAGCATTTATAGCTTTTGTACTTTAACTGACATAACTTGATTGTCACGTCATTGTCATTAGCCAGCCGCTTGATTGATGCCGAAACAGTATCTTTCGGCTGCATAAAAATAACTGAACAATTTTAGTTATTTTATTTCTTAAACTTGAAGATTCCGATTAAATAAGTCACAGATATGGGGCGCCTTTTGGAAAAAAATTATTTGTTTTGTGAACCATGTTTTTTGAGCTTATTTAGACCATTATTTGTCCGATATATATATTGGAAATATCCGACTTATATATCGGACAAATTGTGCCCTAAGTCGGACCAAAAAACACGCGCAAAACAAGTCGGATATTTCCGACTTATATATCGGACAAATTGTGCCCTAAGTCGGACCAAAAAACACGCGCAAAACAAGTCGGATATTTCCGACTTATATATCGGACAAATTGTGACCTAAGTCGGACCAAAAAACACGCGCAAAACAAGTCGGATATTTCCGACTTATATATCGGACAAATTGTGATCTAAGTCGGACCAAAAAACACGCGCAAAACAAGTCGGATATTTCCGACTTATATATCGGACAAATTGTGCCCTAAGTCGGACCAAAAAACACGCGCAAAGTAAGTCGGACAAAACTTTTTGTCCGACTTATTTTGTCCGATATGGTTCATATGAGCTATCTCAGACAATATCTAGAAGTATCACGTGACTTTCGTGATGCACGTTTCGTGATGCCGATGCACGTGACTTTCGTGATGTAAGCCTAGTCTAACTTGCATCTTTCAAGCTTTGAGTCAGTTAGGACCTAGAAATACTGAATATTTCAATGTGACTGTAAGATATCAAAAGACAAATGCTAGATTAGCATTAAGTTTGTCTTATCATAGTTAATGCTAACTTTCATATCTATTTCTTTAACGTTACTTTTCATATTCGAAGTGACTTGGCGAATGGAACATTCACGGTATTTTTTTTCCTCGCGAATGGAGACATTGCCTTTTTCATACATTTGGTTAAAATACGACATTTTAAGGCCTTCAACGGTGGAAGTTGCGTGGCCGAAAGGTTACAACATCGAGGTCGGAACGATTGGCTCCGGGTTCGACTCCCGTCGGAGCTACTATTGTGTGTGTAGAATTTTGGTAGGTACTTTCCGGATGTTTTTTTTTGCTTTAAAACCTTGCATTGCAGTTAGGGTTGGGGCAGCGATGCCAGTCTGGGGGATAGCAATTCCCTGCAGCAATTTCCCGCGTGTTTTTTATTCATAGCGCATGATCCATTCGCGAGGGAAAAAAAATACCGCGAGTGTTCCATTCGCCAAGTCACTTCCTTTTATATTTGCATATTTTTTACTTTGCATGTTACCGGTATGTTTGATATTGTTATGTATCACATTCAGATTTTATTATAGTGGTCAGAGGTGGAGTCCTCGAGGACGTCCTTGGCCTCGAGGACAGATTTTGAAGTCCTTGGCCTTGGCCTCGAAGGTCAAGTCCTTGGCCTTGGCCTCGAGGCCTCAAGTCCTCGAAAATTGGCCTGTTCTCGGCTCGAGGACAGCAGTATTTTTTGAATTGCTAAAATTTTGTGAAGCGCTTGAAAAATTTTTTGGAAAACGTTTTTTTGTGGAGACCGCTAGAAAAATTTTTGTGAAGACCTTTTTTTTTTTTTTTTTTTTTTTTGAGATCGCCTAAAAAATTTTTGTGATTTTGGAGAGCACTTGCGCTTGTGTCCTTGGCCTTGAGCATTCCTGTCCTTGGCCTCGAGAGTGTCTGTCCTCGGAAAGGCTGTCCTTGGCCTTGGCCTCGGTTTTTTTTTGTGTCCTTGGCCTAGGCCTCGAGCCTTGTGTCCTCGACTCCACCTCTGATAGTGGTAGTGCCTAGGCAACACAGCTTTGAAGCCAGAAGAAATATTGTAGAGATGGCGAGTTGGTGGTGACACTGTGTCCGATTTGACCAAATACAGTATACTGTGTAGCTTGGGCTGACTGCTATATTGTAGACTACCACTACTTTGTCAACCATTTGCTATTCCAAATGTTATGCTTATTTCGATAAGCTACTCATGTTCTTCTAGTGTCTAAAGTTTGTTTTAATATTCAGATGCAACTCTTATAATGTGTCATACGATTACAACTTTAAAATTGAGTGCTTTAACCACCGAACTCCGAGAAAGCCCATTCAAACTGACTTCAAGATTTATGATTTTTGCTTTTTACGCGGCACATCACGAAAGTCACGTGATACTTCTAGATTTTGTCTGAGATAGCTCATATGAACCATATCGGACAAAATAAGTCGGACAAAAAGTTTTGTCCGACTTATTTTGCGCGTGTTTTTTGGTCCGACTTAGGGCACAATTTGTCCAATATATAAGTCGGAAATATCCGACTTATTTTGCGCGTGTTTTTTGGTCCGACTTAGGGCACAATTTGTCCGATATATAAGTCGGAAATATCCGACTTGTTTTGCGCGTGTTTTTTGGTCCGACTTAGAGCACAATTTGTCCGATATATAAGTCGGAAATATCCGACTTGTTTTGCGCGTGTTTTTTGGTCCGACTTAGGGTACAATTTGTCCGATATATAAGTCGGATATTTCCGATATATATATCGGACAAATTGTGGTCTAAATAAGTGGAAAAAACATGCATCACAAAATAGTTTTTTTCCAAACGGCGAGTGGCGCGCCGTTTGGAAAAGACTATTTTGTCCAACTTATTTTGCGCGTGTTTTTTGGTCCGACTTAGGGGAACAATTTGTCCGATATATAAGTCGGATATTTCCAATATATATATCGGACAAATAATGGTCTAAATAAGCTCAAAAAACATGGTTCACAAAACAAATAATTTTTTTCCAAACGGCGCCCCATACACAGAGCAGTGAGAGCTCACGATATATCGTCTTCTATTTTTTCTATATAAGTCGCAGGATTACGAAAAACCAGTAATATTATAAAAAAAAATCTGCACAAACAAAGATTAGATTGAATTTGACCTCCAGTCACGTGGTGAGTACCCGGCACATTATTGTTTATTATTTTAACAGCTGGAATGTTCGTAATTTTCCCATAAATTGTCAGCAAAAATGAGCTCCGTGTCGCCATCTGGATCACACAGTTTTAGCTAGCCATATGCGAGAACGTCACAATTAAGTGAACCTATTGATATATTTTTATACTGTGGTTTTTGTACTGATATATTACCGTATGAAAGTCCTCATAACAACCATGATAAACCTTTTATGACAAAATGGTGTTGATTTTTTCTGGAACACCATTGCAAAACTTCATGTAAAAAGGTTGTGGGAAGATAATGCTTCATGGTGGTCGTTTACTTAACTTAGTCAATCAAATAAATAGAGCGTCTGCTATTGAAAAGACAGACTTGAATTCGATACCCGGTTGGATCAAACCAACGACTATAAAAATTGATATTTACAGCTTCTGTGCTTGACGTTCAACATTAAAAAGAGAGAATGTGAAGCCTCCACTGTAGTGGTGGACAGGTGGCAAGAAACCGTAGAGACCCCTTGGCTGACTTCTGGCCAAAACAACTTGGTAAAAAAGATGTAGCTGCAATATTATTTGTGTTCCTTTGCTTGACGTTTTTACTTCCCTGCAATTGAAAAATCATGCTGATGTTCAACTATCCAGGTGTTTGTGGAGGAGCACAGGTCAAATCGGCTGCGCTGCTGCTACAAAAAAAAAGGACATGCCATGCACCGCTGCCGCATTTTCTCAATAGCAGATGTATAGAGCAGGAGCAATGAGGCAGGGATAGTCGCCTCCAACTCGTTACACGTTTTGACGTATTGCAGCGAGAATGACCTTTGCAGCCATATACTACAGCACAGAAAAATGTTTTGCTAAATTTTCGGTTTTTTAGTTTGTGAAGAAAAAACTAAAATATTTGCAACGTCACAATCGCACACACGCTTGCGACTTCGTTATCGCGGTCATCGTACTCCATCCACAAAGCCGTGGGCGACTGAAGATTCAAACACGTAACCCACTAGCCCACCCCTCCATCGACATCAGCTACATCGATGACGAAAGCGACGTGGATATTCTTGTTGAAGGTGGGAGGAGGGCGGTTGTTGTACGTCATATCGAAATTCAGCGAACTTTACTCGTGCCTTTGATCCAGGTTTTCAAATTCATTCTAACCGAACAAGAAGCCGATATCATATACTCGCCAACTCAGAAACTTTTTTAGCTGTTGCGTTTGCAAGTCTTTTTTAAGACTATCACAGCTGGCAAATTCCTTGGCCTCAGTGAGAAAAAAGAACAAGAGGGTGACCTTGAGGACACAACAACGCGTTTTCGGTTCCGGAATCGGACCGGTAGCCAGCCGCTTTTCGATCACTCTCCTGATCCGAAACTGAGCTACACCGACCCAATCTCGTTCGGATTCGTAGGCCCAGAAAATGCCAGGACATTTGGAATCTGGCCATTTAGCAAAAGCGGTTTCATATTTTGCGTAAGATTTGGTTTGTCTCACTTCGGTGTTATGTTGTTAAGGTAAAGGCTTCGTTTCTTTGACACCCCTATTTGCATGATCCTCACTTTGTTGCGGCCTTGAATAAGACGCTTTTAACGATGATTATCTTTGCTTGGTGGCTTCGAACAAGCAGCAAATTCAGTGGACAAGAATTCGAAGGAATCCACGGGAACATTGGATCACTGAAACTCCTAAGCAGGTACGGATTCCTCCAATCACGAAGTAGCCAATGCAAGGAAAAGTGTGCGGAGTGTCCAATAGTCAACGTCTGACGCTGTGGGGTATAGGAGGATAAATATGCGCTTCGACAACAATCTACCTCTTTTAAAATCAACGTGTACGAGCTGCGACGCCTTCGCAAACCAAATTCATTTTGGTGATTATTGGTTTGAAGTTATTGAACGTTTCCAGGCTTTAGGTTTCTTGAGCGAATGGCGGAGACCGAAGCTTACCGGGAAATGGGAGCGAGGCTGGTTGTGTTCGACGAGCACTGCGATGGACTAGGATATCCCAGGTCAGTCGTGGCTCCGAATTTTTTTAAAGTAAATTTTTGTCTTATCATTGTTACTATAATTCCGTATAAAAAAGTTGTTTTAAAGTAAATTAACATGCTATTTTGCTACTTTATTAGAAGGAAAGTTTTTACTACAGAGCTTATAACGTCACGATATCAATGAGTCTCGTTTAATCTGCAACATTTTGAATCCAAAATTTTTAGCTTTTACTCACCCCTCCGAGATTTGTCTTATTGCTAAAAGTAAACTCTCTGGTGAATAACTATGGTGTTATTATACTGTGCCGATATAGATACATAATAGTCTGTATGTAGTGCAGAGAAATTTAAAGATTTTTTGTTTCACCTGCACTGGTCCAAATAATATAAATGTTTGGGTTTCCGAAAAAAATTATCGGCTAGGTTTGAAGAAATGGTTTTGTGGAAATTAACTCTTTTTGTGTTCAGACCACAAGAATGCTACAAACGGTACATCCGAGAATCGGTGGGAGGATTTCATCACCCTGTTGGCTCCTGCAAAATGGGGAAAGTTGGAGATAAAATGGCGGTCGTAGATCACAAATTAAAGTGAGATTTTTTTGTGAGCAATATGAGCATATATTTACAGCGGCATGACATAGGCATTTTAGATTGATTCAATAAGTCACAAACCAAGCTTCTGTTTAATCTTTATGGTCGAAGGGTAACGCGTGTCTCTCTGGAGCGGGAGGTCTGAGGTTCAAATCTCGGGTCGGTCAAATAGAACGTAGTGTTGCCAACGGCTCGCCACCGCTGCGACATTTCTTCGAAAGAAGCGGTGTTCTCCGGGTGCAATGACGTGGAAATGGGCCCCGCAAACTCGTTATACGCTTCGGCGTAATACAGCGAGTATAATGAAAGATTTGATTTTGTAATTTCTAATTGCAATTTCTCAGCCAATTGAACGAGCATTTTCGCGCATGTATTACAGCGACGGAAACAACTTCCAACGCAGCACCTACTCTACAGAATATGCTATTGGCTCTAGCCCAGTGCCTTTTGCACATACAGTGAAACTGGTTCGTTACATGCATTTTACTTGCAAGTAAACAGAAGCACCTGCACATAAGTTTACGTCTGCTGCAATTTCTTACGTGTTTTTCCAAGAGATGTTGGAGCCGAATTGCGTTGGATCCCAGTAACAATCTTGGTATTCGCAGGGTCCTTGGAGTGGAAAGTTTGCGCGTTGTCGACGCCTCAATTATGCCAAACCTCCCCTCGGGAAACACTATGGCCCCCAGCTACATGGTGGGGTCCAAAGCTGCCCAGATGATCAAGGAAGAATGGGACAAAAAGTGAACCCAGGCAGCGATATTTAACCACTGTGACTTGAATCTTATTATGATAAATAAAGTTGTTTTTTTTGCGGATAGTTTGGGATTTAATTCTGTTCAGCGATTTTTCAAATCTAGATGAGCACGGAACATTTTCGACACATAATACTGAACACACTTGCAGAATCATCATCGCTGGCGGAGGGAATCAAACCCTGACCCTGCAAGTATAAATCAAATTCTTCTAGGCCAGTGCAACTGGACAAGCTTTAACGACGTTTTACATTAACTCCGGCCAGTTGTTGGAGCGGAAATCAGTTCGCCTCTGGAGCGGGAAATCGGAGGTTCAAACTTTGCGCCGTTCAAATTGAACACAGTATTGCCAATGTCTCGTCATTGCTTAGATATTTCTTCGAAAGGAGCTGTGTTGCACAACCACAGCGTCGCGTTGAGTCCCCCAAACTCGTTACACGCTTCAGTGCAATATATATAGCAAGCATAACGAAAGATTTGATTTGGGGTTACTGGCCAAGATTTAACAACTTTTTTACGTTAGAAAGTGCTGAACGAGTATTCCGTCAGAAACGAAAACTAGACAATTTTTTGACAGGGATATTTACGTGCAAGCGTGTAAATGCAAATCAAATCTTTCATTCTACTCACTCTATAGCGCCGAAGCGTGTAACGAGTTTGCGGGGCCCGACTCCGCGTCATTGTGCCCGGGCAATACAGCTCCAAACTTTCGAAGAAATGTCGCAGCGGTGCCGAGCCGATGGCAACGCTGTGTCTGATTTGACCGGCCCGAGATTTGAACCTCAGACCTCCCGCTCCAGAGGCAAACTCGTTTTCGCGCAATCAACAGGAAATGGAGTCGTAACCTTGTGACTGAGATCCCATTCTCCCAACCACAATATACTATAGTGCATGACTTAACAACTGCTATGTGGTAAACTCCAAGCACGTGAAGTCAAACTCAGCAAAGCACAAGTACGCGTGATGCCCTACCGCAGTTTGCAACAAATCAAACCAGCGACCTTGCGCGTGCAGTCTGATGCTTCAACCTGAAACAATCGATTCGAGCGGTTGTTTCTGCGCCGTTTTTTTCATTCAAAGGATAGGGCCACCGTCGCTTTCTTGTGATGCGTCAAACACTTGCGAATGACGTAGCTGTAGAGATTCGGACTTATACCAGCGAGGACGAAGGTTCGATTCCCTGCCGTTGCGAATTCGGTAAGTGCGCGTAAGTAGCCTACCTGTGTTCAAAAATTGTCTTGTGTTGTGTAAAAATTTAAGTTTGTCTTGTTCAAAAATTACAAAACAAGGATGCGTCCAACCAAGATTTTACAATTACTAATCATTACGCAATTCTATAAAAATTGAAAAAACCTGGCAGGAAAATAAAGAAAGACATTTTTTGTTGCAACGAGGAGAGTTTTTTGTGATTGAGCGCAATAAATTTTTGCGCTAATCGCGCTAAACAAAGAGAAAATTGGTTTTCCGAAATATTTCCTGAAAAATCGCCAAAACTTTTGTGAATCGGTGTTCAATCATGGACTCTTTATTTAATAAGACTACAAGCAGACGCGCGGAGAAAAAGAGAAGAGCACTGAACAAAAAAAGAGTCTATATGGTTAATTAATAATGACAAGCAATTAACATATTAAAATACATCGCTTAACACTTGGCAATTAAATTCCTGTTATTTGATTATCATTATCAAATGCCGCTTGCTGTCGGCGCACCTCAATTGTTAACTAACAAAGGAGTGTTTATGTTGTGAGACAAAGCGTGTAAAATAGTCGGTCAGTTTCGGCGGCGTCAATGCACGTGCAGTTTTCAATCTCCGTTCTAGGTTCCAGCGCCTGCTAGTTGCGTCGTGCAAAAAAGTACCAAATTTTCAAAGAAGAGCCGTGGCCAGTCGAAGAGATTATAATGCCACTTAAAACATTGCTAACACATAAAATGTTTGATTGGCAAGGTTCTGACGCAATTTGGTAATTTTTTGGCGTGTCCCAGCAGACACCTACACGACTGAACAACAGAACAAAATTTACAGCAAACTTCTGCCCTTGCACTTTTTGGAAATTCCTAATTATGATCATTATTTTTTGTGTCTTTTACAGCTTGGACAACTATTATTTCACGATCCAAGACAAAAATCACGATGTCGTGTCATTATTTATGGCGTCATAATGATTACTATTGAGAGTGACATGCATCGATTACTTCTATAGCCCGCGATGAATGAGTCTGAGCGCCGAATAGCTACAGCACAGCCAGACTCGTCAAATCGGTGCCCTGCGTAACGGCTAGAAAATAACAAACCTTAACTATAGTCAAAAACCTGAAGGATAATTTGAGGAAAGTCAATCAGTTTATGCGGCTGGACAATGGTTTGATCCTCGAACTCAAAATTGCTTTTCGAATGCTTGTGGACCAGCCTGGAAATTGAAGAAATAATTCATTAAAAATTTAATGGAAAGAGATAAAAAAAGTATTTATTTTCGTCAAATTGTGTAAAGCGCACGGGTTAAAGGTCACGTTTAAGGTTAGAATCAGAGGTGGAGTCGAGGACACAAGGCTCGAGGCCAAGGCCAAGGACACAAAAAATCCGAGGCCAAGGCCAAGGCCAAGGACAGCCTTTCCGAGGACAGACCCTCTCGAGGCCAAGGACAGGAATGCTCGAGGCCAAGGCCCAAGGACACAAGCGCAAGTGCTCTCCAAAAAAAAAGGTCTTCACAAAAATTTTTCAGGCGATCTCAAAAAAAAAAAACAGGTCTTCACAAAAATTTTTCAAGCGATCTTCACAAAAAGACGTTTTCCAAAAAATTTTTCAAGCGCTCCACAAAATTTTAACAAGTTAAAAAATAGTACTTTCCTCAAGCCGAGGACAGGCCAATTTTCGAGGACTTGAGACCTTGAGGCCAAGGCCAAGGAATTGACCTTCGAGGCCAAGGCCAAGGACTTCAAAATGTGTCCTCGAGGCCAAGGACGTCCTCGAGGACTCAACTTCTGGTTAGAATTAATGAAAAATTGTGGGTAATACTTTTTTTTTTCGGCGAAGAAAATTTTGAATGCTATTCAGCACCAGTTTTAGCAGCTATACCCAAATATCTTTTGAGCCACTGCACGTCCGCTTTCGATTATTTTTATATAACTTTTTAAATAAACTTCTAATCGTAGGTTTGAATGCCTATTCATTGCAAATAGTTATAGGCAGAATTAAAATCATACAAGTTTCTCGTTACGATAGAGGTCCCCATTTTTTCAATGTTACGTGCTAGTCTCATTTTCAATAGCTTAGTTTGCACTTACACTCTTTTGGTATGCTCGACTGCTGGTATATGAAAGAAGATTTGGAATTTGAAAAGTTTTAAAGTAAAGTAGCTATTAAACGCAATTTATTACATCACGACTAACAAAACTCATAGTACAACAGTTAATATCATAATGACGTGGTTAAAACGTGGCTGTATACTTTTCTTCTTTGTTTATGTCACACAAATGGTGACGTCAAATCCAACCCCATCGGAGGAATATCCCCATTCCGTGATTCTTGAAAGCAGAAGCGCAAATGTTTGGCTGTACTGGAGACTCGAAGGCGCCTTCATTACGTTTGAGGTGATTGTAATTTTGCTGCTTTTGTAATATTCTTTGTTTTACCAAGTTGCTCTTTGGTCAGGAGAGAGCGAAGGGATCTTTCGGTTTCGGGTCAAGCCGCCACCTGCCACCTGCCTACCATAAACGGTGGAGGCTTCACACTGTCCCTTTAATTTCAGAAAGTGAAGCAGGGAAGCTGTAAATACCAATATTTAGAGTCTTTGGTTTGACCCGACCGGGAATCGAATGGGGTCTACCGTTTCAAAAGCCGATACTCTATCCACTCGAACAGTAAGCACTTACAACCATTTGACCTCGTTGTTTGGTTTGGTTGAACCCATCATCACTGCAATGTTTTATCTTTCAGCTCCTTGGGAATACCACAGGCTGGATGGGGATGGGGATTTCCCCTAGCGGAGGAATGATTGGAGCTGATATATACGTGGGATGGGTGAAGGATGGCGTGGCCACCATAACAGTAAGTTGGTGAACCCGAAAAGTTTGTAATGGCGCTACGGCAAGATATTCAATTTTTAATGCTTACCAAGGTTCTGGGTTCGATCCCTTGCGCCGTTACTGACTCTGCAACTCCCTGCACATGGTTAATATTTGATCCCAGTCGCCCGACGCAGAAGACGCCATTGAAGTTTAAAAATACTTTTGGAAGAGACGTGATTCTGCACAAACTATCGACGTTTTCGCCATCGGCTAGTCGGCAGCGTGGCCAAAAAGGAGAAGGCTTTGTTTTTAAGACGACCCTGATCGCATGATCTGTGTTCAACCCCCACCCTGGACACGTTGTTGCGTCCTTGGATAATACGCTTTACAATGATTATCGTTGCTTGGTGGCTTCGAACAAGCAGCAAATTCAGTGGACAAGAATTAGAAGAAATCCACGGGAACATTGGAATCTGAATGAATTGAATTTTCATTTTTCACATAGCAAACACGTCCATGAAGCGAGGAAAATATGGCAATAACTAATAGGTTTCAAAGATCATAATTGCACTATCCGTGGAAGCTGCAAAGGGAAGGCTGCGAATGGATCTTTCGGTCCTCAAGTCAAGTAGCCATCCAGAGGAGACGAAAATATGAGTTAGAAAACGAACAAAGTATAATAATCGTAGGTATGGCGACAGGTTAATAAGCGATTATTAGAAAATCCAATATTGGTTCAATAAATAGTTTTTGTAATGAGGTTTAAGGTGATTAAAAGATTTATTTTTTATTTGGTTTAGTTGATTTTTTAGCGAAATGCAACTACAATGATGAACAGAAAACACAGCAAAGAAGAATAGATTTCAACGCTTATGAACTATTTCAGTTGGAATATCGTTCCAAACTCGGAATATTGTTCCAAACTTAACTTTTACCGAATCTTCAAGCAGGTGCAGATTATTCTACTAAGCGCGAAGTAGTCATTCGCATTGAGAAGCGCGTGGATCGACATAGTTAGCGTCTGACGCAGCTGTCCAATGACAGAAAGATAAATATGCACTGAAACAATTACAATAACATCCATCAAACCAATAAACATTGAACTTAAAGAAATAAATTTAATTGTTCTTCTGGGGTAAAGAAACTTTGACCATTCAAAGGAACCCGAAGCCGTGAAATTCAGCTGAAATGAGTTCTCACGAAATGTTTCTTTGGTTTCTAATTTCACAACTCTTTCATACTTCAAGATCGAGGTTTGAACGTCGATCTTAAATCGTTGTTTGCTTCAGGATCGCCATGGCGGTTCCGAAAATACCTTCCCATCGATGGATGAAGACCAAAACCTTGAACTCTTGGGAGGAGGAGAGGATGGAGGGTGGTCAAGGATCCAGTTCAGGAGGCAGCTGGCGGCGTGCGAGGAGGACGTTGATTTGACAATCACTGTGAGTAACTTGCACCAAAATTGTGAACAAACGGATATGAGGTTCAAATGGAAAACCAAATCCCGTTGCGATAGGCATTTTCACATTTAACACTTTTTTTTTTGCTCAGCCGCATAAAGATGCATTTTGAATTATTTCTTATTCAAAAAATAATAACCGAGACTATTTTTAACATATTCTACTTATTTTAGAGAATAGCATGTTCATTTACTGGTTGCTACCAGCACAAACACTACTCAGTCATAAAATATGTGCAGCTTGTCACACATGCAGACTTTTTGGGTTATAACTCTGACCATGACTAATCGTACAGAATAAGATTGACAATGGTTAGAGTTGCCAGCCGAAACATCTCTGAAAAAATGGAATGTAGTAAAAATAGTTTTGGCTGTTATTTTTTTGATAAGATCATTCAAATTCACCGCGAATTATTTTTACTTTGCACTCGTTTTTGACAAAAAACAAAAAATGGAACTTAAACTGAGTTTAGACTGTATTAAATACAACCACATTTCACTTCCGAAAAAATTTCGGCTAGTTCTTTGTGTCAACAGGGCAACGATATTATGCAGGTCTGACTTCTGTTGACCGTTGTGGATAGGCGCCTTAACGTTGAAAACCCGAACTATGAATTTCGACAACGGCGACGCTCTCAGATGGGCAAGTTTTAGTTGTGCAGTGTTGCACATGAAGTGGGACTGAATTAAGGATGTTTATTAATATGCTGGGTTTAAGGATTGAGTGTGGATGTGAATGTTTTTTATGGGAAGGGGTTAAACCGGTGAAGCATCTAGCCAGTTCCGGTAGTTTACACTGACTAAAATCGAAATATATTTTGTCAATGATACAGGAAATTCATTTAAAAATTAAAAACATTCATAAAACCCACTGCAGTCTGTTTCCCCCTAATGAGTTATTCAGACAGTGTGGAAACTAAACAAAAAAGCAGTAAAGCACCTCAATACACCAGCCACGTTGCAACCCGGGTCGGGGGTGGGAAACAGTGGCTGGTACAAAACACTGTGAGCACTAACTGTGGTGTGGAAGCATCTCGATCAAACACTGCTTATTCGCTGCTACGCGTATGTCAAACGTTGTGAAAAGCACAGTTAAAATAAATGTAAAGTTTAAATACTCTCAGAGCTACAAAACGGCACTTTACGTTACAGTGATTAAACGATTTGCATAAAATGTGATCTAATTGGGTAGATGATTCCTCAGTTTACTGTACTGTATATTGGGCTTTGTGTCAACATTTTAATATCAGTTCGGTTCTTTAGTTGAGGTGCTGGCCGGTTTTGCTTGAAGTATGGCGTTTTTTTTCTGCTAAACAGAGATTTAATTACATCTAGGTGTTAAACCCGTAAACTGTTAAGTTTAAACCCATAAACTGTTAAGCTGAACTTTCTTTATCGTTGTCTGGCTCTGGCCCATGTACATCAAAGACTTTGGAAACTGGGAAGACAGTATACAAGTTAATTTGTAAAACGTTTTGTTCTCATTTTGGGGTTGTGGTTGCAAAGATTTTCAACAAATGCAAAAAGATATTCTTTGTAAAAAGTATTTGGAAACCCTTAATCTATATTCTCAACCTGAAATTTCAGGGAAAGAGAGAGACCGGAATAACATTTATCCTTCCAGTAACATCATATCAGCTATCCAATTTTAGTAACACCCTCCTTTTTTCTGCAAGTTTAGGCTGGGAGAACAAACTCGGGGATTCCAAAAGCTTGTTTGGTGGGTATCTTTTTTTATTTGTTGAATATCTGTGTAACCGAAGCCCCAAAATGAGAACAAAAATTTTTAAAATTATGTTTCAATTTTAACTATTGTAAACTTCCAGAATTGGCTGGCTGGATGCTTCACCCTTTTGAGCATTGCTCCAATCGTTTGGCAATATTTTTGCTTATCGGTCACTGGTCGGGGGATAGAGCATCTGCTACCGAAACGATAAACTCAGGTTCGATTCCCGGCCGGGTCAAACCAGAACCTATAAGTAATTCAACGATTCTTTTTGAATTCTATTTGCAATATGATTATAAACATGCTTCCATTAGAATTAGAAGTGATGATGACTTTTGGGCGAAATACCTTATAAAATATTTGGTGCTACATTACATACGATTCGTTCCGTGTTCTCGAAAAATGACTTAATGTAAAGCCTAAAGAAATTTGTATTCATAAACATATCTTCCCTGCTCGACTTTTAGCATTAAAAAAGGGTCAGTGTGTGGTAGACATGTGGGCAGGTGGCCGCTTGACTCGAAGTCCGAGAGGTCCCTTTGCTGTTACAATTAGCACATCTTTCATTGACAAATAATTGCAATCAGCTTCCGTAGACACACTTTTAAATTTCGTTACAAAGTTCAGCAGGTATTAATGAGCTACAACAAGTGATTTTGCGTCATGAAACTTCAGCTATGATAGCGTGTTGAAATAAAGTATTTTTATCACCGTTTATCACTGACGGTGATTGCTGTTTGACTAGCAAACTGCGTTCGCTTGCATTGTTTAAAAAGCTACTTAGAGAGGCCCTTGAGAAGATTTTTGCTGTTTTTTCCTGGTAACAATTATAAAGTTGCATTGAAGCAGCGTAATTTTTGAAATGGCTCGTCTACTTTAACTAAACACGTTCGAATACGTGACGGATGTTTAAGTTTTATTGCAAATTTTCTGCCGAACTTTATTATATTCAAGATGGTTTATAACGAAGACATCGATCAAATTGACGTCATTCCACTAGCTCGGTTGCCGCATGCTTCAGAATTCGTCATATTTGAATCTTGTTTGATATGAAAATTTGTTGGATTACTCAATTACTTAGAAATTAAATGTACTAGTTTAATGAATAACCTCAAAATATCATTTTTTAATTGAAACATTAAAGCTCTGGCCCCGCAACAGTGCCGTCGCCAGAGCAAATGAAGTGAGGTGGCACTAGCCAAAAGTGGGGGGGCACTAAAATTTGCATATAAAAATTGATCTTTAGATCGTACGGCTACAATTATGCGCAGTTTAAAAATAAGGCCGGCAGCGCTTCTGAGCTCGTTTTGTCAGGGGCCCATACCACCAGACGTGCAACCATGATTTTTCTAAAAGTGTGAACTAAAAGTTTTTTTTTTTGCCCAAAATCTGCCTGATTTAGCCCCCGCGCTGAACAAACTAATGTAACTCAAGCGTGTCACAGACATGACATAGTCACTAAATATTTGGTGACTGTGAACGGGGGCCTGGGGTGGAGCCCCAGCCGTTGGACAATTTTTCCAATTGTGAGGCAAAAAATAATGATTTTAACGCCATTTTAATCACATTTCGCACTTTTTGAAACCGTATGAATAACTCAATTTCTAAAATTCAGAAGTAATTCCAAACAATTAAATCGCTTAGCCTCTTCAATTTCCCCCACTCCTTACTTTAGGTCAAGTCTAAAATCCGTTTAAACGCTCGTATTTTAACGTTAAATTTTCTAAGTGACTTGGCTAAGGGGGTTTAAGCCCCTTCACCCTGGTTGCGCCACTGACGGCGACCTCAACATCTTGAGTGTACTCTAAAAATCAAAACAGCTGGTCTTTGAAAAAAAAATGTATCACGTATTGTTTTATGTCATAATCACTGAAGAGTAACCGTTAACGATTCTGTAGGCTTACATCTCTCTTTTGCGACACATCCGTAAATAAGACGGAATATTGCGTCAGACTTATGTGACACAGCAGTTGACTGCCAGCAATTCCGCAAAGAATCGAGAAAACGCCCAAAGAGAATTATGTTTGAACGTAATTATTCCTTTTTCCATCATTGTGTGTTGTCTTGTCATTGAGTGATGTCCCAAAAACAGTATTTTGAGTAAACCTAAATGGGGGGCACAAGCATCCGTTAGGGGGGCACGCCCCCCTGGAGCAACGGCACTGCCCCGCAAACGTCAAAACATCACCAGAGGTGGAGTCCTCGAGGATACCTCTTGAAGTCCTTGGCCTCGAAGGTCAACTCCTTCGCCTCAAGTCCTCGAAAATTGCCCTGTTCTGGGCTCAAGGACAGAACTATTTGTTGAATTCTTAAAATTTTGTAGCTGGCCTAAAAATTTTTTTTGAAAACATCTGTTTTTGGAAATCGCCTAAAAATTTTTTTTGGATACCTTTTTTTTTTTTGAGGACACTTGCGCCTGTGTCCTTGACCTCGAACATTCTTATGTTTGGCCTCGAAAGGGTCTGTCCTCGGAAGAGCTGTCCTTGGCCTCAGATTTTTTTGAGTCTTTGGCCTCCAGCTTTGTGTCCTCGACTCCACCTCTGAACATCACATCCAAATTATTATCAACATCATAGTACAAGCACGCTGCTGGGTTTAAATAACCAAAATTAAGCATGCGAGAAGACATCCTCGCGAGCTGAAATGATACACTAGCAGTAGCGTAGCCAGGGGGGGGCGGGGGGGGCTCGAGCCCCCCCCATTGGCTTGTGAAGGATGCAAAATCGCATGTTTTTTGTGCTTTTGAGGCCGATTTTCTGTGAAAAATGGAAAATAGCCCCCCCCATACGAAAAGAGCCCCCCTCATACGTTTGAACTTGCGAAATTGGGAGAAAAATCGCCCTGAATATTGGCGAAGACCTTTTTTTTTTTTTTTTTTTTTTTTTTTTTTTTTTGGAGATCACCTAATTTTGGGCGGAAAAAACGTTTGAATTTTGGATTTCGGCCGAAAAATCACTCTGAATTTTGGCGAAGACCTTTTTTTTTTTTTTGGAGATCACCTAATTGTGGGCGGAAAAAACCTTTGAAATTCCAATCTTTCCGAGACATTTCGTCTCAAATTTCGGACACACCGTCTGAAACTGATTCAAGGTCAATGAAAATTCGAGTCAAGGTCGTTTGCACACTTCTCACTCTTTCAAAATAGCCCCCCCCTTTTCCAAATCCTGGCTACGCGCCTGTACACTAGAGCAGTGTTCGGGTAATCCAAAGGCTGCAGGTTTAAATACTGTGGGAAGACAACTTTTTCCCTTTGCTTGGTCTAAGTAGTCGCCGTTCTGGTGGCTCTTCCTATGGCTTTCGTGCTGGTAGCCTGTAGGCCAAAAAACACAAAACCATTTAACAAAAAATCAAAATATCAGTTACTTACTAGTGCTGTTTTAATCAGTTGCAGTATATGACTGTGGACTTCATCAAAAAATTCCATCATTGCAAACTTGGTGATGTTCCTGAACCTTTGCAAGTCCCGATAGAAAGCCCTGGCCGCGCTAATAGCCCAATTTTACACCTGAGGTGGGCCACCGATAGAATATCGCATTACAGGACGTCCTCGTACTGATAGACTATTTCAACACCACTTGAAAGACTGGGCAATGTGGACATTCCATAACTACACAGGCGGCCACAGCTGATTGGTACCCATCGGCAGTTTCTTTACGATCCACCGGCAGGCCCGGCGCCACGGGGGGGCATTCCGGGGCCGAGCTCTCCCAAATCACTGCTTGTGCCCCCCAAACGAGAATTGTGTCCCCCCAAGCGAGGATTGTGCCTCAAAGAAAGTAACAGACTCGGTGCCACTGGAGTGCAGTTCGAGGCCTGAGACTCCCAAAATACTGGCTGTAACTCCAGAATTCGTAAGCAAGAACTTTTTCGCAGAATTTGCAATAAGGACCCGTTTTTCTTTATGGTTTCATCCCGGAACTCGTAGAAATTCGCACATTTTCTAAGATAAAGACTTTCGTCTTTTTTTTTTTTTGAGACTTCACCCCAAAATTTGTGAAAATCAGTGCATATTTCGAAGTAAAGACCTTTTTTTTATGGTCTTTATACCAGAATTCGAGAAATTTCACGATGAACACCTTTGCTTTTTGGTCCACACTGTCCAATTCAAAGTATTAAAGTTTTTGTGCCCCTCAAAATTTATTTATGCCCCCCCCGGTCACGCGATCCTGGCGCCGGGTCTGTCCACTGGGTGAACGGCTTCACAATTCTGCTTTGGAAGCCTCGCACAGATACTTTAGGTGCCTCAATTGCTTAACAATTAGATGCCTTATTCCCTTTTTCATTGACATATTTGAGGATTAAACCTGCTTTGCGATTTATGAAAAAATGTTTGTTGGTGCTTGCAAAGTTAAAGAGATACTGCTCGAAATCGGTTTTATTGAAGAAATAAGAACTGCTTGAGATAATAAAGAGGTGTCCCAAAATTAATGTTTCTCCCCAATTCCTTTTATTCGCGAAAATACTTTTTACTCCGTTCGACTCCAATCAAATTGCGAAGTCACAACAGACATGAGTTTGCAAAATTTTTTCGCTCACTAAGGAATGCGATGTTCGATGAAGAAGGTAAAGGATTCTGCTTTAGACAGCAATTCTAATTCACACTCAATATTTCTTCTTTCTTCATTGCTCGCTTTTCCGTGAGGGTTGCGGGGGCAGCAGCTCGAGATTAAACCGCCGCACTTCACGGTCTTCCATCACATCCATCATTTCGTTTGGGTGAAGTCCCAAGCGACTCCATCCAAGATCGTCAATGTAATAAGCCCATATAGTTCTAGATGGTTCAACTGGTCTTCTCC
Source organism: Trididemnum nubilum (assembly GCA_963965965.1). Classification (NCBI taxonomy): domain Eukaryota; kingdom Metazoa; phylum Chordata; class Ascidiacea; order Aplousobranchia; family Didemnidae; genus Trididemnum; species Trididemnum nubilum. The sequence goes on from OZ014484.1 coordinate 927,116, forward strand.
CATTTGCTTTGGCACGTAAAGCTGGTTTGGGAAGTCTTTCTTAAGGCATTCTGCTGACACGGCCAAACCATCTAAGCTGAGATCATTCAATTCGGAGAAGGAACTGCTCGATGATAAGTGATTTTCGAATCTCAGAGCTACGCACCTTTTAAGCAGTGTAACTCCTTCGATTCAAACTCACTTCATAGGTGGCATTATGCGAGTGATATAATCTGTTGTATCAAAGTTAGACTAGCTTTGGGGATGTTTTTAGGCTATGAATGATATAAAATTTGAAGCCAAAAACAATTATGTAGTAGATCAGGTCTGGTTGCCTGTGTCTGCAGGAAGTCCAAACTAAATAGGCCTGCTGTAAGCTATTGCCTATTATAACAGCCCTAAAACAACAACACCAACCTGGTCTAACAGTCCTATTCTTGCCAGCTCTTTTTTGACTAAGCTATGGGAAGTTCCGTTAGTGGTAACCAGCAGCAAAGCAATTTTATATATGAAATAACCGAATAGGTACCGGTATATTATACCAGTTATTAGCGAAGGCAATTCTCAGAACTGTAAGCAGAAGCTAGCGCAATAATACAGTAGGCCTGATTTATTACCCTTAACTTACTAACTAGTAGCAGTAAGTAGCTTAACCACATCTGAAAGCTTCGCTACTGCTATTGATAACTACAGACATAGGCTAGGCTACCAGAACTGATCTACAGTATGATCGTTTTTGGCTTCAAATTTTATATCATTCATAGGCTAAAAACATCACCAAAGCTGGGCTAACTTTGATACGATAGATGATATCACACGTATAAAGCCACCGATGAATTGAGTTTGAATTAGAATTGCTGTCTAAAGCAGAATCCTTTTACCTTCTCCATCAAACATTGCATTCTTTAGTCAGCGAAAAATCATTGCAAACTTATGCCTGTTGTGAGGTCGCAAATTGGTACGGAGTTAAACGGAATAAATAATATTTTCGCGAATAAAGGGAATTGGGGAGAAATATTTGCGGCACCTCTTTATTACCTCTAGTAGTTCTCATTTCTTCAACAAACCGATTTCGAGCGGTATCTCTTTAAATCGTCTTGCACCGATGCTCTCGTAATTTCGAGAGATCCTATGTCACTTTTGAAAACCGATTCATTCGTAACAATGCTCTCATTATTACGTAAGGCAATCATAATCAAATTTTCAATATGCAAGAAATTGGGCAACTGCAAGCGCCTTTTTGATCATTTTACAAACTTGCAAAACTAATTTTCTCATTTCAGACCAGCACATTGCGAATAATTTGGGCTTTGGGGACAACTGACCCAGACGGTGACGACATAATGCCTAGGGACTACCACGGCTTTGGCGAACTCAACAGAGGTATTTATGACGTTGCTCGATGAAGTTACTAGAATTGGTAATAATGCACACTTTGATGACATGTTGGCCATCTGCAAGACTGCTGGATCGATTTCCAAGATGGTGAGGTGCAGAGGCGTCGCTAAGAATGGTGACACCCGGGGCGGAATTTTATGATGTCACCCTTCATAATGTATAGAAAGCTGCAAAAGCTTATATTTGAAAAATAGAGGAAGTATTGTATTGCTGCAGATAGCGGCTGTTATTTGGCTAGCTCATTAACTTTTCATTGTAAGATTCTAGATCTTGGAAGTATGAGCAGCACACGTCTAGTATCAGGCGCGTAATCAGAAATCTGCAGTGGGGAGAGGGGCTGGGTTTGGGTGTCTGGGAGCTCCGCCAGAGACCATTAGGGGTCTGGGGGCAAAGCCATCAGCAATCGAAAAAAAAATTTTTTTTTTAACCAACTTAATTTTAGGCTTATTTTGGTAGAAAATAATGCTTTTCAAACGTAGGATCACGGAGAACTTTGGTGTCATAGACATTATCGCAGTGCAAAAACATTAGACTCAGGCGCAGCCAGAAGTCTACAGTGGGATCTGTTTCGGGCAGTGGTGCCGAAACAAGAGGGGGATGGGGGATATATCCCCCAATAATTTGAGTATGGTCTTCATCTGCATCCGCTCCAATAATTTGACTCTGGTGTGCATCTGAGCGCAAGTCAGTACTTAAAGAAAGTGTTCCATTTCTGGTGAAAAACTTTTTTTTTTTGGTCTTCTCCTGTATTCGGGGAAAAAAGTATTCCATTTCTGGTGAAGATCTTCTTTTGGTCTTCACTTAATTTGCTCACCTGAAAAAAGTCTTGGTAGAGGTTCATCCCCTCCAATGTTGAAAATAGGGCAAAATTGGGGTAAAATTGCAAATTATCCCCCCAATGCTCAGCAAAGATTTGCACCACTGGTTTCGGGGGTCTGGGGGCAGAGCCCCCAGCTCTCAACAATTTTGTTTGTTTTTTTTTGCAAAAATGACTTAATTTTAGGCTTATTTTGATAAAAATTATTGGTTTTCAAATGTGGCAGAAATTAGCAGTGCAAAAACATAATTAAACTGGTTGCATAAATGTGCAATGGCTATGTAGAAGGTGGCTAATGGTAAAATCTCAGTTCTCTTACTTACAAGCTGGTACCGTAAATAATAAAATTCTATACTTCAATGAAACTCACAAAAATTAAACACATTTTGCTCTTATTTATCAGAGAAAAATAATTGGCGGGGGGGGGGGGGGGGGGGCGAATGGAACGATATTTGAGTTGAAGTGATTATTAATTAACTAATACTGAATTGCCACCCCCTATTCGTGGGCTTATATTTTGTTAAGAAAACATATATTTAGCATGTTTTAGCTAGCGATCAAATTACATTGCTTAGTGTTGACGATTTTTCAAATTTTGCTGATTTGTGATCTATATTTTTTGGAAAATTAGCCCGCCGCCCCTTCTAAACAAATGTTTCAAAACATACTTTAAATCATTTTTAAGCCCATTCCAGTGTGTTAAACATTTCCAATTATGTTAAACATATTGTTGTTTTCTTTTTCGTTCAATTGCTTTCATTAAAGGCGGTGAATCATCCAGCCAATTCCAGTGGTTTACATGAGCTAAAATTGAACTATAATTTTTGATATTTTTTGTTTTAATTTTGGGACTGCGGTTGCAAAGATAGGCTATTCAACAAATACAAAAAGATGTCCCCCCGAAAAAAGTTTTTGGAAACGCTGAGTTTTGTTTTCCCGCCAAAACCACAGTAGGCCTAATAGTTTAGAGAACTGCGGTAGGCCTAATAGTTTAGAGATAGTTTATTTCTAAATAGTTTAGGCCTAATTATCTCTAAACTATTAGGCCTAATAGTTTAAAGATAGTTAGGCCTAATAGTTTAATAAGATTACAGTAGGCCTAATAGTTTAGAGAACTGTGGTTTTGGCGGGAAGATCAAAACTCAGAGTTTCCAAAAACTTTTTTTGGGGGGACATCTTTTTGTATTTCTTGAATATCTTTGCAAACGCAACCTCAAAATCAAAACAAAAAATATCAAAAATTATAGTTCAATTTTAGCTATTGTAAACCACCGGAATTGGCTGGATGATTCACCGCCTTTATATCGTGTCACCCGAAAATGGTGACACCAGGGGCGGGCCGCCCCCTCCGCCCCTCCTTAGCAACGCCACTGGTGAGGTGTGCTTGGGAAAGACACTTAATGCTTATTTCCAGTGGGGTAGCGAGAGAGGTTTTTAAGCTTCTACGGGACCTACAATCCGAAGGATTTTAGGTGAAGACCAAAAAACGTTTATACCGAAATAAGGAATAACCAAAAACTTGGTGCTGTTTTTGTCAAATTTAGGTGACGACTATTTCCGTTTTCTTTTTTCCAGAAATTCGTTGTTACACTTGGGGAGGGGCATTTCTACGTGAGAGGAAAAATCCCCCCTCCCCTCCCTCTGTCAATGACGCTAATGCTTATTTTCAATTAGGGTAAAGCAGCGCGCTAGTTTGACACCAAGAATGACGAAAGACCAAAAAGAGGAAAAGGGGTTGTTCCATATTTTGTTTGAGTGCGCACACGAAAATTGCCTGGTCTTACACATGAATGAACGAAGCTATAAATACTAAAACTAGAAAATAAAAATCTAAAGTTTAAGCTTACAGTCTTTAGTAGAAATAATGGTGTATAGCTGAACTGATTCAATTTTTCGGTTTATTTTCGATGGTTCAATTACCGGTCTAGCATGTTACTGCAGCATCTGTTGCCAATATTTTCTCTAATCGCTGTGTGAATCAAATGTTTAAAGCTGAGCAGCTGTCCAGATAAAATAAACATACAAAAGTATTAGCGCATCAAAAGAAAACGAAACTTCCAAATATCAAGACGACATGAAACGATCAATAAAACTAAAAAAATATTTTAGACAACATAGCAATAATGTAGTCCTTTATTGCTGGGGCAAAAAATTAGTTTCCCATCTGCTACAGCAGTGATTACATAGCGACAAAAATTAGTTTGAAATAGGTTATGTCATCAATAACGTCATCAATAACGTCATCGAGACTAGTCTAAGCGATTTTTCTTTTCAAAACTTGACGGGTTCAAAAGTTCGTTTTTATTGCAATGCGCTTAGAATTTAACAAGCTTTTTAAAAGTTTCTAGTATGTCTAGATCAGAGCTCAGCCACCACAACAGAGTCTGACATTTACTCCAGCATTGTCTCTGCGTATTTTTTAAATAATTTATTTCAGGGGTCAGAAGTGTTTTGCTTCTGGAAACCACAGGCGTTCCTCCCGGGCTGGAGCAGGAAGAAAACACTGAAAATTTTGACATGCTTGCTGGGGAAATCGCCATCCCAGCCCAGGAAACTTTCTACAACTGCCGGTACCTCGAGCTACCCCAGGTGCCCGCCAAACGTCACGTAATCAGAGTGAGTGGAGTTTTTATTCGATCCGGGTTCGATTCCCGCTCACACTCATTTACTTCATTTCAAAGGTTAAATTTCATGGCAAAAACAAAATGTTTTAAAATCTTTTATGTCTTTCACCGGTTATGGATGGATTTAGAAAAAAATCTGGTGTTTTTATGACTTTTGGTGGAGTTACGTAGGGGAGGAGGGGTATTTGTACCCCCTTGCTGTGAAAAATGTATTGGAAAAACAGATTGTGTAAAGTAAAGTTCAAACCTCTTCGGTACAAAAAAAGAAATATGAAAACTCATAAAATAAGGCCAAAATATGTTGACAGTATTTTGCATTATTAAACGTTTTTCTGTAACACAATAAATATCAAACGTCACGTATTTACCGGTTGAGTTAGCTTAATTCAGGGATCAAAATTCTTTGCATTGTGTCGACTCCTCTTCACACTGATGATGAAGTCAGTTGACTTCGAAACACGCGAATGCTCCCGCGATAGGGGGCTCCGCCTCACCTGCGTCACTAGGGGTTGAAATGATTACCCATTTCGACGCGGAGCAGCATTAAGGTGTTGTCAAATGAAGTAGGATTGTAAGACGTGATGTCTCTGTGAACTATTAAATTAGTTCTGTCTATTTCACTTCAGTAATAATTTAACAATAAATGTTGGTGTTATATGATCATTTAAACAGTGTATACATTTTACTGGGACACCCTGTAGGATTGAAGTACAACAGAAACAATGTAAAAACGTTCCGGTACTAATTACAGTATGATGACGTTTTCTTTCAGATTGAGCCGATCATTCAGGCCGGAAACGAGGACATCGTCCATCACATCATCCTCTACGAATGCCATAGTCCTCCACAGGTTCGTTTCATTTTTACGTTTTTTTTTTTTTCAAAGAAATAGTACAAACATAAAGTTAACACGAACACTATCAGCAGCTAAGTGGAAAAGTCTCTTCAACCAAATTACAACTAGCATTTGGCTAGGAAAATTGATTGATAACGGTACTAAAGTCCAAAACATAGCCATTTTGTTAAGTCATAGAGCGCAGTCAATTTCCTGACCGAACTACGACCAGATTTCGACTGTATAATGCTCTTTCCTTTATTCAAAGTCAAATTGCCAACGTTATAAAGATTTTTGTGCTTTCAGAACCGATCTAACATCGGGAGGTCGCACGAGTGTTACGTCAGAAATATGCCCGACGACTTCCGGGCTTGCAAGTTGATTACCCACGGATGGGCCATTGGAGGCGGGGTGAGTTGTAGAAAAACGGGGTCCGCTTTGGGTCAAAAGACGAGCTATTGCAAAATGAACCGCAACCTCTATTGCTTTTCTGCAACCTTTGAGAGTTCACACAAATAAAGAACTCCTTTGTAGCGCCTGTGGCCACCAACTGTAGAATGTCAATCATCTCTTTATCTAAGTTCCTGCTTCTGAACCTCCGAGGGAGGTAATTTCTGGTTCCTCCCTCCTTCATTTTTGATCTCGGCTCAAATTGTGGAGTGTGGCCCGACTGCTGGGCTTCTATGAAGCTTCTTTGTGCCCCCATTCTTCCAAATGGGTCGGGTGGTGCCAACCAAAAACCCATTACAAAGTGGCATACTGTATCAAAAACTGGAAGAAACTTAAGTGAAGTAATGACTGCTTTGTGGTTTACCTAAACGAATCAAGCTGTCGAGGTGCCATGCTGCCGCTTTCTTGGGCAGGCTGTGTACTACCGGATGCATGTTCTGTGACTGAGGCGCTCCATCTAACTTTGGCTCCTTTGCAGTAGGCGAATAATTTTCTCATTAACAGTTTTGTGATTTCTGGCTTCAACTTTATGAAAGCGCAACCTCAAAAACCTTGCGAAATGCCATCAGAAGAATGGGAACGGTAATCCGTCATGAATTAATTAGAGGTCCATTAAAACATAATATCTAATCACAATGCGTTATGAAGATCCCCATAGTTTGCTCCTAAAATACTCTTGTAACGTTCGAGCCGAAATAACTTTACAACTACGCTATATTTGAAATTATCCAGGCGGCCAAATGATTTATGCCATATCATTTCCATACATCTAGTTCGTCATGCATATCACCATTACTCTATATTTAAACGATGACTAAAGGCAAAATCAATGGGAGTATCTAAAGTTAGGCCAGTTGTATTAGATTAGATTGCTATTTACTTCATCCTTCTTGACCCAGCCGTTCCAGAAATATTCCACTTCAAACACGACATCGGGGCTTCTAATGTTGTAAATTTTAATAATTTTTATTGACAACCCTGACGTTGATAGCTAGTCTTAGCGTCGTTAGCGACGCAATCCCAGTTCTAACCTAAAGCAACGCAGCTAATAGGCTCCTGCATGGAGTTGTTTCGCTGTGCACAAATCAGTTTGATCTTGTCAGCACAACAGATCAGAGCTGGTAAAAAGAGTAGAATGTTTGGTAGCCTAGCGATCTCAGTAAAAATCAAGCTGTCAGATACATTTCAGTCTATCTAAATCATATCCTAGCCTAGCAATAAGGTTTTTATTACTAGGTTACAACCTGCAAACTCATACTCGATGATAAAGACTACCAGTACTTGAATAGGCCTATTGTATTTGCTCGCAGTATTTTATGACCATAGAATAAACTTTTCACTCTAAGTTGCAAACAAAGGCCTACTACTCTAATAACTCTATAAGCTTTGCTATCGTTTGTTCGCAGACGTTTCTTACATAGGCTACCATACAGTCTACTCTTTTTCCAGCTCGAATCTATTCTGCTGACAAGATCAAACTGATTAGTGCACAGCAAAACGACTCAATGCAGTAGCCTAATAGCTGAGTTGCTTTAGGTTAGAACTGGAAACGCGTCGCTAACGACGCTAAGACTATCAACATCAGGGTGGCCAATGAAACCATCAAAATTTACATTAGAAGCCCCGACATCGTGTTTGAAGTAGAATATCTTAGGAACGGCTCGGTCAATAAAGATGAAGTCAATGCCAATGTAGCCTTATGCGATTGGCCTAATTTTAAATACCCCCACTGATTTTGCCTTTAGTCCTCGATTAATAATTTGCGATTGTGAAGGCAATGTAACTTAGTAAATATCTTTGCATCATTTTTGTGTACTATAATCTTAATTAAAACTTCGACATCAAAAACGTTTTGGATTCAGCTGTGTTCATAATCAGTGAATCAAATTCATCTAATGGAACATCTCACATCAAACAATCACTTTACTTTAGATTTTCTACTACCCGGAGCACGCGGGACTTCCCCTAGGGACCCCCGATTCTCCCCGTTACATTATGATGGAGACTCATTACGACAACCTGGCGTCGCAGGCTGGTGAGTTGGGTATTGAAGTGGAGAGAAATTTGCAGTAAGGCACCTATTTATAGCTTAGTGTTTAGTTTTATCCCTTCTCTAGGGTATAATAATAATGTACCGGCCCAGCACAATTGTGCCACGGTAAAATTTAAAAAAATCATCCATCAAACCAAATGTGTATTATCATCATACCAATTATATTCCAGGAACAATGTAACCCAAATCAGTATAGTACGGAGGAAACAAAGTTTCATTTAGCAGCATTCACAATAAGTTGGTCAATGACAAATATCCAGAATGAAAAGTGAATTATCCAACACCAAGCACCATCAAAGTTAGTTAAAGCAATTTTAAACCAAAAAAGTACCCATATTTATGTAAAGATAAGAAAATACATTGAGTTAAACTAAAAGCAGTAAAATATACAAGCCACTCTAACTGTGAGAACGAACATTTTAACTTAGATGCCTAGCACCAGTACAACTAAACAACATTAAATAAACCAGCAAAATTTGCAGAAATTTAAAATGCATAATACATTAATAGGCTAATTTTAAAAAATTAAAAAAATAGCTACAAAAAAAACAAACTGAAATAAATAACATAATTGAACTCATTAAACAATAGATGTAAAATTCACCATAGTGAAACAAGAATAGAATGAATGTCTTTTTTGTTACCAGGAAAAATAACAACGAAATATTGCATCTATAGTGCTAAAAATATATGCCACTTTAGTAAATAAAATGCATCATTAACCCGAGTAGAAAATAAAGTGTTTTTGTCAACAGTTTATAGATCAAACATAGCAACAATACCGTATACTAGAAAGAATAAAAAAAAGCAAAAATACCTAATGAAATCCATAAATGTTATGTGGGTATTATGAATCATTTTCATTTCTTTAAAAGTTTATTAAACATTACAGATGTTGTAGAAATACAAAAGCAATCAATTAATAAATTACGCAGTACCATGAAGAAGTGTAAATAAATACTACACCATTCAATAACTGGAAGAAATATTGTCAGACTTTAAGAAATGTTACCGTCAGATAGCGGGGAACAACACCACAACCTAGCGGTAGAATCCAATTGAATAAAACCCTCGTGCTCTCCACGTCTGACAACAAGAAATAAGAGAAGCCAACACCCCAGAAATTTGGTCACGAATTGTAATGAAGTTCTAGGCAGTTCAAAATCCAAATCGCCAGTTAATCGACACAGTAACAAGCAGAATCACAAACCTATACTAACTTACTAAGCTAATACAACGCAGTCAGCAACCCTACCTATTTATCGAAGACATTAAAGTCTGCTATGCAAAGATCTAAACACAATGCAGTAAAGCAAACACGATATACAGTACATATACTCGCCTGGGTACAGTACCAAACCTTACTAGAATCGACAATAACAGACGGCAAACAGATACCGATGCACAATAACCTAAATCGATATCGGTTGGCTACTAGCCTGCAACTAGGCCCAATGAAGAACTACAGTAACTGCAGCAATTCGTAAGTAGCCCAAGAGAGGTTGCTCAAAGGGTAACTGAACTATCACACACAACTGGCAAAACAGTTAACCACGCCCAGACTACACAACAGCCAACAATAGGTAACTGCATGCTACAGAAACTACACGTCAGAAAACATCTGCAGTAGGCTAATCCAAACCAAACAACCAGTGATAGCTGCCCGAAGGCTAAACCAGCTTTAGGCTGTACTGTAGTAAAACTTCAGCAGCACTAAACACTGAATAAAACTTAAATATACAGTAGACCTACGCCAAGCAATATAGAGTACACACCTGCTAGAGATGGCGCGGATAACAAAAAAAAGCATCCGCATGCTGCGCTGCATCCGCAAACTTTGTCCCCATGCTGCACCGCACTGCATTCAAACACAACTAAGTTCACGCTGCACCGCACCGCAAGTTAAATATCCTTTAAATTTCCACTAACATCAGAAAAAAATTAGCTCTCTAGCTTACGACATATAAAAAAATTGATTTTAGGGGTATTATTTTGGAGTTTTCAAAAGAGTCGCTCTCTCAAACCATGTCAAAATATTTGTTTTTTAAACATCTGCTGGAATAAAAAAAGTAATGCCCTAGCTTGAGCCGTTCAAAAAACTAATTTCTGGGGAGTCCATTTGGGGGACCCAGGGGGGGGTGGTACCTCCATACTATGTCAAACTATTTGTTGCTTAAATATCTACCAATAAAAACAAAAAACTATCACCCTAGCTTGAGCAATTAAAAAAATTAGTTTTTTAGGCCCCCATTTTGGGGGGGTTTTGGGGAGAAGCCTCAAAAAAATTCAGGAGACATAATTGCATTTGCAGCCCAACAAATTTACACAAAAATTAGATAACAATGTTGTGTGGTTTAGGAGAAGAAGAGTGCACAAAATTTAGAAAGCAAAAAAGAAAAAAAACTCAATGTGGCTAAAAGTGTAGGTAAAGATGAAAGAGTATCTTACGACAAATAACCATGCAAAATATTTTTTGCCGTACTTAACTCGTTTTTGAATAAGACCGCTTTTTACACCAAACTTTTCAAGTAGTTTTCGGGTCCAAAACCTGAAGTTACGGGACTCATTGCCTTGAAATTTGGCACACACAAATAACTTATGAATCTCAAACTGTTGTCAAAATTTCATGTAGCCAGACCAAACCATTATCTGTTATTGAGTTATAAGTAAAAGTCTGAAACTTGGCACTCGTTAACTTTGAAAATGGCCGAGTTAAAACTAAAAAACATTCGACGTGAGATCAGTCGTTTCAATTATAGGCTTTCAGGTTTAATTTGCTTTGTGCGTGCTTTCTATCAGTTTTTCTGCACCATGTTTTGGCAATCAAAAACAATCTACCAGTCTACCTGATGATTCCATGCAACTACTGTACTAATCCTGAACCAGTAGCTCAAATAATGAAATATAAGGTATCACGTGCTCTGCATGCTATCACAAGCTACTAGACTTGTATGAAACTACCCTAGTATGTATTATACCTTTGCCGTTTACATGTGTGTTGGATTGTGGAATAAATTTTGCTACTACGTAGGCTATTTTGTCATTGGAAATTTGTGTAGCCTAGTCTTCGTATTCTACTACATACAGACATAGGTCTACCAGATCTGAGATAGGCTCGAGACATAGAACCGAAAGCCTAATTCTTAATGCCATGACCTGTTGACGAATAGGCTACACTGAACTAACTCTGTCACTCTGAAATGCAAGCGCATGTGTAGTAGAAACTGTTGTCGAGCCTTGGGCTTGTACCAATACTATAGGCTTACTGCTTACACTAGGGAGGGTGTGTCACTAGGCTTTGTTTTGTGCCTCTACTCTGATGATTGTTTCCCATAAATCTGTTTCTTCTACATTTGTCTGCTTTTGTTTCATCTTCACACCGACAGGGACGTCGAAACCCGGTGGGGGGGATGGGGATATTTATCCCCCCAATAATTTGACTGTATCCCCCCCAATAATTTGAGTATAGTCTGCATCTGCATCTCCCTAATAATTTGACTTTGGTGTGCATTTGAGCGCAGGTTTCCACTAAAATTTGGGGAACTATGTTTTCCTTTTTTTGGTGAAGACCTTATTTTTTGGTCTTCACTTAATTTGCTCACCTGAAAAAAATCGTGGTCGAGGTTCATCCCCCTAAAAGTTGAAAATAGCGCAAAATTGGGGTAAAATATCAAGTTATTCCCCCCAATGCTCAACAAAGATGGGCACCCCTGCTCACCCAACGTCCTAAACCTTTCCTAGTCTAGCCTACCAAAACCAAAATCTTTTTGTTGGTGTCAAAAAAAAAACACGTTCAGCCGATCAAAACTAAGTTTCTTGTAGCCAAAATAGCCGATTCTAGGATGCTCCGAATTATGAAAAAATAAACTTGAACCGAAGGCATTTTTTCCTGTTTTAGTAGCATGCATTGTCTTCAATTCATATAATAGCTACATCCAGACTAACCATTGTTGTTCATAAAGAGAAAATCACCAACAGTAATTGTAAAAAAAATGTAAAAAAATTTTCGTACGCGGCGCTGCGCTGATGCTGTGACGTAATGCAGATTTTAGTTGCCACGCTGCGCGGCGCGGTGCACCAACAACAGCGCACGGCCGCGTACGCTGCGCTGTTGCCATCTCTAACACCTGCCTCTACTAACATTTCAAGAATGAAATGTGGTTTGTGGCGCGAAACAGAATAAAGACTTTGTGGGGAATCCCCGAAGTCACTACTAAAATCGATTCCGTGCGGAAATGGAGGAAACAATCCATTCCAAGTAAAACTTGCAGCAACAAATATTATGAATAACTAAATTAGAGCTCGCAAGCAAGGCTACCCCTAACACATACCTTGCTTGATATCAATGTCAAGCAAGGATGTTGTGGCGGGTCAAAGGGAGCGCGCTGCGATTGCGGTTTACCGGCTCGGTTGCACAACCTCGAGTTAGCGATGATCTGTTGACTTAAGACGCTATCGGTTCCAATTATCTTTCATTTGTGGTTATTTTGCTGCAAGCTTCCACAACGCCACTGGCTGAAGCAGGAACTGCGACAATGCGTAAGCTATAATGGCCTAAAAATAGCAATATCAAGCCAGCAAGCTATAATGGCCTAAAAATAGACGGACCAGGGCATGAAGCTACTAAGAGCTACCCCTAATGGTCTTAGGCCTATCCAACCTTTGGCTAAAGTCCAAAATAATTCAGATGCAGCGGCCGTACAATGATAATTCCAGATTGTCATTTTGCTCAACTTACGTGTTTGCATTACTTTTTCTTTTCCACTCACCAAGTTGCCTTTCTTTTCTCCAGTTTCGATTCTTTTCTAAAGACTTAAACTTTCTAAAGGCTTACTTCTTTGCTTACGTCTTCTTATTAGGAAGATGGCTTATTAACTTTTATTTTAACAAAATCCATTTGAAAGTGCTTTTAATCGTTTTCCAAACTTGTGTGATTTTCTTCATCGTTTATGCCATCGGTAACCTAGTGGTTTCTTTCAGTTAGTATCATATTGCAGCTGTTCTCTATTGTTAAGTGCTTTGGGAGGACTAGGCTAGTGCAGATTTAGTGTGAGGCAGTGGCGTAGAGGCCAGCCACTTGGCGATTCAGGCTCTGCGCCAGGGGCGGCATGCTGCAAGGGGCGGCAAAATGAGGCTTCGCAATGCATACAGCAAGCAAAAATAAAAAAAGTAAAACAAGAAAATGATTCACACCGAGGCAGCAAGCATATATTAAAAAAATTAAAGTTTGAGTTGCTTTTTGTTTGGTGTTGGAGAGCAGTGCTGTACTCCGTCTGTTATTCAATTCATAGTAACATTTGTTACGTCATAAATCTGTTGTTATAAGCAATGATTCATTTTTTCTGTCTCAGCAGTTAGAACTCCGTAGTCAGATCTCAGGTGCAGTAAAGCTGAGATATTGATGTAGTTCATTGTTTTAACGATGGGGAAAGCACTGAGGTAGACATAGTGTCGAGAGTTGGCTGCCACTAAAGATTCAGTTTAGAAAGGGCAAGATGGGTTTTCTGTGCCAGCATCGTAATTTTAGCTATGCGTATATATTGGACTTTTCGGAGTTAGCTGTGGAAATTGACAGATTTAAGAGTCTGAGGGGGTCATTACATGCTCTTCGTTATTTATCAAAAGTTCGTTATTCGAAAAATAGGGAAAATGGTATTACATGCTCCGAAAATAACGAATGACCGGTAGTAACTTTCGGAAATTGTTACAAAAAATTCCATTACTATCGGATGTTAGCTATTCGTAATTTCGTATTATTTGCTCTTCGTTATTCGTTATTTGGTATTACAAGCTCAAATTATATGAATAACGAATAGCGAATATTCGATAAGTACGTCATTTTTAAAAAAATATTTCAAAATCTATAAACCATTCGTTAACTCTATTTCTATCGGTCTTGACACAATATTTTATTGTCAATCAGTATAAAAAGTTGCGAAAAGGCAAATACCGGTACGTTTTTATCGTTGTGTATCTTTATATTGCAGGCCCGGCGCCAGGATAGCGTGACTGGAGGGGGGGCAGAAATAAATTTTGGGGGGGAACGAGAAGTTTATTTATGTGAATTGTGGAGGGCACGTAGCACGAGAAATTTATTTGAGAATGGAACAAACGAAAAAGGTGAAGACCAAAAAAAGGTCTTCGTCCCAAAATTTCCACAAGTTCTCGTTGTCGTCTCAAAATTCCTGCGATTTTCCACGAATTCTCAAGTGAAGACCAAAGAAAAAAAAAAAAGGTCTTCAGCCCAAAACTTTAATGAAATCCGGTGTAAATCCACAAAAATTACAAAAAAGCAGTTCTTGCTCACGAATTCTACGGCGGTAAACACCAATTTGGGAGTCTTAGGCCTCGATTTGCACTCCAGTAACCCCGAGCATGTTAATTTCTTTGGGGTACAGTCCTCGCTTTGGGGGGGGGGCACAATTTTCATTTGGGGGGCACAAGCAGTCGTTTGGGGGGTCACGGCCCCGAAATGCCCCCTCGTGGCGCCGTGCCTGTTATATTGTTTTAGACAAGAAATTGATAGATCTTTTTGGAAAACCATGTTGCCAATATTATGGTTTACCAAAAATTTTAAGAAATAAAAATTGCTGATAACTAGAAACGCTGAATTGGGCAAGTTTGTGTCCCTCGATAGCATAAAAATTTTATCTGAAAAGTATTTGCGACATAATGGCCTAGTAGCCTACCAAACACGCTAATTAATAATTCCATCAAACGCAGTTACGATTAATTAAAGCTAAATTATTTCTTAACTCAGACTGAACTTGTAAGAATTCGATCAAATTTTACGATGTAAACTTTGGAGCAGTATTCTTATAAATGCCTTAAGAATACAAAACGCGTTTAACAAACAATTACAAAACTACTAAATAAAATTTGATCGCCGTTCCAAAAAAAAAAAAAAGAACAAGAATAAGCGAAGTTTTTAAATCGTCAAAATTTCTTAAGCTCCAACTGCATTAATAGATTAACCCGAATCAGCCCAGTGGAACATATATGTTCCATTACGAACGGTCGAATTAAATTGCTTTTAATTAGCACAGCTTACATTTTAAAAACTATTCTATTGAGTTTTTGGAATGTCTGTTCCTGCATTTAAGATGTTTTTTATAGTTTTATTCGGTAGTTGCAACTAGTAGTGTAAAATCAGTTAGACAGATAGAGTCGAAGCAAATTTTTCTGGAAAAATGTCCGCTACAGAACGGTACATTTTAGTGTTTGGTTATTATTTCAAACTTAGAATAACATTTTGAATTTTTTGTGTTTGAATATTGTTAAAGACTAATATCAAATGCTAACCAATATTAAAATTTGATATTTATTTTTTCTGCACTTCCGGTATTTGCCTTTAAATTTACTGGAACATATATGTACCAATGGGCAGATACGAGTACATTTTTCTGTAATTTCTTCGATATACGTGCCATGAAATAGTATCTATTCTGGAAGATGAAGACGCATCAGCAGTAATTTTTATGAAGTCGAATGATGGTTGTGCTTCAGATGAAGACTCTGCTAACGAAAATGATGGATTTCTAATTGACAATTTTCCCGGAAGTCAACTCAATGCCCCAGCTGAAGCTTTGCTTTCAGATGGACGGGAATAAAAATTTGCCAAACTGACCAAAACAATAAAAGTATCGATGCAGAGCAAATTTACAAACAACTAAACTGGAAACATAGCTATTTACTTCTGGAACGAAGTCCAGTATATACTTTATATATTTCACGATTATAACAAGCATATGGGAGGAACTGATCACCAAGAACAAAACATGAACAAAATGTTGTCATAGCGGCAGAAGAAAGCATGTTGTGGATGAACTGCAGTGCAATGGCATTGACCACCGTTAAATTGAGACTTTCGCAAAATCGCGGAGATGAGCAGGGTTTAATTGTTCTAAACATGTTTCTAGTCAGCAGTGGTGTAAAAAGTACTCAAAAATGGTACTCAAGTAAAAGTTTCGTTACTGACAAAAAAACTACTTGAAGTAAAGTACAAAGCACTGATCAAAAAAAGTACTTGAGTAAAAGTAAAAAGTAGTCATTTTAAAACTACTCAAGTAGAAGTATTTTTGAAAGTATTCACGCAAAATAAACAAACAATTCAATTGACATATGACAACTGGTCGACTACCTTCACATCACTGCCACAATGTGCCACATACGCTTGATTTTCTAACCTCTCACTATCTTAAGAAGTCATGAAATATTAGTTGAGCAGGTTTTTTGTTTCTATATTCAAGGAATCAATTCTTAAAAAATTTGCTCAAATACTCATTCACTACCATTGTTAAGTTTATATACTAAAAAGTAATGGTCAAATTATTAAATTTATATGCTAAAAACCCTTGCCCTCGAAGCCTCAAGTCCTCGAAAAATGTCCTGTCCTTGGCTCGAGGATAGCAGTGTTTTTTGAATTGTTAAAATTTTGTAGTTCGCCAGAAAAAAATTTTAAAGACCTTGTTTTCTGGAGATTGCCTTAATTTGGACTGTAAAACCGACTCAATCTGCGTGAAAACCGATCAAAATCTGGGATAAGATCGTTAGATGTTGTTTCCAGCCTCTAAATTAGCCCCCCCCCCCATTGTAAATTCCTAGCTATGCGCCTGCCAGGATCTCATATCTCCACTTATTAATAAATTTCTGCAATTGCCTAATCCTCCAGTCCTACAGAACAGCAAAACGCGAGTGGACCTTTCATCCTAATTACGAACAGCTCGATTGTAAATGCACCCTAACCTATTAGGAACTCTACTCATGACTACAGGAAAACTGTCGATTCGTTTGTATTTTATTGGTGTTAAAATGGTTGGGTTAACTTATGGTGTTGCAGGCTAACTATTCGGTAGAGATTTGGTTCCTAGTCCTGATTAAGAAGTCGATGTAAGCAAACACAAATCTTATCCTACTGTTTTATCGCTTGTGTCACGTCCAACAGCTTATCGGTACCTGATTAGAACAAAATGCAATCGTTTTCAAAAGCACATGACCGCAGTCAAGCATGGAATATAGAGAAAGAAAGGACCAAGGGAAAATAGCCTGACTGCGCATTTACGAATGATTGACTGCAAATGCCCTCAGTCAAAGTGCAGTCAACACTGCGGCTCAAAGTTTAAAACTACTTTGTACTTTTATCAAATAAAAAGTACTTAAGTGGCGTTACTTCAGACTAAAAGTACTTAAGTAAAAGTAAAAGTAGTTAAAAAAAAACTACTCAAAAAAGTACTCGTTACCGAAAAAAACTACTTAATTAATCTACTCAAGTAAAAGTATTTCGTTACTTTGCACCACTGCTAGCCAGTGCTCTAATTGCGATGTTGGTTTATTTTTAGGGTGTAAATTGTCCTTTCATAAAAGTATAAGCTATACGAAAGCGGACTATATCGGAATGATCATTTTTCAAGAAACCTATAAACAACTCTATATTTTCTACTATTTTGCATCACTGTATCTGTGCGTAACACCATCTTGTACGTAACACAGTGCTGTGTTGTTTGCTTTGCAAAGGGATTAAATAAATGTAAACAAAAAATCAAATTATTGTAATGTGACTGCGTAAATAGAGTCGTTTGTGCAATTAGAACGCAGACTATTGGTTCACTAAAGCAAAATATGTACACGTTAATGCCCAGTGGAACATATATGGCACGGGTCATATCTCGTCAAATTCAAATGATGCAAAAAATTTTTCAATGCTTAATGACTCAGTACTTGATACTCATTGTACATTATATAAAAAAATTCCAAAATTAAAACTTTTTTTTCTGGGCATTGATGGGTTAAGTTCCTTCATTGCACAATGTGCTATTAGTTTTTGCAGGATTAATGCTCCATAAAAAAAGAGTAGTTCTTACCATCAACTCGATAATTATCTAAGTTTCCGTGCTCGACCCTTTCCTCTTTTCACTCATTTGTTTCGTGTTAGTTTTGAAGACTGCCTTCGGTTATTGAAAGTTATACCAGTAATTTTTTTCTTGCTTACAAATAAATCACCGAGGCTTATTAATAGACAGCAGTCGAAGAGATGCGATAATTGTAACGTATATTGCAGAGCAATTCCAACCAATTATAATTGATTGCAACGACTAGAATTATACGTGATGCAATTATGACGTAACAGTCGGAACAGAGTCAACGAAGTGATTTCATTCTTTTTGAATAAATTTTTCTGATACGAATGGAGCATGCAATAGCATTAGATTCGTAATTCGTTACAGCACAAAAAAGTGTTATTCGAAAAAAAAACTTCCAATAACGCATATGAATAACGAATAACGCATGTGAATAACGAAATTACGAATAGCGAATATGAATAACGAAATACCGCATATGAATAGCGAATTACGAATATGAATAACAAAATACCATAACGAATGTTCGGTAAATAACAAAGAGCATATAATGACTCCCCAGGACTATTACGTCACCTTCGAGAAAAGTCTATTGCTGCGACTGGAACCGTGCAAACTTCTTGGATGGTAAATTTTCCTCTCAAATCGGTCGACGAAGTTGGAAAAATGGAAAGAGGGTCCTCAGATGTTGCTGTTCAGACATAATCGAATATTGCTGCCATCCGATGCAAAGGCAATAAAGTTGTTAATGTTCTTTCCACATAAGTCGAAAAAAAATGAACAAAAAAAGGCAAAATGCTATAGCCAAGAAGAGAAGAAAAGCATCAGCACACTTCTGCCTAATGTCGTAAATGTGTATGATAAATTCATGGGCGGTGAGGATCGCATAGATCAAAAGATTTCTTGCTGTAAGGTGCATCTGAGAAGCAAAAAGTGGTGGTGGCCATTGTTTCGTTTTTACATCGACGTTGCAGTCAATAATGCATTCCAGCTTTACCGGTTGCGCAAACTTGATGCTGAGAATCACGCATGAATGCTCTCGAACTTAGACGAGCAATTGTAGAGACTTACTATAATCTGCATCGTAATGAACGACCAATCACAATGCTTCCCGGTACCAGGGCAACTGGCCGTGAACACGTTAGACGTAGCGAAGTCAACCATTGGATCGTTAAAGGACAGCAGCGTTGTAGCTCCAAAAAGGGATGTAAGCGCTCATTAGTTTTTTACTGCGAAATTGTAACGTTGGACCGCATCATCACTGTTTCAAGGCATACCACTTTGAGTGACATGTGAACGTGTTGCTTTTACTACTTTTAACCAAGGATGGCAGTACGGTACGGTACGTTCAAAATTTGCGTACTACGTACCTCGCACCTTGAACCGTATCGTACTAACGTCCCGTACCCGTACCATTACAAAAAAAGCGTACCGTACTTCTTAGCAAAAATTAAGGCGTACCGTACCGTACCTACGTACCGTACCGTACTGCCATCCTTGCAGTGGCGAATCCAGAAAATTTGTTGGGGGGGATGATAAAATTTATAAGCACAAATTGTATATAATCACAAATTTAAATGGAGATGATTTCTGTTCTTGACCTCGCGCAAACTTTGTTCGGCATGTTTTTGATCCGGCGCGTAGCCAAAAATTTGCAATTGAGGACTGTTAAAGAGATTTGGGGTGTGGGGACGAAGCCCCCATCTGTCACAGGCTGGGGGGGTCTAGGGGCAAAGCCCCCAGCCGCCGGAGGCACAGCGCTCGCAAATTTTGTATTTTTTTAGGAAAAATATCTTAATTTTAGGCCCATTTTGATAGAAATTAATGCTATTAAAACGTGGCATAGAAATTAGCAGTGCGAAAACATGATTATACTAGTTGCATATATGGGCCATGTGGGAGATAGCTATTCCTAGAATTTCAGTTCTCTTATTTACAAGCTGATAAATCGTAAAATACAATACCGGTAGTTCAATAAAACTCTGAAGGAGTAATCTGTTTCGTCTATATTTTATAGAGAAAGATATAATTTGGGGGGCTAAAGGAAAGAAGTTTGAGAGAAGTGATTGGTAATTGACTACAGAAATACCAAAAAGTCCCCCTCCCACATTCCTGAACTTATATATTTTTTGATAATTCCCATGTTAAGCATTTTTCAATAAGCGATCCAAATTCATTACCAATTTTTGGCTATTTTTCAAATTTTTTTCTGATTTATAAGTTTTGTTTTTGACAAATTAGCCCCCTAAATAAACATTTCAAGTTATGCTTTAAATCATTTTTTGAGTTTATTCCAGTGTAAAATACAGTCTCAGAAGTGCTAAAAACGTGGTATTTCGTTTATTCTGCGTTTTGGTCGGCAGGCCAATGAGGGGGAGTCTATAGCTCCTCGCCCCTCCCCCTGGCTACGCTACTGTTTTTGATCCATCCCATCCAAAAAACGTTATATATAATAATTTTTTAATTTAATCAATGCAATTCAAGTTAATAAACTAAATACTTTTTGTCTTTCCTGCTTCAAAAATCGCATTTATTAAACTTTCGCCAAGTTTATTAAACAATTATCTGCATCTCCACAGAATGCGTAAAAACTATCTGCATCAGACTTTAACATTCCTATTGCCAAAGGTCTGTCCTGTTCTAGTGTTCATTCAACATATCGTAACTATACCATTGTAACAAAACTACATTCCGGAAGACATTTTATTTGATGTTCTGTCAAATCGACATATTTTTTATGCGAAACCGCACTACGGAATTGCCTGAGTTTTGAGCGCAAACGCGCTCTAATTAAACTCTCGTTGTGTTCCTATGCCTTCATCGCTAAAAAGTGCATGTTGTGAATTTTGCTAATTTGGCGCTCATATGTCATATCCTTTTTTCCACGGCTACCAGTGCTCCTGAAGGAATTAATACCAATAAACTACTGGATTAATCTTAACAATTGTTTACATTAAGAAGTATAAGAACTACAAAACGATCATAAAGAACAATGCACATATGAGAATATAATGTGATAAGCTATAGACAGTATGCAAAGTCTTAGCGGTACCGCTATAGGTTCTGATTGTAGCTTCACACTTCTAATAAAAACATCAAAACTTGCATTTACCTCAAAATTGTTGTTGTTGATCTTTATTGACTGCTGTTGCTAAACTTTAGTGTTGTAAGCTATGCATAACTCAAAAAAATTATCATTTAGCTATTTACTTTTTAATTTTAAAAAATTCAAAATTGACCTTCCTTAAGTTTTTATTTTTACAACTTCTTGAGATCAAATTGAAAACTGCTGAAATAATCTCTTTCGCTCTGATTTTGCTCAGCAACGATAGAAGATAATAAGTTAATAGTGCTGGTATGAATAATTAAAGTACGGTATTTGATAGAACACAAATATATCATGAAAACGTAACAGAGAACAGTGAAAATAAGTCGCAAAATTATCGCACTTTAAACTTGAAAGGCATAATATTCTTCTTTATCTAGGTTTATTATTCATAACTCTTAACTATTCTCTCCAATGTTCGTAACTTATCAATCAGTATTTCGTTTGCAGACTTTAAATTCTCAACCTCAAAATTTAGATTGTCAACGGAAGTGAATAAATTTCTACAACACATTTTAGTTTCAATTAATTTTTACTGATGTCCAGATGTTCTGTATCACTTAACTTAAAACTGTCTTTCGTTTAACCAAAATTATTCAACAGTTAACTAACTTGTATTACAGTTCCTTTATATGTAAGACTGCTGCTTCCTGACTCTGTAGAACCGAGAAAATTCTAACACGGCATTCGAGCAATTGTTGTTAATGGATTTTCTGGTCATTTTAGGATGACGCGCGTTACGGTTCAATTGCTTTCATCAATTTGTCACAGAGGCGAAGCCGAAAACACGAAGGAAAATTTCATAGCCTCCTCCAGTTTTAGTCGACGCTTGCACGATGAAATGGGAAATGGCCTGTACTATTGTACGCCATGAGCTAAAGTATCGCAGTTATTTCCGTTCAAATTTTTCTTCAACATAGGACATGCCACGATAGCCCTAGCATCTATGGACAATAGTTATGACATCACAATTGGTCATACTTGTGACTGTTGTGAGTGTGACTTGTGACATTATAATGCAATTTTAACGACAAATTACCAGGCTATAATAATCATTACTTCAGAATAGCCTAGACTATATGCACGTCGGGCACGGTCGCACGAATCTTCATTGACGGCCGCACTTTGCACATAAAACGTTTAGTAGGCAAATTCTGAAATTCAAACTGCGTACCAACGTACCGTACCCGTACCATCACACAAAAGGCGTACCGTACCAACGTAGCGTACCCGTACCGTTACAAAAAAAGCGTACCGTACTTCTTGGCAAAAATTGAGGCGTACCGTACCGTACCTACGTACTGTACCGTACTGCCATCCTTGCTTTTAACTTGCTAACTTTGTTTTTAATGTTGCAAACCATGTAACACGCTCTGTCATTGAAATAGGGGAGGAGGGGGTGACGTTTGTAGCAACTTTTCTTTTGTAATACATGGCTTACTGAACATGTTTCGATGATGTCTGGCAGATCATCGTTTAAATTTACCAGCACTCATATCCTGCTAGCGTCAGTTTAAACTGACGAATATTATTATGCCAATATTTCCGGTTATAACAAAAATATTATTGAATCTGTTCAAGATTCACCAAAAAAAGGTCCACAGCAAACATCCCAAAATAATTTATGTCGGGAAAATATGGGTTAATACGCACCAGAGGTGGAGTCCTCGAGGACGTCCTTGGCCTCGAGGACGTCCTCGAGGACACATTTTGAAGTCCTTGGCCTTGGCCTTGGCCTCGAAGCCTCAAGTCCTTGGCCTTGGCCTTGGCCTCGAACCCTTAGGTCCTCGAAAATTGCCCTGTCCTCGGCTCGAGGACAGCACTATTTTTGAACCGTTGAAATTTTGTCGGAAAACGCCAGAAACCTCGCGGAAAATTTGTAAATACCTTTTTTATTTTGCGTAATTGGAGCATAGGCTTAGCCAAGCGGCCTCCCACTCGAAATGAAATTTTACCAATGACAAAAATGTGACAAAACAGCCTATTGTTTCTTCAGTTTCAGTTTCGTTTTCGCGTTTTTCGCTTACACCAGTAGCGAACAACAATATTGAAGACCAAGGGCCCCGGGGCCGCCTAAAATTAATTTTTGCCAGCCAATTTAAACGTAAACCTGGACGAAGTGGATAGTTTACGTCCTAAAAGTTGCTATCTCAGGATCACATCTAGCCTTTTTATGAACATTATGCATTAACCAAGGCCAGATTTACCACAATATGGCGCAGTACCAGCTAAGGGCCCTGCGCTCAAATCTTAAGACTTTTTATGGTCTTCACCTACATTTGGCAGAAAGATGTTGCGAAAATCTTCAAAGTGCCAGGGGCCCAGCGCGATGGAAATCCGGCCCGGCAATAACATGGTTAGTAGCGTAGCCAGGGGGTGCTATAACTCCTCCCCATTGGCCTGCCAACCAAAATGCAGAATAAGAAAAACACCACGTTTTTAGCTCTTCTGAGACTGTCTTTTGCGCTGGAATTGACTAGAAAGTAATTTAAAGCATTTTTTGGAACATATATTCAGAGGGGGGGGGAGCTAATTTGTCTAAAATTGAAGTCACCAATCAATAAGAACTTTTAAAATGCCCAAAAATAAGCAATCAAAATTGATCGCTAGTGTAAAAACGCCAAACATAGGTTTTATCAACAAATATATTATAAACTCAGGAATAAGGGGAGGGGGGCTATTCAGTGTTAGTTAATTACCAATCACTTCTCTCAAATATCTTTCCATCAGCCCCCCCTCCCCGATTATTTTTTTTTATAAAATACAGACGAAATAGATTATTCCGTGTGAGTTTTATTGAATAATAGGATTTTATTATTTATCAGCATGTAAACAAGAGAACTGCAATGTTATCATTAGCCACTTCCTACATAGCCCGATAATGCAACCAGTTGAATCATGTTGCGCTGCCAATTTCTATGCCACGTTTTAAAAGCAATATTTTTTATTAAAATAGCTCTAAAATTAAGTTATATTTGCAAAAAAATGCCAAATTTTTTAGCGCTGGGGGCTCCGCCCCCACACCCCCGTGCCTCCGGCGACTGGGAGCTTTGCTCACAGGCCCCCAAAACAGCCCCCCATTGTGAATTTTTGGCTACATGCCTGAACATGGTTAGTAAGCAAAACTAACCAACTATTGTACTATTTTTCAATAACAATTCATAAATTCACCTCCACCTCGCCAGTTTTTACGCACAAAATACTTTTAAAAAAAATTAGCCAGGGAAAATGCTGATTGATCAAGTCGTTGAACTTCAGTGGAGGGGGCCTGGGCCCCCTGGCCTAACATGCACTTCTATAACTGGTTATTTTCATGACAAAACAAAAATCTCTAAGGAAAATCTTCGAGTGAGTTTTCATTTACTGCTAAAATGTTGCACGAAACAATTCACCTTACTTCCCCCTACCTGGACCAAATCACGTACAATTAAACTTTAACACCAAAATACAAGATGTTAAACGTGTTTTGAACTTAAATTGCAACTAGAAGGAGGATTAAACAACGTAATTTTTTTAATTGGCTTTCAAATGTCAAAAATCTAGTGCTTTCAAATGGCTCTAAACATATGCGAAGTGTGATTCAATGGCAATAAAATAGCTTTTTTTTTCCAAAAAATTACAAAAAATCGCCCAACAGCTGGGGGCTGTGCCCCCTCAGCCCCTTCTATGATACGTATAGGTTACATTGGTTTTCTCAAAACGTCTCCAAAGCTACATATTTGCACTTTTCAACTATATTAGTTTAAGCCCTCTCCCTGTGCAAAATCCTGGTTAAGTGCCAACAGGCAAATTTTTGTAGACGTCATTGCACGTGATTTGTGGTTTAGGCCTCCCCAATCAAAAATTCTGGCTACGCCTTTAAATTGGAGATTGCCTGAAAAAATTTTTTGAAGAGCTTTTTTTTTTTTTGGACAACACTTGCGGCTGTGTCCTCGGTCCTTGGCCTTGGCCTCGAGCATTCCTGTCCTTGGCCTCGAGAGTGTCTGTCCTCGGAAAGGCTGTCCTTGGCCTTGGCCTCGGATTTTTTTTGTGTCCTTGGCCTTGGCCTCGAGCCTTGTGTCCTCGACTCCACCTCTGATACGCACAGAGCTGGACAGCGCTGTATCGAGCGGCAGCCCTCAGCTTCTCTAACAAAGTTATTCCCAAGCTAGACAAGACTTTTGGCCGAACTGGACTAACCTTGAGGGTTGCACAATGGCAGAGGGTTTATAGGGAATAAACGATTTTTCACTTGTGGTACTTAAAAAAAATCTGGGTAAATATTAAGCGTCCACGTGGCGGCGTAATGCATACCCAAACCACGTCTTTCAGGATCACAAACCAGGTACCAGAACCTACACTCCTACAGTACAGGTAAGTAACAGCCAAACAGCGTGGTGCATTTATTTAACCCAATGACATGAAACAAGTCACTCAACCCAACTGTCAACAACGGGGTATATGCTTTACATGAGCCAACCGAACGGCATAGGCTACTGCAGAATAAATAATCTCAAACACAACTAGAAGCCCGGTCTAAACTACGCACAGTACTTCTCAACCCAGCAGGCTAACAGCGAGATTGCGTAACGTACATTATATAACCGGCTGCACTTAAATTCACCCACACTCGAGCAGGGCTTGGCTAACTGCGTAACGTAACCTAATTCATAACCGATAATAGGCAACTCTAAACTGACAGCGATCACTGGATAAACCTAGTGAACCCTTGCGAGACATGCATATAAACACTAAGCTGCCTTGGTGCAATTAAGTCCCAAATGGCAAGGAGCAACAAGACTACCAGCACGTAACAAAGGTTGCCACGAGAACAATTCCAAAGAAAAATTCTAGAATGTGTTTGCGCAACGGCGCATAACATTGAGTAAGCACATTCACGACCGTCGACCGCTACTTGTAACCGGTGGTCAACGTAGTCAATATGAGTGTAGCTGTGCGTTTTCTTTATTCTGTCCCGAGGAGAACGGGATTAGTTGGTAGCAGTGTTGGGCAAGTTAATGAGAAACGTTAACTTCGTAAAAGTTTTTTCGCTAAAAATTTTTTAGCAATTTTTTAACTCAGTTAAAGTTAAATACCGTAGTTAACTGAAAAACAAAAGTAACGCAAGTTAAAATTTAAGTTGATTCTTTCCTTCAAAAAAAATTCAATATTAACCTGCGGTTGATGTTTAATAAAATGATTCCATTTCCATACGAGATAAAAATTACTCATTTTGATTTCTGGTACTATGGTATTTACTATTCTAATAAAGATAGTCACAGTGGAAGCCTTTTTTTATTTCGCTTTTTCTTTCTATCGTTATGGCATTAGGACGCATGGTGTAGCCTAGAGATTTAGCGGATTAACGTAACATTAAAGTAGATTAACGAAATTTATAGTAAATAAATTAACTCACAAAAGCTTTTCAACTTTTTAACTCGTTAATGAAAACTTCGTTTTTAACGAGTTAATGCCCAACACTGGTTGGTAGTGATGTCAGGTACAATAGCATCTTTCTGCAGTATGTCAACCGCAGATCGTCTGGCCCCTTTAACGTTGATGTCCAAATCAAAGCACTGTCGGGAAAAACCTAATCAGATTAAAGTACTTTAAAGTTTTAGTGAAGCTTTAAAATTCATTATTTGCTTCAAATAATCGTTATTACGCTGAAACGTTTTTGATTTGATCAGCCTGAGATTTGAACCTCAGACCTCCCGTTTCAAGAGACGAATGCGTTACCTTTCTACAAATTGGCTAGTAATTGAAATTGTAATTATCGTGTTTTTTAGGGCTGACGGACAACTCCGGGCTGAGGTATGTCTACACAGACAACCTGCGCCAATTCGATTCGGGGGTTTTGTTGATCGGGCGCAATGTGTTCCCCATTCTTATGGTTCCACCAAATGCAGAGAGTTTCACAGTCACAGGGGAATGCAGCTCGCGCTGCCTTAGCCAAGTGAGTGGGGATTTGATGCATCCTCATCATCATATTTCGAAAAAAAGACTGTGGCACTATCCTTTGGACGAATCCATATTCTGCTTAGAAGTGGACCATTTTCCACGTTTCTGCGTGATTTCTGATTTCTTTCAACTTGAATTTGTTGTGTTCAAAGCCACCATGCATGCAAACCGCCCTGAATTACCATATCCAAGGCTGCAACAACGCGATAACTAGATGCGTCTCCTGAGGTGGAGTCCTCGAAGATGTTCTTGGCCTCGAGGACACATTTTGAAGTCCTTGGCCTCGAACCTTACAAGTCCTCGAAAATGTCCTGTCTTCGACTTGAGGACAGCATTGTTTTTTGATTGGTTGAAAAGAAAATAACCAAACTTAAAAGTTTCTTGAATTCTGGCATAGGCGACATGGGTGGAGTTGAGGACACAAGGCTCGAGGCCAGGGGCACAAAACAATTTCGAGGCCAAGGCCAAGCACAGGCCCTCTCGAGGCCAAGGACCAAGGACACAGACGCAAGTGTTCTAAAAAAAAGGGTCTTCAAAAATTTTTTTCAGGCAAAAAAGGTCTTCAAAAATTTTTTTCAGGCAATCTCTGCTTGAGGAAACCAAAAAAAAGGTCTTTGCAGAATTTTCGCAAGGTTTCTGGCGTTTTCCTACAAAATTTCAACGGTTCAAAAATAGTGCTGTCCTCCAGCCGAGGACAGGGCAATTTTCGAGGACTTGAGGCTTCGAGGCCAAAGCCAAGGACTTCAAAATGTGTCCTCGAGGCCAAGGACGTCCTCGAGGACTCCACCTCTGATAGGCGAAGCCAGGATTTTTGATTGGGGGAGGGAGACAATCCGCAAATCACATGCAATATGACGTCGTCACAAATTTTCGAAAAGACGGACTTTATACGGGAAAAAATATCTTACAATGCCAGATCAGAAGCATGGGGTCTGGGTTAGTGCGTAAACAGAATGTTGCTAACGTTGGAGGATAAAAAGAATAAAAGGCAAAATTTTGTAATTGACTTGGTTCAGGTGAAAGGAAGTAAACTACATTGCCTTCTGCAGTATATTTAGAAGTAAAAATTCTTCGAAGATTTATTTTCCTTGGAGATCTTTGTTTTGTCCTGAAAATAACCAGTTTTAGGATTACATGTACAACCAGCTGTAGGATTACATGTATACGGTCCGGTGCCCTTCAACTCAAATTCAAGAATTTGCAATAAACATTTTCCCTAGCTTTTTTTTATGCGTATTATTTTGCCTCGCAAAAACTGGCGAGGTGGAGGTGGATTGTTATTTAAAATTGATGTAATATATGAACCACTCATGTAATCATGTTATTGCAATAAGATTATAAAAAGGTTTGATGATGGCAAGAGGTTGCGACTTTTAGGACAAAAACGTTACATTTAAATTGATTGACAAAAAATTGAATTGAAGGAGTCCGGAACAGTGGTCGTCAAAACTAATATTATTGTTAATTACTGTTGTACGCAAAAGTGCTAAAAGAAATTAAAGTTGAATAAAAAATAGGCTTTGTTGTCATACTTTTTCATCATTGGTGGCATTTCAATTGAGGAGAGGCGGGCCCACTGTCCCCGCTTGGCTACACCCAGTACTTAAATTGTAGGGGGGACACGGGAGTACGCGTCCCCCATTGATAGTTAGCGTCCCACCATCGAGATTTAGCGTCTCCCCGTCGAGATTTAGGTGTCCCCCATCGAGATTTGAGCGCTGGATGATCAGACGAAAAAGACCTAATTCTTTATCTAATTTTGGCGAAAAAACACTTCAATTTCCGGCGAAGACCTTTTTTTGGTGTTGATTCAATTTCGGCGACGGAATTACGTAATCTTCACTAAAGTACTTTCGCATGCCAAATGCGTTTGGTCAAGGCTGCAAAAGCGTCCCCCCTTGCAAAATTTTACAATTTAAGTACTGGCTACACCTATAACTCTGGCCTGTCAATTCGTTTCCTTTCCTTATTTGAAAAATAATGTAATGTGTAAGCCAAGTCCTAGTGAACTTATTTTCAATGGCATTGTGTGAAAGCTCTAATCGGAGAATGAGGGGGCAAACGCAGAGCAGATTTTTTTTTTTTATTTCTGCTAGTACTTCCGATGCAACTGGTACGAACAGCAAAACACTTAGCCATTTAGGACCAGCAAGGAATCCAAGAGTCCGGACGCAAACACTTTTGAGTAGCTAAGACTAAAACATGACCGTGTCTACGTGAATATGGAATCAGAAAAAAGTATGTGCGTGATACGGTACTGAAATGCAATACAGTTACCAAGGATGGCCTTTATTATATAATAAATATGTTACAGGTAGTATAGCCCTGCTACAACTAATAAAGCGTTAGTTGAGAACGACAGCTATAGTTCTGAAAATACGCGTGCGAATATTGCGAAGAATTTGTTTTGAGATAAGAAAGAACAACACTAGTTCTTATATTTCGACTATTTGTGGGTTTTTTGAAGGAGGGCCCGGGACAAATATTTCTAATGCTTTCCTCCTCAATACGGCCCTGCTGGTTTTCTTAGGTTAGTGTTTGCAGTTAAATAACTTATGACAAATTTTACAAAGTATCTTTTGGGGGCCGAAACGTATGTGCTCATTCATTGATCGGCATTAGATGGAAGACTATGGAGAAACATAACAGCATGAACTGAAACGTAAAGAAAAGATTGGCTTAAATTTAGAATTGAGAAAAAGTGAGGAAACTGAAGTTTTTTAACTTATACGGTATTTTTTTTCAATTTGCTTTGAAAATCTAATTGTGAAATCTCCCATAAAAGTCACAAAAATTGCAATTTTTCTGAAAAAAAAAAAATTACTAAAATTGTTCGACGGAGGCATTGGCACTTTGCCCTTTTCCTCAGAACCCAGTTTTTTCCAAGGAATTGAGCTTGCAAGTACGATACAACATTTCATTTCAAAAACTTGGATTGACAATATTTTGCAATACTTTTAGATAATAATATCTTTGTCGCTATGTAATATTTAAAAATTTCTATGAAAAGATAACGTTTAACCAAACAATAAGTTTGTGTTTGGGAAACTACTGAAAAAGTGGGACCCATAATCAGTGGACGTTTTGCAACGGGGCCCTAACTGAGGAAAATAAGACGTAACGATTGACCATTTCCACATTAAGAGTTTATAGTTAGTGCTTATTCCGATTTCCAATTCACAAGTTACTGCCGCCTTGATTGTTTCATTATCACGAAACAGCTGCGGAGCGTAATTAACATTCCTGCTAACGTCTTAAACTTCAATAAATGACAGAGTGGAGTCCTTGTGGACGTTCTTGGCCTCGAGGATGTCCTCGAGGACACAATTTAAAGTCCTTGGTTTTGGCCTTGGCCTCGAAGCCTCAAGTCGTCGAAGATTGCCTGAAAAAATTTTTTTGACCTTTTGTGTAGATCGATAGATTGTTTGAAAAATTTTTTTGAATTTTTTTTGGAGTTAGCCTGAAAATTGTTTTGAAGACCTTTTTTTTTGAGATCGCCTGCTGAATAAGATTTTCAAGGCCTTTTTTTTGAACACTTGCGCCGGTGTCCTTGGCCTCGAGCATTCCTGTCCTTGGCCTCGAGAGGATCTGTCCTCGAAAGGGCTGTCCTTGGCTTTGGTCTCGAGCCTTGTGTCCTCGACTCCACCTCTGATAAATGACATGCATTATTTTTAGAGACTATACCATTTTCGAATTTTTATGAAAAACTTAACAAAATGCAATATCGTAAACACTTTTGCGCTTAAAAATAATAGAAAATTTGCCGACCATAATTTAAAAAATTGTGTCCTTGGTCTTTGGCCTTGGCCTCGACCATTCCTGTCCTTGGCCTCGAGAGGGTCTGTCCTCGAAAAGTCGGTCCTTGCCCTTGGCCAAGGATTTTTTCAAGTCCTTGGCCTTGACCTCGAAGGCTGTGTCCTCGGCTCCGCCTCTGAGCGTCACCATTGCTTCCGCGAGAGTGGAAGACAAACAACATCTATAAGCCAAATAATTCGATCAAACCTGCAGTTAGAAACGGACAAATGCGGTTTTACAGCTTTTTCGGATTGAAGGCTTTTTCTGGTTGCACTGGAGCGGCGACTAGAGTTTTATAAACGGACCTACTAGTTCAGGTCCGTGCCCGACTCGAACCCGAAAATATAAGCCCAAACCCGAAAACTAATTTGAAGCCCAAATCATGCCCGATAAAACCCGAAAGTTAACTCAGATCTGAAAAATTTAGCAATGTTGCCAAGTAATTTTGATTATAGTTTAGTGCATCTAAGACAAAAAGCACGTCTTAGTCCCGATTTAAACGCGACATTTTTGTCAACTTTAGGCCCGAACCCAGCCTGAACTCGAGCCCGACCTCAAAAGCCAGGCCCGACTCACAACTCTATGGCGGACCTTCTCAGTAAAGTTATCCTTTGATTACGCATTCGACTTCTAACTAAAAAATGTCCTAGAAGTGGTATTCCATTGACAGCATTGTGTCCAATTCGTTTAAAAGTTGAAGCCCAGGCCTCTTGTTTCAGAGATGACTACTTTATGGGACATATTTGATCAATTTGCTGATAAAAGCGAGAACATTTTGAATTGCAGTTACGTAAGTAATGCATTAAAGTTTGAGTTTTGTTGACTCAGGGAATGGATTTTATGAACACGACAGAACTCCGCATGTTCTCTGCAATGTTGCACAGCCACTTGTTAGGGAGGAAGATGAGAATCCGGCATTTCTCCGCGTGAGTTTGGGGAAGGAACTGTTATTCTGAAAAGTTGTTACTTATTTTTAAATTTTACTTTGAAATGCGTGATTACTGTCAGGCACAACTCATTACTACTTATTGGAGATAGGCTGCACATTGGTTCTTTGTTTTCTTCATGCAGCTATGTGAGCTTGTATGTTTTCAAATTCTCTACATCTGCTGACCTTAGATTGGCTTCATTTAGCTCTCAAATGAAATCCCATAAGTTTATTCGTCGGCATCAACTTGTGGTGTTTCAAGGTGGCTACAGACGAGAAGACTGTGACGGTCCCGTTTTAGCCATCTTGTTGTTTTTAAGTTTGACTGCAACTTTCTTTATGTTTGTTGTTGCGATCTTTTCTCCATACCGACTTTAAACCGAAATAAAACTGAACCTCAAATGGCAGTTTCGCCGATTCGTCGGCAGAGGAAGAGCATTCATTCCCACCAATGACGATAAAACTGTTTTCGAATATTGGACGGCGGCAGTCGCTGTGGGGTTCTGATGCCATAGGTTGAGAGTTCGGTTCTTTCTGCCGTTGAGAATTCCGGAAGTGCATATACGTACTTTTGCTGAAGAATTGTAGGGAAATTTCTGTTCGTCCTGTTTTTGTTGTTTTTCTGTAATTTAAAAAAAGAAAAAAAGATTTGCCAATTGACGATTTGGGTCAAACTATTGAATAGTTTCTAAAATAATTATGAAAACGCGTTTTTTTTTAGAAATGGCACAACCGAATTCCCGTTCCTAGCGGAAGACAATTCCTACGATTTCAACTACCAAGAGTTCAAACGTTTTCCGCAAGAGGTCATCTTCCGCCGCGGAGAGAGCTTGCAGATGGTTTGCGATTACGATTCGACTACGAGAGATAATTTCACAATCGTAAGTCTTCCTAATTGTAATTAAATGGCGTCTTTGTCCACCAAGTTGCCTCGGCCAGGAGACAGCGAAAGGACCGTTTGGTTTTCGAGTCAAACTGCCACCTGTCCAGCACACACGGTGCTGCAGTCTTTACACCGTCTCATTTACCCTAATTACTACGTACCGAGTAGGGAAGCCGTAAATACCATTTTTTTTAGTCTTTTAGTTTGATCCGACCGGGAATCAAAACCAAATCTACTGCTTTATTAGAAGACACGCTTATCGTCTCATTCATCACAGGCTGCTGGTTGTTAAGTCGCAATATCAATAAATACTATAAAATTCCTCTTCAGCGCTTGTTACATCGACTTCAACTCCTCAGGGGAGTTCTGTGATGTGGTTTGAATAAATTTTGATGAAGATCGTTGAAGATAATATGTAATAACAATGAGTAAAACCTCTTATTGTTTGCTTCTCCTTTCGTTCTGTCGCGAGAGCTACGAATCGAATGATTGATTAAAGCTGAGGGGTTTTTAGGCTAATTGTTTTTAACTTTTTCTCATAAAGTATAACTACTACCATAAATTATGCACGTCTTATGACTGTTGTGGTAAATACCTGGTTACAAATGGGAGCCAACTTCGATATCATATAAAGCTCGTGGCCTGCTATTAACCATTCGGAGTGGTTAAGTTATGGAGTGACCTACATGACAGTATATTGGTTGATTGGTGTAAAAGTAAATGGTTCTTCAGTTTTAAACTGTTTTATTCCAGGGCGGATTACCAACCCAGAATGAGATGTGCTTCGGATTTATTGCATATTACCCACGAATGCCGGTCACTAGATGTCGCTCTCTGCAGTTATTTGAAACAATGTTTGGATATTTCAACGTTTCCGACTTTACGTAAGAAGGAATTTCAATTGCAATATGAGAGTTGAGAAAATTAGTGCGCGTTAACCGTTCGGCACCTTACGTAAACCACCAAGCCAGGTGACATCGTCTCATTGTATGGCTGCTTGCTTCACCGGCTGCACTGAGATTTGAACAGTCACACTCCGGTACCAACGCCCAGATGATCGGTCGGTAACGCGTTTGGCTCTGCAACGGGAGGTCTGGGGTTTAAACCTCGGTCCGGCTAAATCGAACACAGTTTTGCCAACGGCTTGCCACTACTGCGACGTTACTTCAAAAGGAGCTGTACTGTTTTGCCCGGGCGCAATGACGCGGAGATGGGTCCCGCAAACTCGTCACACGCTTCGGCGAAATACAGCGAATATAATGAATTTTCTGTACTGTATTGTATTCGGATGCAATAAGCAGATCAGATAATGATGAGTAACAAATTGCCCTCACGATGGTTTTTGGCCAGACGCAAATAATATTTGCACTTGTTCTGAAGAAAAACTAAAAAGTAAAGTAAAACCATAGTAAGATATATTTTGATTGGCAACCTGGTTCGGTATTCGCTGTGCAAGTGACGAGCGCGCGAGCTTGTTGACTATATTTGACTCGAAGTTTATCTAACTTTTTACTTGTTTTAGCCACGTTAGGCCGCGCGTTGGCCGCCTGTTTGGCTTCAGTAGGAAATAAGAGTTAAGAGTAATCGCTCTTAAAGACCCAATGATGCATGACCGGCTCGGGAACCGAACCGGGAACCGGCAACCTTTCGATCATTGACCGAATTTACCATAATTCCGTTTCGAGAAAACTGCTAATAAAACATGATTTTGAAAGATGAGATTTTACAACGGCGTTGATGAGAATTTTCAACACCATTTCGTTATAATATTTGCATATTGCTTCACAAAAGCTTGTACCATGAGTATTATTACTTTGTAAAGGTCTTTACCACAACCGTGATATCTTTTTATAACAAAGTGGTACTGATTTTCATATACACACCATTGCAAAGCCTCTTGTGAAAAGGTTAAGTGTTGCCAACCATTTTCTATTGCTGCGGCTTTTCTTTGTGAGGGCTTTGTTGCTCAGGTCCAACGTTCCGGAGAAAGTTGGTTACGCACGCTTTGGCGTAACAGCAAGTATAACCACGATTGTAACCTCATTATGTATCCATAGCCGCTTATATTTTTAACCCTTAAAAACATACTCAGCAATTCTAATACTAATTCGGGCTTTTCTTTTAAATTGTACATTACAGCAATCACGAATTGTCGAGACACTTCCGCAACTCGCACTCGAACAACACCTTATCAGTGTAATCAGTATTAGAAGTGGCAAAGTGTTGACAATGCTCTAAAAAGATGTGGCTCATCCGATGATTGAAGCTACGACCGCAATTTAGATGAAGAAAGGCAAATTTGTCCGTCCCCAACTTTATTTAGTGCCAATCAATTGTGATGGTTAGCACTTGTCAGGAGACAGCCACGCAGTCATTGTTACGTCAGGCTGCCTTCTGATGTCCGCCTCCCACACAGCACACATTGAAAGCTTCCCAATACAGTGTGTTTTAGCCCGAGCGTATTTTGTGAATTTCAAAGCTGTTTGTTTGACCCGGCCTGGAATCGAAACCGAGTCTATCGATTCGTTTAGCACTTTTCTCCTCCCATCACAGTGCAGTTCTTCAAAAGCAGCAGCACCCGGTTGACTCCAGTCAAACATATGACTTTTCTTTAGAATTGTTGCCCCAGAACCAGCTCATTTAAGCCTGGATGACGTATTGGTGACCAGTCCAGCCAACCTAGCCGGTCAAAATTTGGGGAGTATTGCGAATGGAGTAAGTATAGGCGCGCTAGCGTTTATCGAGCAATGGCTAACAAATACTTAACAAGGCTAAAACTTCACCAAATTCCGACGATTTTAAATTAAGGTGTTCAATCTTAGATTTTGTAAAAAATTTTAAAAGATACTGCTCGAGATCATTTTTTTTAAGAAATGAGAAGTCTTGGGTAATAACGAGTCGCCCTAAACGTTGCTCCACAATTCCCCTTATGCACAAAATTAAACTTAATCCGTTTGACTCCGTACCATTGGCAACTCTGCGTTTAGAAATTTCGCGACATCAGAAAAGGATGACTTTGAAAAATGTCTTGCGAATAAAAGCAACTCAATGTTCGATATTTCAATTTAAAATAAATTTTTAAGTGACGTGAAAACAATTGTAGATCAGCACCAGTGTTGGTACCTAGGTCTGTTGTACAGCAGTAACATTGCGTTTCTCATTCTGCAAGAGATTTTGCAAAGTCATCCTTTTCTGATGTCATGAGATTTTGAAACGCAAGATTGTCAATCAATCGTACTGAATCAAACGTATTAAATCTATGTAAAGTATCACATTTTCGAAATTCAAAAATTTATTCCGGCAGTTGACAGTAAATATTTTCCAAATTTTAAAAGTGTATCTAACATCAAAATTCGCTCTTTAACAAAATTTCATAATTTTTAAGTGATCTAATTAGGATTTGCTTTTTTTTTTAATTTGAAAAAAATAAAATGAATTTAAATTAGATGTTCATTTTCCCGGAAGAAAATAATACGGGACTTCCGCCAGGACCTTTTTCACCAGCATTTTCCGCTTCATACTTTGAAGGTTACCGATATTTCCGTAACACTCAATCGTATGCAGTGCACACAAAGTGACTTTGTCTTATGAAAAAAAATGTTGATTTTAATTCACTTGTGGTTTGGGTAAAACGGATGTCCGACTAAGTATTCGAACCCAGCTCTGTTCAATCACGACAATTTCAAACACTGGCGAATTTAGCCGTTATGCAAGCACAGCACATGAACCCAGTTGACTGAAATCAATTGATAAATTTAATTTTCAAAAAGAGATTTTGGGGGAGATTCGTTGGAGGGTTCCGGGGGGTTGGAACCCCAAACTACGTCAAAATATTTTTCAATTAAATATCTTTTTATATCAAAAACAAAACTAGCGCCCTATAGCTTAACCCCTCAAAAAGGAATTTTTGGGGGGTCCATTTGGATGGGTTTCTGTAGGGGTGGTACTACCAAATTATGTCAAAATTTTTGTCCGTTAAATATCTACTGATATCAAAAATACTGGAGTCTTAGCTAAAGCCGTTCAAATAATTGATTTTTGTTGGATGCATTTGGGGATTTGCGAGGAGGTGGTGCCCCCAAACTACGTCCAAGTATTTGTCTGTTAAATATCTACTGATATTAAAAAAACTACTGTAGTACCCTAGCTTAAGCTATTAAAAAAAGAGTTTTGAGGGGTCTTCACAGAGAATGAAACCTGAAACCTTCTTGTAATATCTAATGTCAAAACAAAAATATTAGAAGAGATTTTGTCTAAATCAAAAAACAAAAATTATGCTGGATTCGATATGACTTTGGAATCAGAAAACCGATGGCTAATTAAATGATTGAACCCAGGTCTGTTCAATCACAAAGGTTACATATGCTGGTGCCTATAACCACTAGGCCACAGCTGCACACGTGTGCACATGACGAAAATCAATTATTAAAATCACGTATAAAACTTCGTTATCACAAGTTTTTGGCGCGTCTGCCCCGAACCACGTGACGTAGCGCATCCAAAAACGCAGGTGCACTAATTCATAAATAGACATATCATATCTCCAAATTTCAACTTTCTATCTTGGTGATTTTGGAGTTTTTGTGTCTACGAAAAAAGTTCTTAAATAAATAAACAAACAAACAAAAAAAAAAGTGTCGGAACCGCCATAATTTAAATTTTCGAGATAAAACTGCCAACCCAGGCGCTTCTAAATTCGAAACTTTTATTCTCCTGCTGCAATTAGTTTTCGAGCTTGAGCTGTATAAACCTCCGATCGGCATTTCAATTTTTGGCTCGGAAACCCGTATCACGCAACGGACTGCCCTCAAAATTTGCACAAACAATGATCCGTATAAACTTCATCTAAGTTCTAAATTTCAAGTTTCTACCTTCAGACGTTTCGAAATAATAGCGATTTTGGTCTCTGGTTGCGGAATTTTTAAATTTGCACGGAAAAAAATGAAGGGACTTCCGACGAGGAGTGTCTCGGAAGTCCCAATTCTTATCAAAATTTTACAATTTTTATTTCTTTTTTGAAAAGTTTGCATAATAGGATTTTGTTCGAAAGTTGACATTTTTAAAAAAAATTGAGTTAGCTACTTGAAAACTGCTGGTAAATATTTGTTGAAATTTTTCAAAGAATTTCAATATTTTTGCTAATAAAAACCTGACAATTACATTTAACTTGACTGTTTTCAAATTTCAATATAACTTAGCTTAGCTTATTACTTTCGTTTTTCAGATTAAATGGGACGAGGCTAGAATAGCGGAGTTTCAGCAGTACACAATCTCAGCACAGCCACTGATTAATAATTGCGAGGGAAATATTCCTCTCCAAACCGAGGTGCTAAAATATACTTGTAGTTTTTAAACTAGGTTATTTAAGTTTATTTACCTGGAGCAGTGGTTCTCAATCTTTTTTAACTAAACCCTACTCTCGTCTTCAAAACAATCTCAGGCCTCACCAGGGCTACGGGTCATAAATGTGTGCTTCTGCTCCGTCACTTCAATGTTCTACGAGGTATAAACTATAAAAGCTCAAAGTTTACTGAAATTTATTCCGATGCTCAATAAGATTGTTAATGGGAGCTCTGCACTTCTTGATGCGACTGGTTACATATTCCGAAACGTCGATTGCATATACAGTTGGCTGATGTAAATCTGTATCGTGTGAAAAATTCGATGAAGTACAAGAACCCAAGCAACCAGTTTGGATATCTACGCATCAGCGACAGGTGGAATCCTCGAGGGCGTCCTTGGACTCGAGGGCATCTTTTAAAGTCCATACCTCGAAGCCTATACAAGTCCTCGACAATGTCCTGTCCTCGGCTCGAGGACAGCATTATTTTTGATCGGTTAAAAAGAAAATAAACGATTAAAAAGAAAATAATCGGTTAAAAAAACTACTGGTTGCCTAAATTTCTAGCCTTTCAATTCGTTTCTTTTCCTTATTTGAAAAATAATATAGAATGATAGCCAAGTCATAAATCGAATCAAATTAAATCTTTCATTGTACTCGCTGTATTACGCCGAAGCGTGTAACGAGTTACCGGGGCCCTTAAATGGCATTGTGTGAAAGCTCTAATTGGAGAATGAGACGGCAAAAGACAGTGTAGAATCGTTTTTTTATGCCTGGTAATGCTTCCGGTGCGGGAAATACAAACAGCAAATTACTAAAACCATCCAAGGCCATAACAAGGATCTGGGAGTTCAAAAACAAGGATTTTTAGAGTTGCTGTAATACCAAAACATGCCCGTGCCTATCTGAATCTGGATTCAGACGTATGTGCGTGATAATGAAATGTAGTAGCATGTGCGTGATAATGAAATGTAGTACAGTTACCAGGGAATACCTATTATACTGACCATGATAGAACAAGGCCTGTGAGAAGGGGTTGAGGGGTACATCGTACCCAGGCCCGGAAGGACCTATAAATTTACGCGCACTCAATTAGTTGTAGCTCGCTGCGCATGCAGGCAAAACCTCCCCGGAAATCCGGTGAAGACCTGTAGTTTTTTAGCCTTCACCTAATTCCGGTTCTGGTCTTGGCGAAGGGTTCAGATACCAGTCTTCGTATCTACTGATAAGATTTCTTTCTATGTTAGTATATACCTGATATAAATAACAAAACGCGTCTTGAAAACTATAACTTGTTCTGAAAATACGCGAGTGAATATTGCGAAGAATGTATTAGAGATAAAAAAGAATAACTCTCCAATCACTGGCAAGCGATCCGGAGGAAAAACCACATCTGCTGAACAATTTTTGTGTCGAAAATTGCCACTAGAAATCCTTTAATGAACTACTGTATTAGAAACAACGCTTTATGAAAAGTTATTTATAAACGGTTGTGAAATTAAGTAACAAATGCCCGGAAAGATGCGCGCTGCCCTTAATCAAATGTTCACACGACATCATAAAGATCAGGCGTAGCTCCCGCGAAAAACTTGTGGGTATTTTTAGAAAAAATAATGATTTATTATTTTTACTTTTCTACAATTTTGGCATTTTGAATGGGGGCCTCGAGAGAAATGTTTGTAATACTTTCTTCCTTAATGCGCCCGGCTGGGATTCTTTGGTTACTTTTGCCATTAGATACGTTATGTTAGATTTTACAAAGTGTCTTTCAGCGGCCGAAACGTACGCGCTCATTCATTGATAGGCAAATAATACGCTATACAGAGACACCACTTGTGCTGAAACGTTAAGCAAAGATTGGCTTAAAATTAGAAAAATGTGGGAGAACTAATTTTTTTTACTTTTGCGGTATTTTCTTTTTTCAAATCGCTTTGAAAATTTAATTGATTAATCTCCTTAAACGTCACAAAAATTGTAATTTTACTGAAAACAAAAAATCACTAACTTGTTCAACGGCGGCATGAAGACTTTGTCCTCGCCACTAGAACCCCGTTCTTTCCAAGTTGTTGACGAGCTTACAAATACCGGATGTGGTACTTAATTTCATTTAAAAGCACAATAACATTTTGGGATACCGTTCTTTTAAAATATTAATATCATAGTCGCTTTGCGATGATTTAAAAAAATTCTGTGAAAAGTGATGGTTTACCCAAACAATAAGGTTTGTGTTTGAGAAATTACAACTAAATAGGGATCCATTATTTGTGGGCGTTTGTATCGGGGCCCTAACTAATGAATAAAGACCTTGAAATTGACCATTTCCTACTTAAGAATTTGGTTATTCCCATTCACGAGTTACGACCTTAATTGTGTCATTTGTTTCGTTACCACGACACCGCTACGGAACGTCATCATTATCGCTGCTAAAGCGAAAAACCTCAAAATGACATTTATTATTTTTAGAAGCCAATATTTTTGAATAATCATCAAAACTTAACGAAATGCAATATTTTAAACACTTTCACGCTCAGAAATAACAAAAAAATTGCCGACTTTAGATTGTAAAAAAATGTTTCCTTGGTCCTTGGCCTTGGCCCCGAGCATTCCTGTCTATGGCCTCGAGATGGTCTGTCCTCAAAAAGTCGGTCCTTGGCCTTGGATTGTTTTTGACTCCTTGGGTTTGGCCTCGAAAGTTGCGTTCTGAGTCCACCTCTGCTATCAGTTTCATTGTGTCCACGTGCATTTCATTTTGTTTCCTCTTTAAAATTGATTCATAATGTCTTAAACCTCCACGTCTCGACAAACTTTTGCCATGTGCCAAGGGTAGGCCGCACGCCCCACGTTGAAAAAAACTGCTCTAGAGTCTTACGTTCAAGTTAGATTCTTTCTTTTCTGGTTTGTTCTCCCAGAAAAATAAAATTATTGTTTCTCGTAAGTCGAGAACACTTATAAGCTTATATTCAGCAGTAGAATATGCTGCAGTTGATTGTCCGTGCAGGTTCCATGAATCACCTCTACTTTTAAAGGTGATTATACGACATACGTCATCCTTTTGACTTCTCATGAAACCTGCGGCGAATAGTAAATTAGCATTTTCTTATAATCATTATTTTATATCTTTGTTCGCCAGAAATATAACTGGACTGAAAGCATAGGTGGGCAAGTTAACGCAAAACGTTAGCTTCGTTAACCACTAGTCCGTTAACAAACTTCACACTTCCGTTAACGTTAATCCGTTATTTTCAGCTTTAATTAACGGAAGCTAATAAAGTCCGTTAATCCGTTAACATTTTGCGTGTAATTTACATTTCGTTTTATTCACTCGCTTCTAGAACACGTATTGACGCTGTTGAGCTGATTGTAAGGAAATATTTATTGCTATGGTGGTCTTTTTGTGTTTTGAAAGTTACATTTTACAGTCTAACCTAATTTCAAGATAAAAACAAGTTCAAATGAACAACGAAGCTGCATGATATTAACGATAAAAACCTTAACGGAAGTTAACAGAATTTAACGGAAGTTACTTTAGTCCGTTAACAGCACTTAACGGAAGTTATTTAGTCCGTTAAGATGAAAAAATTTTTGAACGGATTAACGAGTTAATGAAAAAGTTAGCTTCGTTATTAACGGATTAACAATTAACGGACTTGTGCCTACCTATGACTGAAAGTGATTATGCTACTTTTACTGAAGCATTTCATCATTCGTACATTTTTATTAATTTTATAGTTTCCCGGGGCTCCTCCCAGTGTTGTTGAACCCTATCAGACCCCAACTCCCGTTTGCATTGAGCCTACAACATCTCCCCCAATTACTACGACGTCATCAGCTCGCTTCTTACGTGGCAGTTTTCTATTGATCATTTCAGCAATGATTTTAACTGCAATATTTTAGTATTTTTGTAAC
This sequence comes from Trididemnum nubilum, assembly GCA_963965965.1. Taxonomy (NCBI): domain Eukaryota; kingdom Metazoa; phylum Chordata; class Ascidiacea; order Aplousobranchia; family Didemnidae; genus Trididemnum; species Trididemnum nubilum. The sequence goes on from OZ014484.1 coordinate 969,028, forward strand.
CAATCGATAAAATCTTCTTTTTTTTTGGTTGTTGGTTAATTCTTTGCAGATTTCTGTTATGCATTATTACGAGTTAATTTCATTTGATTGTTTGATGCTTTGCTCCTATGTTTTTGCCTCTTTTCATTGTGCGCTATACGGTGTTTCAGTCTATTGCAACGGACCGTCTAGTTTTCAAACTTTTTCGATTTTCAAATATTGAGTTCTCAATCTTAAGTCTAACATCCTTCCAATCCCTTGCCGAATAGAATTTTCGCAACGTTGAGTGCAACAACTCAATTTCATGTCTCTGTGATCATCTCCGATCCAGCACTTCTCCTCAGTCGTCACCCTGAACCGCCCCAACAATTCGATGATCAGGCGGCCCGGCTGGATATTACGAGAATAATTTAGAATGAATTTTTTTTGCTCGGTTTTCTTTCTTAAAAACTTTTAACAGATTTGCAGACGAACTTCACCAAATTTGAGCTTTCTACGACCTTCGATTCCAGAGATATAACATCTTAGATTTCCCCTTAGAAAGGCTTTGCCCGTTAGAAATTTTGCCAAGGTTTCCAATTAGAAACAAAATTTCAAAAAGTTGCTGCATGTTCCTGATTCTCAAAACAAATACTAAAGGTTCAGAACTGTAAAATTAGCTGCTTTTCAAGTAAATTAGACCAGCTTCCCAAAAGTTAATCTTCTGCCACAATATGACAAAATGGCAATACTGAAGTAAAAGGAAAATTGTTGATTTTGAACTGCAATATCTTGAAAATGGCAAGACGTAGAAACTTCTTATTTGGTGAGAATGCATTTTGGGCTTACCCCAAGATCTTGGTCAACAGTGAGAAACTTTACTTGAATGTCTCTTTGATCCTTATTCCAGTAAAATCGGTTCAGGTATCAAGTTTGATCTTTTTAGCGTTGGTGCAAGACCATTTAACACGTCTAGACATAAGCGAAAGCTTGTAATTAATGGATGTTGGATTGGTGAACAACGAATATGATGAAGATTTGGATATTGTTTTTTGAGGGGCTGGACACAATACTTTCGTGGAAGTAACTTGCTTGATATTGTTTACCCTTCTTTAAATTCCCTTTTTTTAGTCTAGCCTAAATTTTTACTGTTTTTGATAGCAAAATCAATGGCTTTTTACTCCCTCAGTTGATCGCTTATACAAAGACTGAAACGCAGTGCCGTCGCCAGAGCAACTAAAGAGAGGGGGCACTAAAATAAGCTGAACTTTTGCATATAAAAACTGATATTTTATGGCTATAAATTATGCGCTATTTTAACAATTCTGCGTTCATTCCTGAAAAAAAAGATCTATAGGCCGGCAGCGCTTCTTCGCTCGTTTCGTATCCGGGCCGTATAATCGCTCGAAAAGTTGTCTGCAGCAGTGAATGCAACTAGAAGCGCAACTAGGATTTTGCAAAGAGGGTGGAGGCTGGAACCGAACGTAAAATTGCACAAAAATTGTCTAATTTAGGTCCCGTGCTGGACAAACTAATGCAACTCAAGCGTATCACAGAGTGGGCCTGGGGGACAGAGTTGTAAGGCGGGCCGGGCTTTTCGGGTCGGGTTCGGGCCTGAAGTTGACAAAAATTTCGGGATTAAATCGGGCTTGAGACGTGCTTTTTGTTTTAGGTGCACAAAAATATAATTAAAAAAGCTTGGCAGTATTGCTAAATTTTTCAAACGTAACATGACTTTCGGGTGTTTCCGGGTATGACTTGGGCTTCAAATTAGTTTTCGGGTTCGAGCCGGATTCGAGCTTATATTTTCGGGTTCGGGCTGGGTTCGGGCCTGAACTAGTCGGCCCGTTTACAACTCTGCTGGGGGGAAGGCAAAGTCTCCAGCCGCTCGGTGATTTTTGCGATTTTGCGGCAAAAATAGCGATATTTTAACGCCATTTTAATTACTTTTCGTGCGTTTTTGAAGCCATATGAATAACTACCGTAAATTGCTAAAATTCAGAAGACATTAAAAGAATTAAATTGCATAGCCCCTTCTGCCCTCCTTATACTTCAGGTTAAGTCCATAACATGTTTTAACGCTTGTATTTTTAGGTTAAATCTTCTAAATGACTTGGTTTAAGAGGGCTTTCCCCTGGTTGCTCCACAGATTGCGACTAAAAAAATCTTGAGTGTGCCCTAAAAAAACAAAAATAGCTAGTTTTAAAAAAATGTTTTCACGAATTGCTTCAAGCCATAAACACTGGCGAAGTGCAATACCGCTGACGGTAAGATTCTTTAGGCTTACATCTCTCTTCCACGACACATCCGTAAAGGCGTGTTAATAAGACGGAATATTGCGTCACATTTATGCACAGCAGTTGGTTGCCAACAAGTTTGCAAAGAATTAAGAAACTTCAAACGAGAATTATGTCGGAACATTATTATTCCTTTTTCCCTTATTGTCCGTTGTCTTGTCGTTATACGTGATGTTCCAAAAACGTATTTTGACTAAACCAAAATGGGGGGGGCACAACCAGTCGTTAGGGGGGCATGGCACCCCTCTGGCCCCACCGTAGCGACGGCACTGCTGAAACGTCATTTCAGGTTGAAGGCTTTAATTGCTTTTGCGAGTTTTTAACAATGGCTGTTTTGTGGTGTTTTTAGCGACGTAATTAGCTGACTGACTGACTTGACTAACTGACTGATTTAAACGAAAATTTTAATCATTTTTCTATTCTTATTTTGACCTCATCATACCAGAGTTCTATCCCTCTTTTGGCCTCTCGAAAATCTAAACTAACAGTTGCAATGAAATTTTATTTGAGAGCAGGTGGAACTGCCCAGGCACGTAGCAGATCGCAATTTTTGGGAGGGCATGCGCAAAACTTGGGGGGCAATGTTTTCTCTCCTAAGTCGATCTCAAAAAAAGGGGCTTCAGTCCGGAAAGCCACCATTTTCGACGAGTTTTGAGGTGATCTCCAAAAAAAAAGGTTTTCAGATCCGAAAACCGCAACAAAATTTTTCAAAATTGAAAGAACAAGCTTGCATAGTAGGCTAGTCAGTAAAATTATACAGCAATTTTCTTTCCATCACAAATTTCAAGCGTTCACCTAAAATTAATTTGGGGGCAAACTAAAATTTTGGGGGGAAATTGCCCCCCTGCTCCACTCTTGGCTACATGCCTTGAACTGCCTTGTCTTTGAAACTATAATGTGTGCGTGTTCGACAATGAATAATGTACATTATTGCGATACACTGTAAATAATTGGATCACAATGATTTTTGAGACAAAATATAAGCTTAATTTGCACTATTTTGCTTGAAATTCTTGATCAAGAAATGCTACCGTAGCTCCGAGCTGTCAATCGTAACTCTTAAAGGAGCATTGCAATTTAATTTTCACTCAGTTATTGCCACACAAAACAAATTTGTATTTTAAAAAAATTTTTGAGGCAGATTTCAAAATTCTTCGACTTCTACGTCGAAAAATATACGCATTTCTTTTTTTTTCGCTATTTCTACCAGGGTGTCGAACCGAACCTGAACCCGAACCGTAAACCCGAATGAATGTTTCATTTTGGTGAACCTGAACCGAACCTGAACCCTCAAAATTGTGCTCAAGTGAACCCAAACCGAACCTGAACCCCTAACAAAAGTAAGAATATATTTTTCTATATCCGGATGCCGCTGGCGCTGGTACACGCACAATAAGAGCTGTGGTGATCATCAACAGGATCAGCAATTTCTCCTTTTTTTTTCTGGACGAAACGAGTAAAGACAGTTAAATCTTAAGTCAATGAACCCGAACCGAACCTGAACCAGTTATATTTTACTTGAGTGAACCTGAACCAAACCTGAATCTCGAAAATGGTGCTCAAGTGAACCCGAACCAAACCTGAACCGCTAAAATATTTTGAGCAGGAGCTAAACCTGAACCCGAACCGTTATTCGAAACGGTTCGACACCCTGATTTCTACCAATCTTCTTATTCTTTTAATAATTTTTGAATGAACCTTTAGATGTCGCTAGAGCAAACGAAGGACAATGCTACACAAGCAAAACTACTATGATTACAAGAACGCATAAATTATCCCAAACCTAACCCTTTCAAAAAGTGAATAATGAAAAATCCGCGAATGAATCTTCAATATTTTTATGTTATTCTCTTTAGCTGAAAGTTTTTGGTGAAATAGGCTAATCACTACCAGCAGTCTGCAATAGGCCTGCCACAAAGCCTAGCTTCTAGGCATATAGCCTACCATTAGTTAAGCAGCCTACCAGTAGACTTTTAAAAGCTGTGTAGACGACGCAAAATCTCTTACCCCTCTACAAATGCCGTATCAAACACCTCTATAGCGTTAACTTGTCCTTTGAAGATTTATATTGTCAACGGTTTCTGTGGAAAAGTACACCAATTAGCAAGTTTAGACATCAAAAAACGAACGTAAATATTACAGCGCTTTGCCAAATAACTCTCGCAATTTGAACACAAACAGTACGGTAAAATATCCATAGAGAAAGTAAGAATTATTGTATAATTAATTAATTACGAATTGGGAATCAGACTGAGTATACTAATCGAAATAATTGCAGCAAATAACCAAACTCACCGATGGTTTCGTCTTCAGGTAGACAGTAAGCTGTAACTCCAATATCGACGTCTTCTAAGAACGCAAACTCTAAACTGAGCCCCCGGGAAACAGTAAAGACAACAACTTGAATAGGTGGACAATAGCCCAGTGAAATTATTGCTAATGTTGAGCAACAGCTTAGAGGACAAAGATTCAAAGTATATAAATGTCTGGACCCACCCAGGACAAGTTTGAGGTCTCGAGGAGGGACTGCGACTCTGTAAATATCCAAATGAACTGTTAATTTCTGAATGCAATTCCGATTCTAAACGATTTCAATTTCTCAAATATTCTCGGTAATTCAGAGAGTTAAATTTAACGTTTTTCCTCGACTACAACCGATTTCGGCTGACACTCAGCAAAGAAGTTATAGCGCGAAATTCCAAGAAAACAGTTTCAAATGATAGCGCAGCAGTTAATTTGCATACTGTAGAAAAGGCGCGATAAATCGCTTGATCAATTGTCATCACATGCGTTGCGCTGCATTACATTATTGGAAAATCTTAGCAGTCAAATATACGTGAAAAGCTAAATGTAGTAAAGCGTGTGTTCGAAACCAGGTGTAAACAAGAAAACATCAGCGACGTTACAGCTGTATGAAGTCGAATCTAACCCACTGCGTTTTCATACCGGGCTAATTTACTCAAATAATTTATTACAAAAACAACTAGATAGCTATAGGTTTGTATGGCACAAGCCAAAGTTATGAGTGCTATCCAATTGGCCTAGGCTTATCGTTTAAGTTTCTTTCTAAGCACACGAAATCCAATATCTTTGTGTTAAAAGAAGAAACTTCAAACCAAAAAGGCTGATTTTACTTTTCAATACACAACTTTTTGGCCCAAGCCACAGCGGAAGCCTGGCAAAAACACATTCTAACCCCGGGACCTACCTGATAACTAATTTGGTTTGAAACCACATATTATGTAATTTTTATGCTGCCATGTTGCCGCAGCCTAAGTTAATCGAATAAATGGATTATCTGCTACAGAAATGACAGACTTGGGTTGATTCCCGGTCGGGTCAAACCAAAGACTATAAAAATCGTTATCACAGCTTCCGTGCTTCACATTCAACATTAAAAAGTGAGAATGTGAAGCCCAGATGTGGAGTCGAGGACACAACCTTCGAGGCCAAGGACCTGAAAAAAATCTTAGGCCAAGAACCGACTTTTCGAAGGCAGACCCTCTCGAGGCCGAGGACAGGAATGGTCGAGGCCAAGGACCAAAGACAATAATTTTCTAAATGATGGTCGCAGTAGCGTAGGCAGGATTTTGAAAAGGGGGACCAGGAACTTCAGAAAATTTGGGAAGAACAAAGATCTGAATTAAACATTGTTTCATGCAAACTCAGTCCGATTTTCCCGTCCAAAATTAGGTGAAGAGCAAAAAAAAGATAGTCTTCACTCAAATTTAGTCCGAGTTTTTGCCCAAAATGAGGTAAAGAATAAAAAAAAAAGGTTTTCACTCAAATTCAGTCCGATTTTTTCCCCAAAATTGGGTGCAAGCCAAAACAAAGGTCTTCGCCTACCCTTGGTGTGCTCAAAAATTCTGCCCAACTTACAAAGGGGGGGGGGGGGGGGGGAGGGCCATGCCGCAATTTTACATGCTATTCTGAGCTAATTATACTATCCTGGCGAACCAAAGTGCCTGGATGGTTGCCAAATTTTCCATTATTTTTAGCGCGAAAGTCTTCAAAATTTTGAATTTTGTAAAGTTTTTCATGATAATTCGAAAATAGTAGTTTGCAAAAATAATGAATGTCGTTTTAAAGCTTTAGACGTTAGAAGGAATGTTGATTACGTTTCGTAACGGTATCGTGGTAATGATAAGGCCGTAACTCGTAAATTGGAAATGGGAATAACTAATAACTATAAATTCTTTACGTGGAAATGGTCAATTTTAAGGTCTTAATTAGATCAGTTAGGGCTCTAGTCCAAAACTTTCACTGATTATAACAAATCTTATTGTTTGGTTAAACGTTTTCTTTCCACAGAAAAGTTCAAATGTTATTTTAGTTTTTAAATATTGCATTGCGACTATATGATTATCTAAAAGTATTGCAAAATACTGTAAATTTATATTTTTAAAATGAAATGAGGTTCCACACTTGCAAGCCCAAGTCCTTGGAAAAAACTGGATTCTGTGGTAAAAGGCATAATAGTCTCTGTGCCTCCTTTAAACCATTTTAGTACTTTTTTTTTTTCAGTAAAATTACAATCTTTGTGACTTTTATTGGAGAAAACAACATTAGATTTTCAAAGCAATTTAGATAAACAAAATACCTTTAAACTAAGAAAAACTTTAATTTCCCTACATTTTCCCAATCCAAATTTTAAGCCAATTTTTTCTTTACGTTTCAGTGCATGTGATGTTTCTCCATAGTCTTCCATCTAATACCTATCAATGAATGTGCACATACGTTTTGGTCGCCAAAAGATAATTTGTAAAATTTAACATAAGTTATACTTAACTGCATAGGCGTAGCCAGGATTTTTGATTGGGGGGGGGGCAAATCACAAATCACATGCAATGACGTCATCAGAAACTTCGAAAGAGGAATTTTTTGAGGAACAAAGATATCGTAGAATGGAAGATCAGAAACAGTGGCCTGGTGTTCGCACGTAACTAGAAACTCGTTCAAAGGGGAGGGCTTAAGCAATACTTAAAATGTGAAAATGTCTAAATTGGGCGACGTGTTGAGTAAAAAGTGTACTCTAATTGAAACGCAGTGTTGACGCGGCCTGGGGGCGGAACCCCGAGCCACCGGAGGCTATGGGGGTCTGAGGGCTTCACCCCCCAGCCGCTGGGCGATTTTTCGTAAGTTTTTGAAAAAAAAGCTATTTTAACACCATTGGAACACATTTCGCACGTATTCAGAGTAAGTAATTTGAAAATACTAGAATTTTAACATTTAAAAGCTAATTGAAAAAATTAAATTATTCAGTCCTTCTTTTGCTTGCAATTTAAATCAAAAACATGTTTAAAATCTTGCATTTTGGGGTTAAGTTTTGTAAGTGATTAGGCCCAGTTCTAGGGACCCTCCCCAAGACCCCCGTCTGTGATACGTTTGAGTTAGCCTACATTAGTTTCTCTACCGCACCTCCACGATAAATTTTTACACATATTTTGAAAACATTAACTTTTGGTTTAAGTCCTCCCCCTTTAGCAACATCCTGTTTGAGTACTAACGCAGGCCCCAGGCTTCTGATTTTCCATTCTAAGATACTTTTGTCCCATAAAATGTCCCTCTTTTTAAAAATTTCTGATAACGTCATATTGCACGTGATTTTCGAGTTGGAGCCCTCCAACCAAAAATCCTGGCTACGCCTATACCAGATGTCAAGAAATATTTATGTTTGGTTATTTTCTTTTCAACCAATCAGAAAACAATACTGTCCTTAAACCGAGGACAGGACATTTTCGAGGACTTGTAGGGTTCGCGGCCGAGGACTTCAAAATGTGTCTTCGAGGCCAAGGACGTCCTCGAGGACTCCATCTCTGGTGAAGTCTCCGCTGTTTGTGGTGGGCAGGTGGCAAAAAACCGTAAAGATTCCTTCGCTGTTTCCTTTCCAAAGCAATTAGGTAAAAAAGATATAATTGCAATATTATTGGTGTTCCTCGCCCGACTTTTAATTTCCCGGAAATGAAAAAGCTTGCTGGCGTTCAACTAATCAATTACGGAGGAGCACAGATCAAATCGGACGTGCTGCTACCCAGAGGTAGAGTCCTCGAGGACACATTTTGAAGTCCTTGGCCTTGGCCTCGAAGCCTCAAGTCCTAGGCCTTGGCCTCGAAGCCTCAAGTCCTCGAAAATTGCCCTGTCCTCGGCTCGAGGACAGCACTATTTTTTGAACCGTTGAAATTTTGTTGGAAAACGCCAGAAACCTCGCGGAAAATTTGAAAATACCTTTTTTGTTTTCCTCAATTGGAGCATAGGCTTAGCCAAGCGGGCATCCCCCCCAATTGAAATTTCACCAATGACAAAAATGTGACAAAAAAGCCTATTGTTTCTTCAGTTTCAGTCTCTTTTTAGCGTTTTTCGCTTACACCAGTAGCGAAAAACAATATTGAAGACCAGGGGCTCCGGGACCTCTTAAAATCAATTTTTGCCAGCCAATTTAAACGTAAACCTGGAAGAAATGGAGAGTTTTCGTCCTAAAAATTGTTATCTCAGGATCACATCCAGCCTTTTTATGAACGTAATGCATTAACCAAGGCCGGATTTACCACAATATGGCACAGTACCAGCAAAGGGCCCTGCGCTCAAATCTTAAGACCTTTTATGGTCTTCACCTACATTTGGCAGAAAGATGTAGCAAAAATCTCTAAAGTGCCAGGGGCCCGGCGCGATGTAAATCTGGCCCGGCAATAACATGGGTAGTAAGCGTAACCATCTCTTGTACTATTTTTCAATAACAATTCATTAATTCACCTCCACTTCGCCAGTTTTTCCGCACAAAATACTTAAAAAAAATTAGCCATGGAAAATCCTGATTGAACAAATTGTTGAACTTCAATGGAGAGGGCCTGGGCCCCCTGGCCTAACATGCACTTCTATTACTGATTATTTTCATGACAAAACAAAAATCTCTAAGGAAAATCTTCGAGTGGGTTTTCATTTACTGCTAAAGTGTTGCACAAGACAATGCACCTTACTTCCCCCTACCTGGACCAAATCACGTACAATTAAACTTTAACACCAAAATGCAAGATTTTAAACGTGTTTTAAACTTAAATTGCAACTAGAAGGAGTATTAAACAATTTAAAATTTTTGATTGGCTTTCAAAAGTCAAAAATCTAGTGCTTTCAAATGGCCCTAAACATGTGCGAAATGTGATTCAATGGCATTAAAATAGCTTTTTTTTCCAAAAATTACAAGAAATCGCCCAACAGCTGGGGGCTTCGCCCTTAGACCCCCAAAGCCTCCGGCTGCTGGGGGCCCCGCCCCCAGACCCCCCGTCTGTGATACGTTTGAGTTACTCTGGCTTTCTCAAAACGTCTCCAAAGTTACGTATTTGCACTTTTCAACTATATTATTTTAAGCCCTCTCCCTTTGCAAAATTCTGGTTAAGTGCCAACAGGCAAATTTTTGATGATGTCATTGCATGTGATTTGTGGTTTAGGCCTCCCCAATCAAAATTTCTGGCTACGCCTGTAAATTAGAGAATGCCTGAAAAAAAAATTGAAGACCTTTTTTTTTTCGGAGAACACTTGCGGCTGTGTCCTTAGTCCTTGGCCTTGGCCTCGAGCATAGCCGTTGTAGAGCATGAGCAATGAGGCAGGGATTGTCGCCTCCAACTTGTCACACGTTTTGACGTATTGCTGCGAAGTATGATCTTTGCAGCTATATATACTATAGCACAGAAAAATGTTTTGCTAAAATTTCAAAATGAATTTTTTAGTTTGTGGATAAAAAATTAAAATATTTGCAACTCACAATCGCACACACGCCTGCGACTTCGTTATTGCGGTCATCGTACTCCATCCACAAAGCCGTGGACGACTGAAGGCTCTAACCCGTAACCCACAAGACCGCCCCGCCATCGACATTAACTACATCGATGACGAAAGCGACATGGACATTCTTGTTGAAGATGGGAGGGCGGTTGTTGTACGTCATATCGAAATTCAGCGAACTTTACTCATGCCTATGATCCATTCTTTCAAAGTCGGTCTAATTGGACGAGAAGGCGATAACGAACACGCTTACTTAAAATGTTTTTTTGGTGTTGTGTTTGCAGGTCTTTTTAAGACTATCACGTTGAGTGCACTGCTTGGCCACAGTGAGAAAACAGAGCAAGAGGTTTGCCTTTAGGATACAACAACGCGTTGTCGGCTCGGTAATCAGACCAGGTCTACCACATTTCAATCACTTCCCCGACACGAAAGTGAGCCACACCGCCCCAATCTCGGTCGGATAGGCCCAGAAAATGCCAGGTCATTTGGGATTTGGCCATATATCAACAAAAACGAGCTCATATTTTGCTGAAAGATTTGGTTTGTTGCTTTTCGGTTTTGTGTTGTTAAAAATATTGGATACAATCTATTTATATTTTGCAAATCGAGAGGGTGGTAAAGGCGTCGTTTTCTGACGCTCTTATTTGCATGATCTAAGTTCAACACGAACCCTGGTCACGTTGTTGTGTCCGTCGATAAGACGCTTTACGGTGATTTATCTCTGCTCGGTGACTTCGAACAAGCAGCAAATTCCGTGGAGAAGAATTCGAAGAAGTCCGCAGGAACATTGGAAACTTCTAAGCTGATGCGGATTCCTCCAATCACAGTCATTCCAATGAAAAGTGCGCGAATCATCCAAGAGTTACCACCTGACGCTGACCCGTGACAGGAGGATCAATATGCACAACAACAACAACCTATGGAAGAGCTAACAGAACGGCGACTTAGAACCACCATAAGCTGGAACCACCTGCAGAAATACCAGAACCTAGGCTTCCACGCTGGTAGCCTTAGACCAGATGCACGCAAAACGATTAAACATTAAAACTCTGGCCCGCAAACGCCAAAAGCATCACAATTGACTTATTAGGAACAACAACCTAGTTACCACTTTCAAAATCAACGGGGACGAGCCGTGAAGTCTCCACAAACCAAATTCATTTTGGGTGTTTAGTGGTTTAAAGTTTTTGTACGTTTCCAGGATTCAGGTTTCTTGAGCGAATGGCGGAGACCGAAGCTTACCGGGAAATGGGAGCAAGGCTGATTGTGTTCGACGAGCACCGCGATGGACTCGGATATCCCAGGTCAGTGTGGCTCCGAATTTTTTTAAAGTAAATTGTTGTTTCATTATTGTTTCTGTAATTCCGGATAAAAAAAGTTGTTTTTTTTAAGTAAATTAAAGGAGGTGAAGCATCAAACTGGGATTATGTATAAAGATAAAGAAACATCTCAAATACTTCTTCACTAAATTTCAGCTTTCTGAAGTCTATCGTATCTGAGATATTTTATTCTAAAGTTAGGAGATCTCCCCAACAGTGTTGCTATTAAACATTTAATTTCCGAGGAATTAGGATATAGCCTATCATTTAAGCTGTAAAAATATTTTGTTGTAACACTTATGAATGTTGAAGCCTTGCATTCAGTAGCTTTCAAACCAATGTGAAAGATAACTTGTTGCACAACAAACATCCTTTTAGGAAAAATAAAATTTTAACTGGCTACTCTATTCGGGAAGATCTCACTTAGAAATAAAATATCTCAGAAACAATAAATCGCAAACTGGTAAAACTTGGTGAAGATATGTTTCAGATTTTTCTTTATCTTTTGCACACAATCCCAGCTGAATGCTTTACCTCTTTAACATGTTATTTTTTTACTTTATTACAAGGAATAGTTTTTACTACGGAGCTTTACGTCATAATATCAGTATGTCACGTTTAATCAGCAACATTTTGAATCCAAAATATTTAGCTTTTTTACCGGATCCTCCGGGATTTGTCTTATTTCTGAAAGTAAACTCTCTTGCGAATAACTATGGTGCTATTAGACTATGCCGATATGGAATCATAATAATCTGTATGTAGTTTAGAGAAATTTAAAGATTTTTTATTTATTTTTTGTTTCACCTGCGCTGATCCAAATAATATACTTGTTTAGGTTTTCGAAGAAAATTATCAGCTAGGTTTGAATAAATGTTTTCAAAAAAACTAACTCTTTGTTTGTTCAGACCACGAGAATGCTACAAACGGTACATCCGAGAATCGGTAGGAGGATTTCACCACCCCGTTGGCACTTGCAAAATGGGGAAAACCGGAGAGGAAATGACGGTCGTAGACCACAAATTAAAGTGAGATTTTTTTTTGTGAGCAATATGAGCATATATTGCGGCGGCATGACTTAGGCATTTTAGATTGATTCAATAAATCAAAAATGAAGCTGCTGGCTAATGTTTAAGTAATAGATAAATTTCGCATAATTTCTAATTGCAATTTCTCAGCCAATTGAAGGAGCATTTTCGGGCCTGTATTACAGCGACGGAAACAACTTCCAACGCACCACCTACTCTATAGAATATGCTATTGGTTCTAGCCCAGTACCTTTTGCACATACAGTGAAACTGGTTCGTTACATGCATTTTACTTGCAAGTAAACAGAAGCACCTGCACATAAATTTACGTCTGCTGCAATTTCTTACGTGTTTTTCCAATTGATGTTGGAGCCGAATCGCGTTGGACCCCAGTAACAATCTTGATATTTACAGGGTCCTTAAAGTAGAAAGTTTGCGCGTTGTGGACGCCTCAAATATGCCAAACCTCCCCTCGGGTAACACTACGGCCCCCAGCTACATGGTGGGGTCCAAAGCTGCCGAGATGATTAAGGAAGAATGGGACAAAAAGTAAACCCAGGCAGCGATATTTAATCACTGTGACGTGAATCTTATTATGATAAATAAAGTTGTTTTTTTGTGGATAGTTTGCGATTTAATTCTGTTCGGCGATTTTTCAAATCTAGATGAGCACGGAGCAATTTCGACACATAATACTGAACACACTTGCAGAATCATCATCGCTGGCGGAGGGAATCAAACCCTGACCCTGCGAGTATAAATCAAATTCTTCTTGGCCAGTGCAACTGGACAAGGTTTAACGACGTTTTATATTAACTCCGGCCAGTTGTTGGAGTGGAAATCAGTTCGTCTCGGGTGCGGGAAATCGAAGGTTCAAACTTTGCGCTGGTCAAATTGAACACAGTATTGCCATTGTCTCGTCATCGAAAGGAGCTGTGTTGCACAAACACAACCTCGCGTTGAGTCCCGCAAACTTGTTACACGCTCCAGTGCAATATACAGTATATAGCAAGCATATCGAAAGATTTGATTTGGTGTTACTGTCCAAGATTTAACAACTTTTTTTACGTTATCACGTGCATATTCATATTTCATATTTGTTTAATTTTGTTCCATTCAAAACAATCAACAAAATCTCATGGACCCACATAAATACAATTAAATAGAACAGGAAGCTGCGAAGGACCTTTTGGTCATCGAGTCAAACAGCCGCCCGAAATTAGTCACGTCAAGCTCCTGGGCGTGTCAGTTTTTCATGTTAATTTGAATATTTTGGGTATAGGTCAAACTTGAGCTTTTGTTAATTTTAATTTATTGAAAATTGTGAATTATTTGCAATTTAACAATAAATAGTTTTTCTATTTTAATTTAATTTGATTGAATGGTTATTTTTTTAATTCATGTGGTGCCGAGTTCCAAAATTTAGCTTCCTGATAAAGCGAGGCGCGTTTTTCGTGTGTGTATCGCTCTTACAGGAGTGAAGTGACAATTTAGCCGATTCGGTTGCTTTTTCCGTAAGTTTTTATGCAATAATTTTGCAACTTCATATACATACAAGTCTTTTAGTTTTAAAATTTGTAATCGGTGATAAGATGGTGTAACGTGGTCTTGCCGCTGTCCACTTGCAACTATTTTGACAGCTTTATTTTGAACGAGTATTAGGTAAAACATGTATTGCGTCAGAAGGGAAAAATAGACAACTTTTTGACGCGGGTATTTACGTGCACTCGTGTAACTGCGAATCAAGTCTTCCATTATACTCGTTGTATTACGCCGAAGCGTGTCACTAGTTTGCGGGGCCCATCTCTGGGTTGATGCGCCTGGGCAACACAGCTCCTTTCGAAGAAATCTCGCAGCGGTGGCGAGCCGTTGGCAAGACTATGGCCTATTTGACCGGCCCGAGATTTGAACCTCGGACCTCCCGCTCCAGAGACGTATGCGTTACCGTTTCACTAATACCTGTGTTTAAAAATTGTCTTGGGTTGTGTAAAAATTTATGTTCATCTTGTTCAAAAATTACAAAAAAAGATGCGTCCCACCAAGATTTTACAATAAATTATTAGGAGATTCTATAAAACTATAAACGACCTGGCAGGAGAATGAAGAAAGACATTTTTTGTTGCAACGAGGAGAGTTTTTCGTGATTGAGCGCTTTGAATTTTTGCGCTAATTGCTCTAAACAAAGTGGAAATTGGTTTTCTAAAATATTCTCTGAAAAGTCGCCAAATCTTTGGGGAATCGGTGTTCAATCATGGACTCTATATTTATGAACAGAAGCGCGGAGAAAAAGTGAAGCGTATTGAACAAATAAGAATCTATAATATGGTTTAATGATAATGACAAGTAATTAACATATCGAAATACATCTCTAAACAAGTGGCTTAAATTCCCAGTATTTGATTATAATTGTCAAATGCCGCTGGCTGTCTGCACCAGAGATGGAACCGGTCAGGATTTTCTCGACCCGACCTGACCGGTAAATTTCAAAATCATCGCCGGTTGACCGGCCGGTCGACCGCTTTCTGACCGGCCCGGTGAACCGGTTTTTTTACAGAAGGTTTTTGTTCACTGTTCAATGTATTTAACGAAAAATTTTCAAAATGGTGAGGGGCATGGGTGAGGTGTTAAAATTTGTGACTTTGGACGGGGGTCTCAGAAAAGAATCGCAAAACAATTTTTGCGTTTTTTGCAAAAATAACTCAATTTTAAGACCTTTTTGGGATAAATTTTTGTCTGAATGACCTGTTACGAGCAGTGCAAAACGTGCACAAAATAAGCATAAAAAGAATTGGAGGGCACTTGCTCAATTATTAGACGATTTTTTCTAATGATATTATGCGAAAGGCCAAAAATAAAGTTACAATTTTTTAGCTATTGGTTATGGGGCGCCGTTTGGAAAAATATTGTTTATCATGTAACACCTTGTTTTTGAGCTAATTTACAATAAAATTTGTCCAAAATATATTGAAAATTTCCGACTTATTATACACGGCAAAATACACTCTAAGTTGGAACAAAAAAGCCTATTAAATATATAGTAAATTTCCGATATATATCGGAAATTTCCGATATATATACGACAAAATACACTCTAAGTTGGAACAAAAAACGCTTACAAAATAAGTCGGAAATTTCCGACTTATTTTGTTAGCTTTTTTGTTTTTTGTTAGCTTTTTTAAATACGCTGTAAGTTGGAACAAAAAAATTTGCGAAATAAGTTGGAAATTTACAATAGGCTTTTTTGCTCCAACTTACAATGTATTTGTCGTGAAGTGTAACTAAATAAACAATATTTTTCCAAACGGCGTGTGCGCGACGCCGTTTGGAAAAAGATAATTTTTTTGTAACGTCTTGCGACAACTACACTGTAAGTTGAAACAAAAAAGCTATTTGTAAGCGTTTTTTGTTCCAACTTAAGAGTGCATTTTGTCGTACATATATCGGAAATTTCCAATCAAATTCAGTTAAGGGGGTTCAGGACAAGAGCACTTCCGATATATATCGAAAATTTACGATATATTTTGTAGGCTTTTTTGTTCCAACTTAGAGAGTATTTTGTCGTACATCTATATATTGGACAAATTTTATTGTAAATAAGCTCAAAAAAGCGTTGTTACAAAATAAATAATATTTTTCCAAACGGCACCCCATAATTGGTGACAGATTATTTGCAATTTGCGTAGCAGCAAAAACTAAACTATTATGACGTTGGCTACAAATTATTCGAAATATAATCTGCCCCAGCAGTTTGTAGAAATGCTGGTATTCAGAACAAGCCATGGATAGTTAGATATAAAAAAAATAAGATCTAGGTCTTTTTTGCCCAGGGTAGAGAGTAGTAAAATCAAGGTGAAAAAAGCTTTTCAAAAAGGCAAGATTTTAGCATGTATTAAATATCATAATCTGCGCCACTTCTACTCTTCAGCTGATTAAAATGATGCTAAAATGCCAGATAGCGCAACATAGACGTTGCCAAGATTTTCGATTGGAGGGGGCAAACCACAAATTACATGCACTGACGTCATCAGAAACTTCGAAAGAGGAATTTTTGCGTGGACAAAGACATCGTAGAATGAAAGATCAGAAGCCGTGGCCTGGTGTTGGCACGCTACTAGGAACTCGTTCAAGGAGATGGCTTAAACAAATACCAAAGGTGCGAAAATGTCTAAATTGGGAGACACGTTTGAGTAAAGACGTGTACTGTAAATTCAAACGTGTCACAGACGGGGGTCTGGAGACGAAGCCCCGAGCCGCTGGGCGGTTTTTTGGATTTTTTTTGAAAAAAAAGCTATTTTAATATCATTGAATCGCATTTCGCATGTATTCAGAGCCATTTCAAAGTAGTAGATTTTTAACATTTGAAAGCAAATTGAAAAAATTAAGTTGTTCAGTCCTCCTTTTGCTAGCAATTTAAGTCCAAAACACGTTTGAAATCTTCCATTTTGAGGTAAATTTTGTAACTGATTTGGCCCAGGTAAGGGGGAAGTAAAGAGCATTGCCTCCCGCAATACTTTAGCACTAAATAAAATCCAGTCAAATATTTTCCTTAGAGATTATTGTTTTGTCATGAAAACAAGCAGTTATAGAAGTACGTATACAGCCAGGTGGCCCAGGCCCTCTCAATTCAAAAATTTGTTCAATGAGCATTCCCCTTACTGGAGCTAATTTCTTTTTAAAGTATTTTCTTGCATAAAAACTGGCGAGGTGGAGGTGAATTGTTATTGAAAAATGTACAATAGATAGTTACGCCTACAAACCATGTTATTAATTGCCCGGGGCGGATTTACATTGAGTTGGGCCCCTGACACTTTGGAATTTTTGCAATATTTTCCTGCCAACTATAGGTGAAGACCAAAAAAACTCTTACTGTTTGAGCGCGGGGCCCGTGGCACTGTTCCATATGTCAAATCCGTTCCTGGTTATTGCATTACGATCATAAAAAAGTAAGATGAGTGCCTCAGTAACTTTTAAGATAAAACCCCTTAATTTCACTTGGGTTATATGTTTAAATTGGTTGGCAAACATTAAATTGAAGAAGCCCGGGCCCCCGGAACAATATTGTTGTTGGGGACCCATTTAAACTGGGGGCCATTTAAATATTATTGTAGTGAGATTTTTAAATTGGTCGGCAAAAATTAAATTCAGGGGGCCCGGGCACCCTGGATCAAAATTATTGTTGGGAGCCCATTTAAATTGGCTGGCAAAAATTAAATTAAGGAAGCCCGGGCCCCCTGGATCAAAATTATTGTTGGGGGCCCATTTAAATTGGGGGGCATTTAAATATTATTGTAGGGGGATTTATAAATTGGTTGGCAAAAATTAAACTCAGGGGGCCCGGGCCCCCTGGATCAAAATTATTGTAGGGGGCCCATTGTAAATTGGTTGGCAAAAATTAAATCGAGGTAGCCCGGGCCCTCGATCAATATTATAGTTAATTACTGCTGTACGCGTGTACTGTTGTACGCGAAGATGCTGAAAGAAACAAAAACTGAAGAACCAATAGTCTTTTTTTTGACATTTTTATCATTGGTTGCATTTCAATTAGGAAGAGAGCCTCCTGCCCCCCCCCCCCCCCATGGCTACGCTTATGCTGCGCAAACTTCTTTCACATGCATGCTTTATTATAATCTGATTACGCGGTTTTAACTTATATTTTGTATTTGTTTACTTTGTGCCGAGGCCCAAAAGAGGGGTGCATGACACAATACTCCAACCCTAAATACGCCTCTAGATGTGCATGTCTTAATGGTCGCAGCATATTAGTCATAGCTTGAAATCATTCAACAAGTGTTTTCAAAAGATGTGGTATGTTAATACTGTTTTTTAATCAAAAGTTTTAGCTATGAAAAATATATAAGTATATTTCGGTTGGTGTTTAGATGTCTTTTAGTAGCCAGAAAGGAGAATTCGACCGGTTTTTCAACCAGCTTGACCGGCCGGTCGAAGAATCTCGACCCGACCGGCAATCCGACCGGTGCCTGTCGCCCCGACCGGTTTCCATCTCTGGTCTGCACACCTCAATTGTTGAATAAATGGGTGTGTTTTTGCAGCGAGAGAAAACTTGTAGAATATGCTACATAGTCAGTTTCAACGTCAATGCACGTCCAATTTTCAATCTCCGTTTAGGTTCCAGCGCCTGCTTGTTGCGTTACGCCAAAAAGTGCCAAATTTCCAAAAAAACTAATCGTAGCCAATCGAAGAAATTATTATGTCACTTAAGAACATTGCTGATGTATAAAATATTTGATTTGCTGGTTGTGACAAAATTTGATGATTTTCTGGGGTGACACACCACACACCTGCACTGAACAACAGAGTCGGAAAAGTTAACATTTTAACGCAGTAATGAAACCTGAGTTCTTATGACGTTATCAATTTGAAAATTTACGACGAATTTCTGCCCTTGTATTTTTAGAAAATTCCTAATTATCATTGTTATTATTATTTTTTTGTATCTTTTCCAGCTTAGACAAATATCATTTCTCGAACTTAGACAAAATTTACGATGTCGTATCATTATTTATTGCGTCATAATCCTTGCTATTGAGAGTGACATGCATCGATTATTTTTGTAGCTCGCGTTGAACATGTCGGAGCGCAGAATAGTTGCAGCCCAGCCAGCCTTGGCAAATCAGTACCCTGCTTGGTGGTTTGAAAATAACAAATTTTAAACTTTATTTAAAAATCTGGAGGATAATTTAAGCAAAATCAGACAGTTTATGCGGCTGATCGGCCTAAATTCAGGACAATGGTTTCATCCTCGGACTCAAAATTGTTGTTCGAATGCCTTTGGACCTGCTAGAAAATTGAAGAAATAATTCACTAAAAATTTAATGGAAAGAGATAAAAAAAATATTCGCTTTCATCAAATTGTGTAACGCGCATAGGTTAAAGCTCAGGGTTAAGGTTAGAATTATGAAAAAGTGTGGGGAACATATTTATTTCGGAGAAAAAAGACTTGAATACTATTTAGCAACAATTTTAGCAGCTATACCCAAATATCTTTTGAGCTACAGCAGTCAGCTTTCGATTATATTTATGTAACTTTTTAACTGAGCTTTTAATCGTAGGCTTAATTGGCTATCCGTTGCAAGCAGTTACAGTCGGAATTAAATCAAATAAATTACTCCTAACGATAGAAGGCCCTCGTTTTTTTAGTGTTTGTATGCTAGTCTCGTTTTCAATAGCTTAGTTTCCACTAGGACTCTTATTGTATACGCGCCTGCTCGTATATAAAAGAAGATTTAAAATTTGTATAGTTTTAAAGTAAAGTAGCATTTAAACGCAATTTATTACACCACAACTAAAAAACTCATAGTACAACAGTTAATATTTTATCATAATGACCTGGTTGCAACGGGGCTGTATACTTTTCTTCTTTGTTTACGTCGCACGAATTGTGACGTCAAATCCGACTCCATCGGAAGAGTTTCCACATTCCGTGATTCTTGACAGCAGAAGCGCGAATGTCTGGCTGTACTGGAGACTCGAAGACGCCTTCATTACGTTCGAGGTGATTGTAATTTTGCTTCTTTTGTGATGTTCGTTATTTCACCAACTTGCCTTGGCCTGGAGACCAGCGTAAGGGACCTTTCGTGCTTCGAGTTAAGTTGCCACCTGTCCACCTGTCTACCACAGACTGTGGAGGGTGCACACTGTCCCTTTAATTGTTGAACGTCAAGCAGGGAAGCTGTGAATATCAATATTTATAGTCTTTGGTTTGATCCGTCCGAAAATCGAACCAGGATCTAACGTTTTAGTACAGATTCTTTATATATTCGACCAGTGGGCACTAACAGCGATTTGACCAGCATATTGTGATTGGTTTAGTTGAATCCATCATCACTGCAATGTTTTGTCTTTCAGCTCCTTGCAAATACCACAGGCTGGATGGGAATGGGGATTTCCCCTGGTGATGGAATGATTGGAGCTGATATATACGTGGGATGGGTGAAGGATGGCGTGCCCACCATAACAGTAAGTTAGTGAACCCCAAAAATTTGTAATGGTGCATTGACAAGATATTCAATTTTTAGTGCTAACCAAGGCTTTGGGTTCGATCGCTAGCACAGTTACTAGTTTTGAAACTCCCTCCACATAGTTAATTGTTGATTCCGGTAGCCCGACGCAGAAGACGTTATTGAAGTTTAGAAATATGTTTGGAAGAGACGTGATTCTGCACGAACCATGGACTTTTTCGCCATCGGCTAGTCGGCAGCGTGACCGAAAAGGAAAAGGCTTCGTTTTTACGACAACCCTGATTGCATGATCTGGGTTCAACCCGCACCCTGGACACGTTGTTGCGTCCTTCGATAAAACGTTTTACGATGATTATCTCTGCCTGGTGGCTTCGAACAAGCAGCAAATTCAGCGGACGAGAATTAGAAGAAATCCACGGGAACATTGGATCACTGGAATCTGAATGAATTGAATAAAATTTCTTGCACAGTAAACATGTCCACGAAGCAAGAAAAATATTGCAATAACTAATAGATTTCATATCTGCACTCTCCGTGAAAGTTAAGCAGCAAGAGAAGGCTGCGAATTGACCTTTCCGTCTTCAAGTCAAGAAGCCACCCACAGGAGACGAAAATGCGAGTTAGAAAATGAGTAAAGTATAATATTCATAAAATGTGGTGGCATGTAAAAGAGCGATTATTGGAACATCTAACATTGGCTCAATAAATAGTTTTTGTAATGGCGTATAAAGTAATTCAAAAAGTTTTTTATTTATTTTATGAAGTTTATTTATTTTTTTTTGCAAAATTCAACTACAATGATGACTAGATAACACAGCAAAGAAGAATACTGTAGATTCTACGCTAATGAACTATTTCAGTCGGAATATCGTTCCAAAACTCAAAATATTGTTCCAAACTTAACTTTTACCGAATCTTCAAGCAGGTGCGGATTCTTCCAAGCACAAACTAGTCACCGCAATGAAAAGTGTGCAGATAGTCCAACAGTTAGCGTCTGACGCAGCTGTCCGGTGACAGGACGATGAATACGCAATACAACAACAACAATTAACAAACTATATAGTTCACTCAAGCCAATTAACATTAAACTGATAGAAATAAATTTAATTGTTCTTCTGGAGTAAAGGAAGTTTGACAATTCAGCGGAACCCAAAGCCATGAAGTTCAACAAACGTTGTTTTTGGTTTCTGATTTCACAGCTCTTTAATTGTTCAAGGTCGAGACGCGAACGTCGACCTGAAAGTGTTGTTTGCTTCAGGATCGCCATGGTGGTTCCGAGAATATCTTTCCATCGATGGATGAAGACCAAAACTTGGAGCTTCTGGGAGGAGGAGAGGATGGAGGGTGGTCAAGGATCCAGTTCAGGAGGCAGCTGGCGGCGTGCGAGGAGGGCGTTGATTTGACGATCACTGTAAGTAACTTGCACCTAACGTGTGAATGAAACGAATATGAGGCTCAAACTAAAAACTAAATCCCGTTGAGCTGTCCATTTTCACACTTAACATATTTTTTTATGCTGCAGTATAAAGATGCATTTTGAAATATTTCTTATCAAAAAATGATACCCAAAACCATTTCTAACACATTCTACTTATAAAAGAGAGAAAACAACGTCGGTTAACAAGCATGTTAACGATCACAACATTACAGGAATTACACAGGTGAGCATCCGCAACCGGTTTCGTCCTTGCTCAAAGACTCATCAGGCGGAAGAACAAAAACAACCTGGGGCATCAACGAGAAAACCAAATTAAGCAACGCAGCGACGGAGAACAGAGCTTGCAAATCGACATTTTGAATAGGCATCACGCCAAGCGAGTGTTCCTAGTCAAAAGAGCATAAGCCATTGGGACATCAAGTAGACTGTCAAGAACTACTTAAAACCACCAACGGAACCACAAGGGCACCAGAGATATCATGATATATAGCTGCTATAGTTTTATAACTTTGTAGTTCCCCGCTCGGAGGTCTAATATCTCTGGTACCCTTGTGGTTCCGTTGGTGGTTTTATGTAGTTCTTGACAGTCTACTTGATGTATCAATGGCTTATGTTCTTTTGACTAGGAACACTCGCTTGGCGTGATGCCTATTCAAAATGTCGATTTGCAAGCTCTGTTCTCCGTCGCTGCGTTGCTTAATTTGGTTTTCTCGTTGATGCCCTAGGTTGTTTTTGTTCTTCCGCCTGATGAGTCTTTGAGCAAGGACGAAACCGGTTGCGGATGCTCACCTGTGTAATTCCTGTAATGTTGTGATCGTTAACATGCTTGTTAACCGACGTTGTTTTCTCTCTTTTATTGGATCACTATATAGTTTCCTCCCCGGAGATGTGATATCTCTGGTACCCTCATGGTTCCCTTCGTGGTTTTATGATATTCTACTTATTTTAGACAGTGGTATAGTTGTTTATTGCTAAACAACCGACTTTTTTTGGTTCAAGTTCGAATTTGCAGCCCTGGTTCAAAATATGGCTTTGTTGTTTTTTACCGTGAGTTCACAAAATTAGCCACTGGGGTATCATTTTTTGTACTGGTAGCCAGTGCCGTCGCTACGGTGGGGCCAGGGGCAACGTCCCCTCCTAACGACTGCTTGTACCCCCCCATTTTGGTTCATTCAGAATGCTTTTTTGGAGCATCACGTAACGACAAGACAACAGGCAATGATGGAAAAAGGAATAATCAGTTTCAAACTTGATTCTCGTTTGAAGTTTTCTCGATTGTTTGCAAAATTGCTGGCCACCAACTGCTGTACATAAATGTGACCCAATAATCCGTCTTATTAACACGCCTTTACGGATGTGTCGCGGAATAGGGATGTATGCCTACAGAAGCGTTACCGGTATTTCGTTAGTGATTATGACCTGAAACAATACGTGAAAACATTTCTTTAAAAGACCAGCTGTTTTTTTTTTAGAGCACACTCAAGCTTTATTTTAGTTCGCAGTCAGTGGCACATTTAGGGGGAAGAGGCTAAGGGGTCATTAACCCCTTTAACCAAGTCATTTACAAAACATACCCCCAAAAAAATAAGCGTTTAAACGTGTTTTGGACTTGACCTAATGTACTTGGGGGCTCAAGAGGCTAGACAATTTAAATTGTTCAATGACTTCTGAATTTTAGCAATTTACTGTAATTATTGATATGGTTTAAAAACGTGCGAAATCTGATTCAAAGGGCGTTAAAATTGCTATTTTTGACGCAAAATCGCAAAAATCACCCAGCAGCTGAGCCCCTTCTGTAACACGCTTGAGTTGCAACGGTTTGTTCAGCACGGGACCTAAATTAGATAATTTTTGTGCAGAAAACATTTACTTTTGGTTCAAGCCCCCTTTCTCTTAACAAAACCCTGGTTGCGCTTCTGGTCGCATTCACTCCTGTAGACGTACTTTTCAAGCGATTATATCGGCCGCATGCGAAACGAGCTAATAAACGCTGCCGGGCTTATATGTCTCTTTTTCCAAAGATGAATACAAAATTGTAGCTTTAAAATACCAGTTTTTATGTGCGAAAGTTTAGTCCATTATATAGTCCCCCCCCATCTTCGGCTAGGGCCCTCTCACTCTGTTTGGTCTGGCAACGGCACTGCTGGTAGCGTGTGCTTATCTCATTCCTAGAGTATTTATTGAAACTGGGGACTAAAAATTTAGTAATACGATTAGTGATATGAATGTTTTTTTGCCTTCTGCTGCCTTTGCTTTTTTCTGCCTCAAAAAAAATTGTTTTCTTAGAATACATTGTTGCAAGCGGAAATGCGGATTTTGCTTTGCTATTTGATGACTTCCCACTGTAATCCAATGGATTTTAATCTCCAAATCCCTAGCTTCATTGTAGCATTTTTAAAAGTTCGCCGGTGGGTTGGTCATTATGCTTCCACGCAGTTTCGGCACCTACTGTATAAGAAGAAGCGCAACCAGGAGGGCTGGGGGCTAAAAATCCTTAGTCAAGTCACTTAAAAACTCTGACCAAAATTACAAGCGTTTGAATCTGTTTTGAGTTGGGCCTGAAAGTAAGAGGGGCTGGGCAATTCTTAAGTTTTGCCATCCGAAAAAGCAGCTCAATAACAAGTCATGCTGTGGTACATTTACTACAATCAACGATTGTGAGTAATTTCTTTTATTGCGCGGGATGTATTCACCAAACGTTTGCTATGCTTCCCACAAGTCACAACTTTTGACTTATTTTTCCAATTAACTCTGAGCAGTTCACTTTGAAACGTGGTTGATTGCAAAACTCTTTCACTCGGTTCACAAAAAGTTGCGGACTTGCGGTAGCGAACTTCAAATATTACGAAGTCGCGGACTTGCGGTTGCGGACTTCAAGAATTACGAAGTTGCGGACTTGCGGTTGCGGATTCAAGAATCCTTAAAAGTCGTTGCGGACTTGCGGTTGCGGACTAAGCTTTTAAACGTCCAATTGCGGACTTGCGGTTGCGGATTAAGAAAATTGAAATTCGGTTGCGGATTTGCGGACTGCGGACTTAAAAAAAAACTTGCGGTGCCCAGCACTGCATACAGTAGCAGTGATTTGGAGATGAACCCACGAGTATAATATTTTATCATTTGCATCAACGTATTCGCTCATTTTTGTTTAATCGTTTTGCGTGCTTCTGGCCTTAAGGCTACCAACCCGGAAGCCTTGGGAAGAGCCACCAAAACGGTGACTACTTAAAACAAGCAATGCGAAAAAATTGTCTTCCCACAGAATTCGAACCTGCAGCCTTTGGATTACCGGTCCACTGCTCTGCCACTCGAGCTGGAGAAGACGTCTCCTCGCAAGCTTAATTTTGGCTATTTAAACCCAGCAATTTGCTTGTTCTATGATTTTAACATCGTAATTGAATACTCGTTTTATATCATACTTATTATATTAAAAACATCATAATTGACTTATTATTGAAATCATAGAACAAGCAAATTGCTGGGTTTAAATAGCCAAAATTAAGCTCGCGAGGAAACGTCTTATCTAGCTCTAGTGGTAGAGCAGTGGACCGGTAATCCAAAGGCTGCAGGTTCGAATTCTATGGTAAGACAATTTTTTCGCATTGCTTGTTTTAAGTAGTCGCCGTTTTGGTGGCTCTTCCCAAGGCTTCCGCGCTAGTAGTCTTTAGGCCGGAAGCACGCAAAACGATTAAGCATTAAAACTCTGGCCTGCAAACGTCAAAAACATCATAATTGAATTATTATTAAAATATTTGCTCATGATAGTTTTGAGCTAAATTAGTTAAAAGGTATACACAGGATGTTTCAAAAAACATACCGGTATATTATAGAAATAATACCAGTATGATGGTATGTTACTTTTGAAACACCCTTTATAAAGATTTTGCTAAGGTTAATATTGTATTTTATAACAAAAATGTTCTAAACAGCATCGCAACAATGACACCAATCTTGTGATTGACTAGCATTTATTACATGAGTCAGCAAGACCAACTTAATGCTATGTATAATTTGTGGCCAAAACGTCTACTAATGTTCGATACATGTTACATACAGCTGTATTGTTATTTGCGCCGCTGCATTGTATGAAAACTAAAATGCTCAAAATTTGTCTCTTTTCATATGTGTACTTTCATTTCACTTAAATGAAGAAATTTTTATGTGCTGTTTTTATTGGATTATCTTGGTAGCTGAATAGTGAGATTGTGATACAACAGAAAAAGAAATTGTTCTGAGCAGAATAACGGGACGATGTGAAGAGCTTTGATAAAAAAACCAGAGCCAGGATAAAATGAATCATTCTATTTCGAGACGTTTTGACTGAAACTAAAGTCATTATCAATCTTATTCAAATAGAATCATTGTGCTGTAAATTGTTCTGTTTACACAAATTGTTCTAGCAAATTGTTCTGTTTACACACATTGCTAATCAATCGTCATCGTAAATTCTGTATCAAAAAGAAAGAACAACTTTTATGCTACCCAAAAATATTTATGTTTGAAAATTTTATTCAATCCTTCATCCCCAATTTTTGACCCCAATTTACCCCCCAAAAACGTAAAAAAACTATCAAAACATAATTTTATAGTGACATTAGCCTTAATTAAATCCGAAATTTAGATTCCTCACCCCCAAAAACATATATTTAGACACAAAAACCAACTTTTTGCCATAAGTAAGGGCCTCAAAATTGATTTTTGTGTTTTTACGTACTCTCACCTGACATCTAGTGGTGAGTTTCGATATCTCATTAACGGACAGTCCTATTACAAAAATTTTTTTTTTATATAGCTTGTGTCATCCTATATAGATGATCTATAAGCATTTATATAAATTTTCCGACCTAGGGTATTTGGCATTTGTTGAAATATAATGGAATAATAATAGCTCTGTGTCCAATTTGACCAGCCTGGGAATTGAATTCTAATCTCCCGTTCCATTAGCAATCGCGTAACTTTTCAACCACCTGGCCGCTAATAGCAAACTGTAAACTAATGCTCAATGTAGTTTACTCCTATTGTCAATTTCTAAATATCGCAAAAATTTGAAATTAAATCAAGCGTGCTTTTGTACATAAAAACATCTACTATTTGAGTTACACGCCCCAAAGAAGCCATTGCTATTTTAGTAACACAGAAGAATTTATTAGACAAAGAATTTAGCAAACATAAATTTAAAATTGAATCAAGCTGGCTTTCACGCATTTACGCATCATTTGGTTTAGTTTAACGCTCCGATATAACCCATGCTATTTCAGTTCCAATAAAGAATCTAGTAGACAAAGAGGCATTCTATCTGCCATTGCACAGCATAATTTCTTACAAAAAAAAACAACTATGAAAACGACAAGATAGTTGTAGGAATTTATATTATTCATTTAAAAACTCAGCTAAACTAGTTCTGCTATGTTTAATGTTTTTGCGATAATTTGCGAGTACTGTACTTACAACATTTTGAGTATGTTAATTTTTTCAATCATTAGTTTTTTAGTGTTTGGAGGCTTTTGAAACACAAATAATGTTACGTAATGATGATACTTTTTTGTTCAAACTATGGAATAAACGATCCAGTCTATTTCCAACCATTCTCATGGTGAACCGGTAGAGCAGATTATGTCAGGACTAAAACTCTAAAAACTAAAGTCTAAAAAAAAACAATTTCTTCCACCCATTAATGAGATGATCAGAGATTTTGTCTTACCGGTATTTAAATAGAATATTTGCTCTAATTTCTTTTGTCATTTAGCACTCTTTGAAAGCCTGATATCAACCACAGGCTGATTTCATTTGATTTATTCACAAAATTTTACTACAAAATAGCATTGAAAATTCGCCTATGTTGCGTTTTGGTGAGCTCAATCACTATTCCTGACAACAGATCGCAATAAAGATAAAAATCATTTTCTAACAAGGGTGATGTAGAGAAAATTACAACATAAAAGTTTCTTTGAATAGCGAATCTAACCGAATAACAATGGCAAAATATTTTGCTTTCATCTTGAGCAATAATTTGGCTTCGATTATCACTTTCTCTTGAGGCAAACGATGAAATTAATAACATTTGTGAAGGCATGACCAATACAGAAAAAGAAATCGAGAATATTTTTTTCCGAAGTCTGCAACGACTGTCTAATTCTATGTCAAAACTAAAAGCAGAGCTACAGGGTTTTTGGCTGCTTGAAATGTGCAGTAATGAAGATTCTTATTTTGTTACGATACCAACTCTCGCTTTAAATTTGCGATAAAATCCTGCCTTGTTTTATCAGCAATACCATTAATTAAGAATGACAAAATTCTTTTTTAAACGTTTTGCTAAACATGACGTCATGGAAGCTACATCATTTTCAAAGCTACAGTATATCATCGCAGCAAAAACTGTTTCAATTTTGGCAATGCAAACATTAGTTGATTTGCAAGCCGGAATATGGAGCAGAACCTGTCGAAAGCTCTCGATTACGAAAAAAGAAATTAAATTCAAAAAATTTATAAATAATTAGTTTTACAATGTTTTGCCTTATGAGGCATCATGGCTGCTTTACTGCGGGTCCTGCTACAACACAACAGTTGTTTAAATTAAGTTTAAAATTTACTACAGAGATGACTTGCCAGTAGTAACAGATGGCACAGTTTTTTAAAACTCTAACAACAATACAACAATAACTGATTAAAGTTATTGTTGTATTGTTGTTATTATCATTGGATGTTTTCTTTGTTTTTCACTAAACCTGACGTCATAGTGGTTATCTTACGAGTTGCATTTCCATACCAAACTTGTTTCAATTTCGCAGCGCCATATATGAACTTGATAACTAGCAATTAAGAATTTCTTGTATGATCCGTTCTGCTGTAATTCCTGCTTAAAAAAGTTGCTTAGAGCAAATTTATTTCAAAATTTTGTTTTTTATTACGTCATGGCGGCTGTTTTTGGGTCGCGCGTTAATACAAAAATATCTATTGAGTAGTGAAACTGATGTCTAAATACTATTCTCATGACAAAACCCGTTGAAAGTGCTGCGATAATCATGAAGCTTAAATGACTGTATAAAATTTAGAGATTTAAATACTATTCAGTCTTCCTTAGAGTGATGTTACGATGAAATAGCAGATTTTTAACCTAAAATTTTTTCACAACTGTGAGACAGCACTTAACTCACTTATCTGCTTTCCCATTAAGCTAGTGTTTCATCAGCATCTGAATTCACACATAGCCTATCCTGACAGCCCAACCAAACCTTCAAACCACACGAGGGCAATTTCTGCACTTACCATCGTGCCCTCTTCTCAGATTACTCTGATCAAAGTCTGACAACAATGATCACCAGAAAGAGGATTCTCGACAATATCACACTGGCAGTCTGATACTGCTCTCAGTTTAACAGCATTGGGCTAGCATCACTTAAGGTGACTTTGTTGTCACACTTTGATCAGAGTAATCTGAGAAGAGGGTACGATGACAAGTGCAGAAAAGACTTGGCACTGGGCAATGTGGCCTACTGGGCATCCCACAACCACATAGGCAACCACTGCTGATAGTCTCTTACGACTCACTGGGTAAATGGATTCGAAATTCTGCCTTGGAAGCCTCGGACTGATATTTAGCGGCTGCAATTGCTGTACCATTAGCTACCTTATTCTTTTTTTATTTGCGTATTTGAGGATTAAACCTGCTTTGTTACTTGTGAAAAACGTTTGTTGGTGTTTGCAAACTTAAACCGTATTGTGACGGTGCTCCCGCTATTTCGAGCGATCTTTTAATGCATTTTTGAAAACCGATTTATCCGTAACATTGCATTCATTTTTACGTAGGACAGTCATAATTGAATTTTCATTTATGGGAAATTGGTCAACGCAAGCGCCTTTCTGATAATTTTACGATGTTACAAAACTAATTTTCTCATTTCAGACCAGCACTTTGCGAATAATTTGGGCTTTGGGGACATCTGACCCAGAAGGTGACGACATTGTGCCTGAGGACTACCACGGCTTTGTAAACAGAGGTATTGATGACATTGCTTGATAAAGTTCCGAGACTTGCTAACAACGCAAACTTTAATGACGTTTTGGTCAAGCACAAGGTTGCTCCACTGCTGGTTCGATTCCCAAGATGGCGAGATGTGTTTGGGAAAAACACTTCATGCTTATTTCCAGCGACGTAACTAAAGAGATTTTCAAGTTTCTACAGGACCTACAATTCGAAGGGATTTAGATGAAGACCAAAAAAAGTTTGTACCGAAATAAGGAATCACTAAAATTTTGGTGCTGTTTTCGTCAAATTTAGGTGACGACTATTTCCGTTTTCTTTCATCCAAAAATTCGTCGTTACACTTGGGAGGAGTAGCATTTCTAAGTGGGAGGTGCAAGGCCCCTCCCCCTGTCAATTACGCCAGTGTTTATTCCAATTGGAGAAAAGCAGCGCGCTAGTTTGACGCCCAGAATGACGAAAGACTAAAAAAGGAAAAAAGGGGTACTTTGCATTCTGTTTGAGTGCGCACACGAAGATTGCCTGGTTCATTCACAGGAATGGACGAGACAACAAATATCAAAACGAGAAAATAGAAGATCTAAAGTGTTTGCCCAGCAGCCTATAGTTGAAATAATGGTGTAATGATGAACTGATTCAATTTTTCGGGTTATTCCGGTCTGGCAATGTTACTACAGCTTCTGTTGCCAATAGTTTGTCTAATATGTAGCTATACCCTGTGTGAACCGAGCGTTTAAAGCTGAGCAGCTGCCCAGACAAAATAAACATACCAAAGTATGAGTGCATCAAAAGAAAACGAAACTTCCAAATATCAATGAAGTCATTAAATGAATAATTAAAATTAAAAAAAATGTTTTAGACAACATAGCAATACTGTTGTCCTGTATGTGCTGAGCCCAAATTTTAGTTTCCCATCTACTACAGCACTGGTTGCATAACGCCTAAAATAAGTTTGAAATAGTTATGTCATCAATGACGTCAACAATATTCGTCTGAGCAATTTTTTTTCAAAACTGAACGGAGTCGAAAGTTCGTTTTTATATTGCAATGCGCTTACAATTTATCAGCTTTTTTAAAGTTTCTAATTTTGTAATTTGTCTAGATCAGGGCTCAGCCACCATAACAAAGTTTGACGTTTACTCCAGCATTGTCTCTGTGTATTTTTTAAACAATTTATTTCAGGGGTCAGAAGTGTTTTGCTTCTGGAAACCACAGGGGTTCCTCCCGGGCTGGAGCAGGAGGAAAACACAGAAAACTTTGACATGCTTGCTGGTGAAATCGCCATCCCAGCCAAGGAAACTTTCTACAACTGCCGGTACTTCGAGCTACCCCAGGTGCCCGCCAAACGTCACATAATCAGAGTGAGTGAAGTTTTTGTTCGATCCGGGTTCGATTTCCGCTCACACTCGTTTTCTTCATATTATGGCTTTTAATTTCTTCAGTTCGGTTCAGTTTATTCTAAACTGGTTAACCAACAAACGAACGGTCAAGTAAACGAAAATATTAGAAAATATTAGTCAACCAGTAAGGGAGACTGCAAACGAACCTTCAGGTTTTCAAGTCAAGCAGCCACCCATAGTCAGAATGAGATTTATCAACTATGAGCTAATGATCATATATGCGCTACTGCAGGCAAAGTCAAGTCATTCTTATTTAATCTAATTTAAGAAGAAGTTGAGCAATGTTTTGGTGTCTTTGTTTTGGTTTAATAGGTAATTTTTATAATTGCGTTTGAGAAAAATAAAGATTTTGTTTTTAATATCTAAAGGAATATCATTCCAAATTTTCACTCCCTGATATCGAATGCACCTTTGTAATGTCGCTGAGTAATATTTAGGTACGTAAAGATTGAGCGAGCTGGATGGGTTTGAAGATTTAGTGTGTCTGACGGAGATGTCGTTTGTTTTGATGAATAAACTGAAAATAAGAGGAGAAAAATTATTCTGTAGATGTCGAAATACTAACTTAGCTGTTTCAAGTTTCAATTAGTCGGGAAGTTTCAAACTCTTTAAGTTGGAGTACAAAAGGTTTGAATGTTCGCGGCAGCTACCACCGCCTATGTGTCGGACAACCATTTTGAAGGGTACGGAGTTTAGCTGAGTAGGATGTGTAGGTGGTACCCCAAACAAGGCGTCCATAGAGTAAATAAGGATGTACTAATGCGTAATACAAATTAACCCATTGAACGCCATTGGCAACTAAAGTTGCCAATTATGTTTCTTTATATAAACTAAAATTATAGAGATTTTGAAATTACAAAATTGCAATTTTTTTGTTTTTTCTAAAAGAAGATGATCCGAAAAAAGTTTTAGAAAAAAAAGAATTGCGGAAAATGTTGTGGAAACATTCATGGTATTGGTCAAACTTTGGCCTCGTGTCACAAAAAGTAAATTTTTAGTTTTAGGCTGTGGTGCAGTTTTGGAATGAACTAAAAATAAACAAAATTCGTCAAGTGTAGGAAAAAAATGGCTATCACGCAAATTCTAACTACTTCTCTCAACTTTTAAACCAAGATTTTTGTGATGATTTACACGTAGGTGGAAGTGAGGGAGTTATATATTTTCATGTTAACTTTAGTTGCCATTCGCCAAATATAGAGTCAAATTTGAAGCCGTTTTGTAAAACGGCTAAATTTTAAAAACATCAATAAAATAATTGTTCTAGCATACGGTTTGTTGTTGTTTACAAGTATCTTTTTGTTGTTTGCAAATGTTTTTTGTTGTTTGCAAATACCTTTTGTTGCCTACAAAGACAACTTTTAGGAAAAAACAGCTATTCTTAGGCTTGGCTACTAATAAACTGTAGCAGTTTAACAGTTTTTCAGGGTAATGTCTGTTTGCTCCTACTTTCTCCTACTGCAAAAGTTTGGGTAGAAAGGAGCAATAGCATTGACCGAGAGTTTGAAAAGACATGGAGCATACCGGTAGCTGGGTAACTAGGCTATGCTTCAGACCCAGTGTCACGGGGGGCATTTCGGGGCCATTCCCCGCAATCACTGATTTTGCCCCCATGCGAAGATTGTGCTCCAAAAGAAAGTAACAAGCCCGGTGCCACTGAAGTGCATTTCGGGGCCTGTGCCCCCCACAAATACTGCTTGTGTCCCCACCCCTTAAGCGTGAGTAAAGTATCGTTCCAGGACAAAAAACACTGGTGAACGCCAAGACGAAGCCTAAGATTGCTTTTTTTTGGTCTTTACCCATGAAATTGTAGGCAAAAACTGAGATCCCCTCCATAAGATTCCATCACGCCCCGCCAGGCTATAAACGAGCCCCCCGAACGAGAATTGTGCCCCAAAAGGAGGCAAACGGTCCGTATCCACGGGGTGTAATTTAGGATGAGGACCTTTTTTCGGTCTTCACAGCCGAATTTGAGAAAAAAAATTCAAAAAATTAACTTGCACCCCCAAGTATTTTTTCTGCCCCCCCCCCCCCCATCTCAGCACGCTACTCTGGCGCCGGACCTGCTTGTCCTATTCCCCCTTTGCTGGCTAAACCCTCATTGAACATCCCGATGTAAGAGAAAAGCAGAGTAAAAAAGGCAAAGCAAAGGAGCAAAACAAACTTTACCCTTTTTTCCAACTCAATGCCAACTTCAAGAAATACTTTGACACCAACAATTATAGCATTGATGAAAACATGATACCAGAGGTGGAGTTGAGGACACAAGGCTCGAGGCCAAGAACACACAAAAAAAATCCGAGGTCAAGGACAGTCCTTCCGAGGACAGACCTCTAGAGGCCAAGGACAGGAATGCCCGTGGCAAAGGACCACGGACACGTACGCAAGTGATTTAAAATGTGTCCTCGAGGCTAAGGACGTCCTCGAGGACTCCACCTCTGCATAATACCACATTATAACATATTGTGGCTAGCATGGCACCAAGCAATTCATGCAGGGAAAGCACATTCAATTTGGGTTCAAGCTATGTTGTCTTGCATTTAGTGGCGGATATCTTTTTTTACGCAGAGCCTTATAGTGAGTTCGATGCCTAACTTAGAGACACTGGTCTGAGGCAGGGTGGTGATGTTGTTGCAGGCCTCATTAAAAAGTGTGACTTGCAGAGTGGGTGCTGATAATCATTTGATAATCTTTTCACATATCTTCCTCTGCTTAGATATGTTGTCGTAACGTGGGATTAGTGGACATGGTACCACACGACTAAACCGTTTGCAAAATGCTGCTGTAGCTAGTAAACAGGCGATAAAGAAAACTGAGCGTGGCTCGTATGATTGTCCCTTGGACGCTTTTTTCTTCAAATCATCTTGAATTTGCGTCAAATTGCGTTACAAATAACTCCTGAAAATTTGAAGCTGCTGAGGTGGCACAAGTTTTCCAAATTTGAGGTTCCAGAAGTTACGTACCGAAATCGGAGCATTTTCTAAGCCAGTCTTAGATAAATGACGTCATAAAACGTTTTTGTTAGGTATACCTACTTGACTTAGGCATTTTATGATTCAGTATCAAAAAGTAACTCAAAAAGATTATTAGTATCAAAAAACAAAATTTAAACAGCCTGTAACGTCATTTTTGAAAAAATGTGGTTGATGACGTCACAATAATGACGTCATCAACTAAAAGCCCTTCGTCAAATTTTTATACAAAATTTTGGTGAGCACCAACCTGCATGCAAAGTTTGGTGCTTTTATAAAGTTTGGTTTAGGAGTTGGATAGGGGACATTTTTGCTCCCCCCCATGTAAAATGTATTGGTCAATACCACGTGCACCAAGGGTTAACTTGTTACGTGCAAAAAAAAATTCCTCTGCACCTTTTTTGAGATGACCAGGTGCACTAAAATGTTAACACAGTTGCTCTTCATGTTAAAATTGTTGCCTTTTAACCGAGGCAACTATAACTTAAACTTATCTTTGAAATATTCTCGAAATTGTGCAAACAATAAATTTTGACTCCATTTACGGCCGTTGATAACTAAAGTTGCCATTAAATAACTAAAAAACTGCAAGAGAAAAAAAAAAATTTTTTTCACATAGCGTTATAAAATAGTTACTATAGCATCACATTAAATGGATTGTTTAAAATGTTATTTTTTTGACCTCGGCGTTTAATAAGCAAAGCTGTGGGGGGTAAGAAGGATTTGAGTTTTATAATTACTGTATTCCTACAGATCTTGATATTTTATTTTCCATCATTCTAATATGAGATTTAAAGATTAACTGGGAATTTATTTGAACTCCCAAATATTTTAGGTTTTCACAGAGACTAATTTCAACATTATTAAGCTTCAATGAGATGTAAGGAGGTGGCTTCTTTCAACTTGGGTGGAATAACCAGAAAATTGGACGTTGAAGGATTAAGGCTTAGCTCATTTGCACGTCACCATTCATCGTCATTACGGAGCTCGTTGTTCATTATATGTTCCAAATTACACGTATTGAGGCTGTGTTATACCAGACCAAAGCCTCAGAGAGAAAATTTTTCAGGTGGTACGAAGGTCGATACCGGGCCCCCAAATCTTATTGAGCCCCCAAGCCTTATCATAGGCCATGGCGTTAAATCATTTTTTGTCGGATGGGTGTAGATCTTCATTTAAAAGTGAGGGGATAACGATATTCGCATGCCGTTAGGACCAATGAAACACACATTTAGACGTAAAATTGGTTTAAATCCAGCTAGGGGGTTTGGGGGAGCGCTGGGAGCTT
The DNA here is from genome assembly GCA_963965965.1 of Trididemnum nubilum. Lineage (NCBI taxonomy): Eukaryota > Metazoa > Chordata > Ascidiacea > Aplousobranchia > Didemnidae > Trididemnum > Trididemnum nubilum. Next base: position 1,004,458 of record OZ014484.1, read on the forward strand.
CCCCAGCGAGGTCCTGGGCAGAGCTCCGGAAGCTTTAGCACTTTTTATGCTTCTCGAGGTTAAAATACAGCATTTAATCAACATCACAGCACCAAACTTGCTTAAATTAACAAGCAGAAAACGTGATATACATGAAAGAAAGTAGCATATGTAATTTGGGGGATGATGACATTGACACAATATTATACAATAAAATGACCTTAATACTGCAAATCCAAATATTTTACTGATAAACGTTTTAAAATGACATCTGAAATCATAGACTTCACAAACCCAAATACTTATTAAACTCATACAGATAGAGTGAGTTACTTAATGATAGTAGTATAGAGTGAGATACTTAATGATAGTAGTATAGTATGTCAACTTTGACTCCGCTCTCTGAGGTTGAAATGCTTTTGGATCTCTGGAAATGTGGGCCCTCGTACATTGTTATACTGTAGAATTAGGGTTTCAAGTCAGAGAAATGTAACAAAACGTTAAATTCGATGCAAGTGTATGGCTTTTGATGCATTTTCCTCTTTTTTTAAGTCAAATCGGCCACAATTGGATGCCGTAAAGGCTGTGAAGCAAAAATAGCGACCAATTACCAATAGTGAATAGGCTGACTGATATTTTTGCTGTAGGCAAGTTTGATTACGGTGTTATGCTGCGATACCAAAACTTAACGCGGAAACCTGAACTCTTCCGCGCCCATTGAGCCCGGGCCCCCAAAGCCCGGGCCCGGGTATGATGTAACCCCTGAATCCCCCTCTCGCAGGCCCTGTACCAGACTAGTGTCTTCGGCAAATAAACGAGGAAGGCAGTTTGTTGAATTGTATAAGTCATTAATGTACAGTAAGAATACAACAGGCCAGAGAGTTAAACCCTGCGCTACGCTATTTGCGATGAGTTCTATGTCTGAGTTTGTGCCATTAACCGAAACGTATTGTCTTTTGTTCAAAAAGGACTTAATTAATTGATTAGCAGAACCACGGACACTATAATGATCAAACTTAGAAAGAAAAATACAATGTGAGATATTGTCGAATGCCTTGCGGAGGTTTAAAAAAGTTCATCCATTGAATAAACTTTGATTAATATGTTTGAAGGCATTCGTTACTATGTCAAGCACAGCATATTTAGTAGAATTATTTTTTTGGAAACCATTTTGTAATTTATGTATAACACTGTGCTTTTTGAGAAATTCTTGGAGTCTGTTGTAAATTAGCCGCTCGAAAATTTTAGAAAAACTGGTCAGAATGGAGATTGGTCTGTAGTTATTGGGATCAAGGTTATTCCTCTTTTTATAAAGTGGCGTCACATTGGCAAGGGTGCAACTGTCGGGAAATATTCCGTTCTTAAAAACGAAATCAATAGAGTGTTGTAAGTACGGAGAAATTCTGGTAGCAGCTACACGCACAAAGAAGGCTGGGATATTGTCATGGCCTACAGCTTTGTTGGCGTTAATGCGTAAATCATTTCACTAACGCTTGGGGTGTTTAAGTATATTAAAACGTATAATTATTTTGTTCAATTTATTGGGGTACTTTCGATAAAACCTTTTTTCGGAATTATTACGTAGAAAGAATACTGGCCGAAACATTGTACGTCTCGTACGGATTGAATTCGTAACTTTTGTTGCCTGCGAGACAAACGTTTCAAAGGGGCATGATCATTGATTACTGATCGCAACAGATCCACAAACCCATTGAAAAAATCATTGGCACTATTGCAATCTAAGTCAGGCATTTTATTCATATAGTCAAAAAATTTCGACTGCACATTATTACAAAAATCTTCATAATTGAATTTGGATTTGTCTCGGTAATAAGAGACCGTTTTGGTCTTTTTTTGCGTTTTGGGGATAAATTTTGTATGAAACACCCAATTGGAAAATGGTCTGTCATGTCTTTTTGTATAACAAACGGTGTAAGATTGTGTTTAAGGTTATTAGTTATTATGTGGTTAATGATAAGTGAGGAGGATGAAGTAACTCTGGTAGGTATCGCGATTATTGGCAAAGCTCCACTATACTTAATGTAATATTTAGATATTCTATAGCTGTATTACTACGGTTGCATTTATCCATATGTTAATGTCTACTACCGCAAAAAAAAATTTGTTGCCGAAAAAATAAATTAAATTGTAAAAAATTAAATTTTATTGCAGAAAAAAAATGTTTTAAAATTTTTAAGTCGTTCATCGGTTGCGGATAGATTACGACGAAACAATTGTATACCAGAAAATTTGGTGTTTTTATTACTTTTGGTTTAGGAATTAGATAGGGGAAGGGGCATGTGTCAGCCTGCTGCGTAAAATGCATTGTTTAAACAGTTTGCGTAAAGTAAAATTTAAACTTCTTCAGTACAAAAACAAAAAATATGAAAATTTATAAAATACCGGGCTAAATTTTGTTGGTAGTCTTTTGAATTATAAAACTTTGTTGTCACACAATAAATGTTGTTCTTACAGGGTAATTTAAACAGTGTATACATTTTATTGCGACACCCTGTAGTATTGTAATACAACAGAAAAAAAATGTGAAAATCTTCTAGTAACAAATTGTAACGACGTTTTCTTTCAGATTGAGCCGATCATCCAGGCCGGAAACGAGAACGTCGTCCATCACATCATCCTTTACGAATGCCATCGTCCTCCTCAGGTGCATTTCATTTTTACCAAGCTTTTTTTATTTCAAAGAAATGGAACAAACATAAAGTAAACACGAACACTGTCAGCATCTAAGTGGAAAAATCTCTTCAACCAGATTTCGACCAGCATTAAGCTAGAAAAATTGATCGAGAGCAGAACCAAAGTCCAAAACATAACTATTTCGTTAAGTCATTAGAGCTCAGTCAATTTTTTGACCGAACTACGACCAGATTTCGACTGGATAATGTTCTTCCCTTTATTCAAAAGTCCATTTGGAAACGCCATAAACATTTTTGCGCTTTCAGAACCAATCCAACATCGGGAGGTCGCACGAGTGTTACGTCAGAAATATGCCCGATGACTTCTGGGCCTGCCAGTTGTTTACCCACGGATGGGCCATCGGAGGCGGGGTGAGTTGGGTAAAAACGGGGTCCGCGTTGATGTCAAAAGACGAGCTGCAGCAAAATGAACCACAGCCTCTATTGCTTTTCTGCGACCTTTGAGAGTTCACACAAATAAAGAACTCCTTTGGTAGCACCTGTGGCCACCAACTGCAGAATGTCAATCATCTCTTCAACTAAATTCCTGCTTCTGAACCTCCAAGTGAGGTAATTTCTGGTTCCTCCCTCGTTCATTTTTGATCTCTGGCCCAAATCGTGAAGAACAGCCCGACTACTGGGCTTTTATGAATCTTCTCTGTGCCCCCATTCTTCCAAAGGAGTCGGATAGTACCAACCGAAACCCATTACCAAGAGTCATACTGTACAAATATTGAAGAAAATTAAGTGAAATAACGACCGCATTGTGGTTTAATCAAACGAATCAAGCTGTCGCGGTGTCGTGCTGTCGCTTTCTAGGACTGGCTGTAAACCACGGGATGCATGTTCTATTACTTCGCGCTCGATTTAACTTTGACTCGTTTGCAGGTGGTGAATAATTTTTTCATTAACATTTTTGTTTGTATCTGGCTTATAATTTACCAAAGCGCAACCTGAAAAACTTTGCGAAGACCCATCAGCAGAACGGGATCGGTAATCCGCCAGGAATTACTTAGAGGTCCAATTACAAATAATATTTCATATCCATACATTACGAAAAAATCCCCATAGTTTGTTTTGAAATATTATTGCGGTGTATTTGAAATCCCCCCAGGCCAATTGATTTCCGTCATTCATTCTTATGCAAGAGTTCATTAAGTTTATCGCCATTACTCTATTATTAATGATTTACGATCGTGAAGGCAATGTAACCTAGCCAAGGTCTTCGCACCATTTTTTGTACTATGTCTTAATTGAACCTGCGACATCCAAAAAGACTTAAGACTAAGCCATGTCCATCATTAGTGAATCAAATTCATCTAATGAAACTTCGTACATCAAACAGTCACTTTACTTCAGATTTTCTACTACCCCGAGCACGCTGGACTTCCCCTTGGGACTCCCGATTCTCCCCGTTACGTCCTGATGGAGACACATTACGACAATCCGGCGCTACGAGCTGGTGAGTTGGTTTTTGAAGTGGAGAGAAATTCGTGGTAAAGCGCCTGTTTATACTGTTTAATTTAATCCTTTTTCTAGGGTATGTCGATCACATCTACCAAAGAATGCAGAGCAGAATTAATAAACACGTGGTTGTGCGACAGTCGTTATGTAAAGCTCACATATTTGAAAATCATGTCACGCAGAATTTATTTGGAATCATTTCCAAAAATCTTTGCTAACTTGATTTAATTGAACATCTGCTGGTAGAAAACTCAACCGTTCTGACGAATTTGTGGTTCAAATGTAAAACTACAATGCTTTGTACTCTTCTAAATCCAAATGCTACTCAAGTAGCGTTACTTCACGCTATTGAATCTATTAATCTATCACCAAGTACGCAATTGAATCTATTATTCAAAAATATAATCAGTTTGAAATGGCTCGTTAGTCGTTACCGATAAAGTGTACTGTGCTTGCGTAGGCTGCTTAAGTAGAGTTACTTTCGATACTTTGCACCTCTGCTCTTATTTTGTAGACTACAAACATATGCGCGAAAAAAAAAGAGCATTGAAGAAAAAAAGGTTGCTCTGGTTGCCAAGGTTTTTTGCGGTCACGCTAACTCAACTGATTTGATAGGACATATTCGCAGCGCGAATAAACCGTGAAGAAAAAAGCCACGCTGATCGGACAAATTGGCATATTTTAGTAAAATAAATCTTGAAAAAAAAGGACAAAACTGTCAGTTTTCAGTCTATTAATAACAAGTGCATAGTCAGACGAAACGCTGCTTCGAAGACATGAACATTTTAATGAAAGTATTAATAATCACGCACCGGAATAACGTCACATTTTGAGCCCCGACGATGCTCGAATGAATCAGGAAAAATTTGCCATTTTCACACCACTCGAAGGATGGGTAGATAGATGAATTCCCCATCACTACACTGGCGGCCACCGCTTAAAATGGGTGCCCATTATTTGCTGTCGCGACAAATATAAGACCAGTTGTATGGGCGTGGTGGACTAATCTCTCGCTCCTATCTGAACAAGTTTAGGATCTGTCACGCCAATTAACCACAGTGACACAGCAAACCTACACTACCCTAGTTTAAGGTCTACACTAACTATGGAAACGCTAGAGATTACTTAGCGTATTCTACAACAGCAGTATCGATAATAATAAAGCATGCAGAATAACGCCATGTACCAACCAAGTAGAACCGCACTGTCTCAAACAGCAACTCACAACTGACAGCCGAAACCAGTGATCTACTAGCTACTGTAACAGAGATCATTAATAATTAAATATCTACATGGCAGTACAAGGCATATCCAAACCACATCTTCTACGATCACAAACCAGGTACCGGGAATCTGGTAACCTACTGTAAAGGTAACTAACAGAGTGGTGCAGTTAGTTAACCATTCAAAGAAACAGCCAAGAACGAACGTACAGTACATATAAGCCAACCAAACGTTATAAGCTACTGCAGAACAAATCATCTCAAACACAACTAGAAGGTAGAAGCCAGGTTTAAATTATGTACAGTAGTTCTCAACCCAGTAGGCTAACAGCGAGAGTGCGTAACGGATATAATATAACTGGCTGTACTAAATACATCGTCACTCAAACAGGGCTTATAATAGATGAGCTAAGTCGAAAATCGTTCACTTGCGGAATAAAGTGTCAAATTTGGCACAAACCTTACCCAAGTTGAGTATAACGATTTCCGAAGGGGAGCCAAAAATTGGGCTTGGGAAACTCATACAAAGAGCCCCTAAAAGCAAGCTCTAGCTCTACCTTGTGGTGAAACAAAATTTGCTGTTGAAAACAAGATTATAGAACCAACTGATGATTTTATGACTTTATTTTATTGTTTTTGCAAACTAGAATATTTTGGCATGCTATGACGTTACAAATGATGTAGATATGACGTCATTTTTGTCAAAAATGTATAATGGCAAGCAAAATATTGCTTCAATTGGCGGAGTCTCCCATTAATATCAAACTCTGTTAATTGTTTCAATTATTAGGTAAACATCTTACGTAGCTAAAATTCCCACACTTGGTGACGGAATTGACATCATTTTGCTATCAGCATATTAGTTCAAGATACAATTCCAGTCTCTGATAGTGAATAAAGTTTTTTCTGCAATATTTTTCTGCAAAGTTTTTTCTGTTTCGCTTTTGTAAACTATTTTTTATGTAGCGGGTCATTTATTGCATCATATAGCGACAAACAATAAATTGAGCTTGAACTTGAACTTTTAGCAGATGGTGTCATTTGGTGACGTAATTATGTCTGGTGATGTCATAATGCAGTGTTTTATCCTTTACTGCAAAGTTGACAAAAAACAAGATGTGCTGCGTTCAGGAACAGCAGCGAAAAGACGTGAGCATAATAAATTGTTAAATTAAAACCAAACTTAATTTGTCAAAACGCTGTCTTGTTATGTGTACCCCGAGATGCATTCAAGGTTGCTAGGCAGCTTGCGCCCTAGCAAACGTGGTTTGGAGTAAATGGTTTCAAATTGAAATTATAGTGCCAAAGGTTGGAAAACGGTGTCTTTTAAGTTAAATCTGACCATAGAATCGATCTTCGTTAGTAGAGTGGAAACCAGTAGCGTAGCCAGGAGGGAACGGCGACATTGGCATGGCGACCAAAATGCAAAACGGAAAAAACACTACGTTTTTAGCACTTTTGAGACTGTTTTATGCGCTAGAGTGGAGTAAATAGTGATTTAAAACATCTTTTGAAGCATATATTCAGGTAGGGCTAATTTGTCAAAAATAAAACTAACAAATAAACGAAAACTTTGAAAAATGGTAAGAAATATGCAATTAAATTTGATCGCAAGTGTAAAAATGCTAAGCACAAGTGTCATCAACAAATATACTACAAACTAAAGAATAGGGGGTGGGCTATTCAGTATTAGGTAATTATCAATCATTTCTCTCCATAGGTGGGCTAGTTAATGCAAAACGTTAGCTTCATTAACCACTAGTCCGTTAACAAGCTTCACACCTCCGTTAACGTTAATCCGTTATTTTCAGCTTTAATTAACGGAAGTAAATAAAGTCCGTTAATTCGTTAATACTTTGGGTGAAGTTTACATTTCTTTTTATTCGCTCGTTTCTAGAACACGTATTGATGCTGTTGAGCTGATTTTAAGAAAATATTTATTGCTGTGGTGGTCTTTTTGTGTTGTGGAAGCTACATTTTACAGTCGAATCTAATTCCAAGGTAAAATTAAGTTGAAATGTTCTAACGAAGCTGCGATAGGAAAACCTTCGGAAAATGCGAACAGCGATAATTAGACTTATGAGGCTGCAGCTTATTGCTTGCAACAAAAAAGAGCTCCTTTCTTCGCTTTCTTCTATAAAACTCGTGCTAATACGCAGCAAGTGTTACCTGTGCAAACTGGTTTGTACTGGTATGATAAACAAATGGTGCAAGATATTAACAATAAAAACCTTAACGGAAGTTAACAGAACTTAACAGAAGTTAATTTAGTCCGTTAACATCACAAAACTTTTTAACGGATTAGCGAGTTAATGAAAAAGTTAGCTTCGTTATTAACGATTCACGGACTTGTGCCCACCTATGTTTCTCTCAAATCTCTTTTCATTAGTTCCCCCCCCAATTATTTTCTCTATAAACTGTATACGAAATAGATTACTCCGTGGTAGTTTTATTGAACTATTCGATTTTATCATTTACCAGTATCTAAACAAGAGAACTAACATTTTACCATTAGCCACCTCCCAAATAGCCCATTTATGCCACCAGTTTAATCATGTTTGCACTGCCAATTTCTAAGCCACAATTTAAAAGCTTTATTTTTCAATCAAAATAGCCCTAAAATGAAGTTATTTTTGTAAAAAAATGCAAAATTTTCGAGCGCAGGGGGCTTCGCCCCCAGACCCCAAAACAGCCCCCCCATTGCGAATTTCTGGCTACGCGCCTGCTGGAAACTGACAGTTTTGTCTATTTTTCTTCATAATTCACTTGTTCTATAATATGCTGATTCACGTAATCAGCGTGACTTTTTTTTAGGCGGCTTCACTTGCTTCATGATCATTAGGGTGGCCCTTATTTTTAAACTTTTGAATTTTACAGTGGGCGCCCCTTAAAAAGTTTCCATCTGCATAAAAATGAAATATCTGAAAATATTTTTGCCAACAAATAATTTTTAAGGTGTGCTCAAAGCCCTCAAATTTTCCCCATAGATGTTATTCCTACTCGTATATTATTATTAAAATGAATTTTTTATGTGTTCCCTGACCATAAGTATGCATTCCGTGTGATAAATACTATTGTTGATAGCCACATGCCAAACCCAAGCACAGCCGAATCGAACTTTGTGAATGGTGATGTCCAAAGCAAGGTCTGTGATGTCACGTGCTTTGCTTAACTTGTCACGTGTTTCTACACATGCATTGCTTAACTTTCGAGGAAGAAACTAGTCAGAAAGATCAGCAAAAAGCAGGATCAGTAGATCTAACAAATTTTCGCAAAACGTTTTCGCTTTCGCTAAAAAGCATTTTCAATATGAAAGCTTATTACGTTTAATCTAAACTTTGTTGAGCAGTTGTGCACAAGTGGCTAGGCCTACAGTACTAGTCTTGTCTTTTCGCATTAGGTTTAATGTTAATAGCAGCACTGACAAGAAAAAAGTCTGAGATCTACTTGGTTGGGTCAGTGAAGGATGAGTTTACTGGCTCAAAATTACTATCTGTGCATGATGTTGTTGCTGTATACTTCCACCGGCTAAAATTCATCAAGGAAACGAAACATAAAGCAGCCGCACACAAAATCCAGAAACTCTTCGCACACTGTAAGCGAGCAAGGATTCCAGTACGGGATGAAAGAAGGGCAATTAAAAAGCTGAAAGATCTTGTTACAGCTTAGGAGAAACTTAAAAAAAACAAAAACAGGAAGAGTGAAACGCAGAAAATGAATGAAGAAGCCTTCACTGCAGAATTTCCAAATTTATTTGTTTCTAATGGCAATGCTTTTCAAATAATAACGATTCAAGAATACAGAGACTTTTTGCTTGCTCAACAGGAGCCTGGCAGGAGAGGTTGTATGGCAGGACTGCTGGACAGGAAGCTGAAGAAAAAGGAGAATGAAAAGACAACACGAATGGATCAAATAAAAAAACGGAAAATTGCAAGTGAAGAAGACAAAAAAGTTGTTTGAAAAAGTTGTGCTAGAGAACCGCTCTTCGCATCTGAAGATGATTTAAAAAGTGAAGAAGGCATAGCGGAACCTTCATCATCTGATTTTAGATCTCCATCACTTCATAAACGTGACAGAAAGGACATCTTTACACCCGAAGTTCTTGGTTCTCTGGACAGAGGCAAGATCAGTTACAGACATGCAGTCCTCACCATAAGCGTAGCCAGGATTTTTGATTGGGGGGGCCCAAACCACAAATCACACGCAATGACGTCATCAGAAATTCTCGAAAAAGTAATTTTTTGTGGGGCAAAGATATTGTAGAATGGAAGATCTGAAGTCGTAGCCTGATGGCACTTTGCCAGGATTTTGGTAAAGGGAGAGGGCGAAAACTAATTGTTGAAAAGTGTAAAAGTCTAACTTGGAAGACGTGTTGAGTAAGCTAGTCTACTCAAACGTATCATAGACGGGGGTCTGGGGGCAAAGCCCCCAGCCGCTGGGCGATTTTTATAAGTTTTTGAAAAAAAAGCTATTTAAATTCCATTGGATTACATTTCGCACGAGTTCAGAGCCCTTTCAAAGAACTAGATTTTTAACATTTCAAAGCCAATCGAAAAAATTTAGTTGTTCAATCCTCTTTTTGCAATTAAATCCCAAAACACGCTTAGAATCTTGCATTATGGTGTAAAATTTTAATTGTAAGTGATTTGGTCTATAGGGGGAAGTAACGAACATTGCCTCCTGCAATACTTTAGCAGTAAATAATTAAGTTTATAATAACGTTAAACGAGGGCCTGGGGTGGCAACTTTTAGGTCAAAACTCTTAGATTTCTCACAGGTTTTGCATATAAATTGTTAAAAATTTGCATTAAGGGGCCCCTGGCCTGGAAACCTTGGTCGTCAGTCAGAGGCCCTTGGGCTCCCTGGTTGCCAGTTAGAGGCCCCGTAGCCCCTTGCTTGTCGGTTAGGAGCCCAGGCCCCCTGGTTGTTAATTAGGGGCCCTGGGGCTCCCTGGTCGTGAATTAGGGGCCCCAGGGCCCCCTGGTCGTCAGTTAGGGACTCCAGGACCCCTTGGTTGTTGGTTAGGGGCTCTGGGGTCCCCTGATCGTCAGTTAGGAGGGCCTCTCGTTGTCGGTTAGGGGGCTCCTGGCTCCCTGGTTGTTGGTTAGGGTCCCCCTGGTTGTTAGTTAGGGGCCCTGGGGCTCCCTGGTTGTGAGTTAGGGGCCCCGGGGCCTCCTGGTTGTCAGTTAGGCACTCCGGGGCCCCCTGGTTGACGTTTAGGGGCCCCCTGGTTGTCAGTTAAGGGGCCCCCTGGTTGTTGGTTAAGGGTCCCTTGGTTGTTAGTTAGGGGCCCTGGGGTCCCTGGTCGTCAGTTATGGGACCCCTGGTTTTCAGTTAGGGGTCCCGGTTAAGGATTCCAGGGCCCCCTAGTTGTTAGTAAGAGCCCCCTGGTTGTTAGTTGGGGGCCCGGGACTCACTTGTTGTCATTAATATTATTGTTAATTACTGTTATGTGCATAATTACTGAAAAAAAGCTGCAACTAAACATCGCCAGGCTATGTTGTCATAACTTTTTGTCGTTAGTGGTATTTCGATTGGGGGGGGCCGGGCCCCCTGGGCCCCCCCTGGCTACGCCTATGGTCCTCACCGTAGCATCTGTGATTTCTGCCACAGGTCAGTTTCTTTCAGAATTTACAATTAACCGTTCTTCCCTACAACAATATGGCACAAGTATCGTTAAGATAAGTCAAGGCATTTGAAAGCAGAGTTTCAAAGTTATGGAAAACCACTAACTATCAACTGGGATGGGAAGTTAATGGTATCTCTGACAAGAGACGAGAAAGTTGATAGACTGTCGATCATTGTTTCCTGCAATGGCGTTGACCAGCATTTAGCTGTACCTTAATTGACAAATGGAACAGGACAAGGCTATACAAGTGATGCTATTATCCAGACTATCAACGAATAGAATTTAAATGATGAAATTACGCTCTTCAGCTTTGATACCACATCGGCCAACACTGCACGACATAACGGCGCTTGCACACTTCTTGAAGCGAAGCTTGGCCATGATGCTCTGTATTTGGCGTGTCGCCACCACATTCATGAGATTATACTTGAGAAGGTGTTTTCGTCTTGTTTTGGCCCTTCATCATCACCAGAAATACAGTTATTTAAGAGATTTGAGCAGTTCTGGCCCAAGATTTAGCATTGCGATTATACTCCTTGGGTCCAGGAAGAAGCTGTATCGTCTGAACTAGATGTTGAAACTCAGCAGAGGGTTTTCGCCTATGCCATTGAGCAGCTAAAAATCAACCATCCCAGAGATGATTACCAAGAACTACTTGAAATCACGATTACCTTTTTAGAGGTAGTTCCACCGAAAGAAATAAGATTTATGAAACCTGAAACCATGCACCGAGAACGTTTTATGTCTCGTCTCTTTTACACTATGAAGATGTTCATCTACAGGAACAGTTGGTTTCACCTCACAAACCGTGAGCTAGAGAGTCTCAAAAATTTAGAACTTAAAACCCATTGCTGTTAAGTTCTATGTTAAAAGCTGGTTTTCTTCTCGTCTAGGAATTTCATCTCCAAGAAATAATCTCTTACTAGCTCGGGAATTGTTGTCATCTGGATACCAAGTATCACTTGCTGCTTTGAAGAAACTTAAACAGCCCTTTTGGTACCTATATGAAGAAGCTATTGGATTTTCATTCTTTGATTATTCCATTTCTTTAGAAGACAAGAGAAAGATGGTGCAAGCATTGGTTAAACCAGTATCAGAAGTTCCATCCAAGCAAGTGAATCCGTCTGATCAAGACATAAAACCAAAGAAAATTTCAGACTTAATTACAAAAAACACAGACAAATTTTTTAACATTTGGATATTTTAACTAACCTGCTAAAAGAAGATCCTAATTTATGGCTAAATCTACCATCATTCGTTGCAGCTCGGAAAACTATTACAGAACTTCGTGTTAAGAACGATACAGCAGAGAGGGGTGTTGCCCTCGTGCAAGAATATAATGGGCTGCGAACGAAATCCGAGGAACAGGCACAATTCATCCTGCAAGTAATGGCTGAACATCGAAAGAAACTGCCTCAGATAACTGCCCTTGTTGAGGCCCAGACGAAAGCAAAATAGTGTATTATTACAATAAACATTCATTGTGTTGCTCTTCCAGAACGTTGGATAATAATTGTTCCAATGATGATAATAAAACCCATTTTAGGGGCGCCCGAACAATTTCCACCAACTTAAAATTTTGACTACAAATAAGGGCCATCATAATGATAATGCCCAGTCAAATCAGTTGAATACGCACGACCGCAAAAAGCGTTTGCAACAAGAGCAAAGGTTTTTTATTCAATGCTCTTTTCATTTTTCTGACGCGTTTGTTTCTACTCTACTTAAATTAAAAGTCTATGATCTGCGGTCGAAAATGCTAGCCATTTTTTGTGTGTCATTTTTTGACTTTTCCTTGATGCTGACAGTGAGACTACCTTAGAAAAATTGTGCTTGCACCCCTGGATATTAATCTAAACAATGTCTTAAAATATAATGCTATGTATTACTGATGCTTAATGGTATTAAATGTAAAGTAAGCACATACTTCTTTGCGTACAATCTCGTTCGTTGCACCCTTGCACTATTTCTTGCACCCGCATTTAAATAGGATACTACAAGCTTTTGAAGCTGCTGGCAAGGCAGTCCAAACAGGATTGGCAGTGTTTGATAATACATATCCATCTTCAAGTTAAGTTGACCTTAGCCAATGAGATTGGCAAGAAACAGATTCGGAATATTCTTCCGTTTGGACTACCTTGCCGGCAGCTTCAAAAGCTTGTTGTATCGTACTTAACGAAGGTGCAGTCCTCGTGGACGTCCTTGGCCTCGAGGACACATTTTGAAGTCCTTAGCCTTGGCCTCATTGCTTACCAGTCCTTGAAAATGCTCTGTCCTTGGTTGAGAGCAGCGCTATTTTTCGATTTGTCAAAAATGGGCTAAGGTCATGACCTTTTTTTCTTTAACTGAAATTTCGCGAAGTTGCGATTTTTTGCGCGAAGACCTTTTTTTATTTGGAAAACACTTGCGCGTTGTGTCCTTGGCTTTGGCCCTCGAGCACTCCTATCCTTGACCTCGAAAGAATCTGTCCTCAGAAAATCGGTTCTTGGCCTTGGCCTCGGATTTTTTTGTATCCTTGGCCTTGGCCTTGAGTCTTGTGTCCTCAACTCCACCTCTGCTACTTAAATGTGGGTGCAAGAAATATTGCAAGGGTGCTACGAACGAAATTGTATGCACAGAAGTATGTGCGTGCTTGGAAAACTGTACCAATGGGCAATAAATGCTAGTAAAAACAATCAAGAGAACAGCAATGATCACCGTATTTTGAAGCAAATATGCTCTTGCCTTACCTTCATTACCACGTAAGCATCGGTAATACACAACCTTACATTCTAAAACACTGTTTACATGATATCCTGGAATGCAAACAGAAATTTGCTGAGGGAGTCTCACTATCCGAATCAAAGAGCAATCAAGAGAATGACGCACAAAGAAAAAATGGCTATCATATTTGGCTTCAGATGCAACTTAAAATGACGCCGTTTTCCAACTTTTGGCTCCATTATTTCAATTTGAAACGATTAACTCCAAACCACGTTTGCTAGGGCGCTGGCTGTCTAGCAACCGTGGATGCACCTTGGGGTATAGATAACAAGACAACGTTGCCACAGTTTAAGTTTGGTTTTAATTTAGTGACTTGTTATGCCCAGGTCCTTTCATCGTTACAAGACAAAGCGCATCTTTTCTTTTCGTCAATTTTGCAGAAAAGGACAAAGCACTGCAATATGAAATTACCAGGCATAATGATGTCGCCAAATGACATCATCTGCTATAAGCAGTTATTTTATCTTGAACTAATATGCTTATTGCAAAATGTTGTTATTGAACTAATATGTTTTTAAGAAGTAATTTATTGCTGTTGTTTTGTAGGAATTTTTGACGAACATAACGTAATAAAATGACATTTTCTGCTAAAAGCAGTGATTGTATCTTAAACTAATACGCTGAATGCAAAATTTTGTCATTAAACTAATATTTTTAATCAGCAATTTATTGCTGTTGTTTTGTTGGAATTTTCGGCAAACATGAGGTCATAATTACGTCACCAAGCGATGTAATTTATGCTACGTTAGATATTCATCTAATAATTGAAACAATTTACAGAGTTTGATATCAATGAAAGACTTCACCGATTGGAGCAATATTTTGCTAGCCATTATACATTTTTGACAAAAATGACATCATATCTACATCATTAGTAACGTCATAGCATGCCAAAATATTCTAGTTTGCAAAAACAATAAAATTAAGTCATAAAATCATCAGTTGGTCCATTAGTCTTGTCTACAACAACAAAATTATGTTTAACCACAAGGTGGAGCTAGAGCTTATCTTTAGGGGCTCTTTGTAGGAGTTTCCCCAAGCCCAATTTTTTGGCTCCCCTTCGAAAATTGTTTTACTCTCCCTGGGGAAGGTGCATGCCAAATTTGACACTTTATTCCGCAAGTGAACAATGTTCGACGTAGCTCCTCTATTCCTAGGCTAGCTTCCTATCATATCACAACTTATTCATAACCGATAACAGGCAACACTAAACTGATTGCGGTAAACCCTAGTGAGACATGCACCTAAACACTAAGCTGCCTTGATGCTGCAATTAAATCCCAAATGCAAGGAGCAACAAGACTACCAGCACGTAACAAAGGATGCCACGGAAACAATGCCGAAGAAAAATTCTAGAACATAATTGAGCACCGGCGCATTGCATTGCGTAAGCATATCCAAGACAGCTACTTGTAAACGGTGGTCAACTAAACAGTACGTAGGCAATACGAGTGGAACATGGCGCTTTCATTATTCTGTTGCGAGTAGAACGAGGTTAGTTGGTAGTAAATCAGGTACAATAGCATATTTCTGCAGTATGTCAACGGCAGATCGTTTGGCCCCTTTAACACTGGCATTGATGTCCAAATCAAAGCACTGTCGGCAAAAACCTAATCAGATTAAATTACTTTGAAGTTTTAGTGCAACTTTTTCAAATTATATTATTTTAATTAAAAATAATTTCTAAACAGAAATTCATTATTTGATTCAGATAAACGTAATTTCGATAAAACGTTTAAGTTTTTTCTTTTCGGATTGCACGCAATTAAGTTATTGCTTCTCCGCGTCGTTGCACCCGGGCAACACAGCTCCTTTCGAAGAAATGTTGTGACGGAGGCGAGCTGTACTTCGACAACACTGTGTTTGATTTGATCGGCCTGAGATTTGAACCTCAAACCTCCCTTTTTACAGAAGAAGGCGTTACGCTTCGGCCAAGTCTCTAGTAATTGAAATTATTGTAATTATCGTGTTTTTTAGGTCTGTCGGACAACTCCGGGCTGAGGTTGGTCTACACGGAAAACCTGCGCCAATTCGATTCGGGAATTGTGGGGATCGGACACAGAGTGTTGCCTTTTTTTATGGTTCCACCGAATGCGGAGAGTTTCACAATCACCGGGGAATGCAGCTCGCGCTGCCTCAGTCAAGTAAGTGGGATTTGATGCATCCTCATCAGTGTCATCACCATATCATGGCCGTTTCACGAGAAAGTGACTGTGGCGTTATTATTTCAACAAATCCATATCCTGCTTAGAAGTACATCATTTTCCACCGTTATGCATGATTTCTGATTTTTTGCTTGAATTGTTGCTTCTTCAAAGCAAGCAAGCATACAAACCGCCCTGAATTGCCATATCGAGATTGCAAAAAAGCGGTAACTAAAAGCGTCACCTGTGCTTTCTCGAGAGTGGAAGACAAGCACCATCTACTGTATAGGTCAAACAAACAATCAAACGCTCAGTTAGAAACGGAGAAATCAGGTAGTTGCAGCTTTTTTGGATCGAAGGAGTTTCCTGCTTGGTACTGGAGCAGCGACCGAAATGTTTTGTGGCAGACCTTTTTAGTAAAGTGATTCTTTGATTACCAATTCAGCCTCTAAATAAAAATCTACCAGAAGAAGTAAGCCATTAACAGCATTGTGTCAATTCGATTCGAAGTTGAAGCCCAGGCCTCTCGTTTCAGAGGCGACTGCTTAATTGGACGTATTTGATCACTTTGTTGATTAAAGCCAGGACATTTTAAATTGCTATCTCGTTAGCAATGCATTGAAGTTTGTTTTTTGTTGACTCAGGGAATGGACTTTGTGAACACGACAGAGCTCCGCATGTTCTCCGCAATGTTGCACAGCCACTTGTTAGGGAGAAAGATGAGAATCCGGCATTTCTCCGCGTGAGTTTGGGGAAAGAAGTGTTGTTCTAAAAAGTTTTCACTTATTTTTAAAATTGAGGTTGAAGTAGATCGGACCGTGACTATTATGCGCGGACGTTTAGGCGCGGGACGTTTAGGCGCCGCCGATTATGCGCCGGGACTTTTATGCGCCTGGACTTTTAGGCGCCAGAGGTTAAAAATTTTTTTTCAAAAAATTTTTCAAAAATTCTTTCAAAAAAATTTTTTTTTCCAAAAAAATTTTTTTTTTCAAAAAAAAGATTTTTTTCACAAAATCAAGTTTTTTCCAAAAAAAAGTTTTTTTCCTACAAAAAAACGTTTTTCTTCCCAAATTTTTTTTTATCTTTCAAATGACAGTCTTTTTTCAAATAAAAACTTTTTCCAACACTTTGATTAAAAGTTTTACTTTGATTAAAATGTTAATGTTTTCGAAGCTTTTCATCAGTTGTTTGTCAAGAAGAATCGTCAGAATAGAGAGTGCAGGAAAAGGAGTGGCTATAGGAAAAAGCCGAGCAGTGATTGGCTGGAAAAGGATTGCTGAGAGAGCGTCATTTGTGTAGAACCTTTAAGCTGAACAAGAATTCTTTTTGTCAGCAGAGGGCGGGGTTTGAAGTTTTGATAAAAGTGATTTCAAAAGCAGATAGATGGAAGCAGAGCGGAAAAAGTTTTACAAAAATTTGATTTCTTATTGCATTTTTTTCAATAACCAAGAATGTTTTCCACTACCTACTTGAAAAGTTTTTTTTACCTAATCCAGACGCATGCGATCTCCAGCTAGCGGTCTCAAATTTTGCGGCGCACAGACACGAGTTGCTTGTGCAATATTGGCACACGCAGCAAGCCGTGTGACGTTTCATGGTTATTTTGAGTCTACCTCTACCAAACAATACAGTACAAACTTTTTCAGGAGCTAAGGATTCATCTCTCGGCAGATTCCTATTTATAGTCTTTACATCTTGTTGTAAATATAGTAAAAGCAATGGTTAAATTGATAGTTTTCAGCTTAATCTTTACACCTTGTTGTAAATACACTTATAGTAAAAACAATGTTAAATTCTTGAAGTCAACTTCTTCAGAAATCAGCCTGAAAGCGAAGTTTGCG